>OZ035875.1:23155465-23542965 GCA_964034865.1 Eristalis intricaria | reverse complement strand
CTTTTAGGGGTAGTGGGTTTTTTTCTTTTTTTGTTTATTGGTTCGAATAGCGGGCCCACGTCGAAAGCGCCCGAAATTGACACGTTGCCCGAAAGGACACGTGGCCCTAAGCCCATCACAGATATTTTGTTTCCGGTTTTGTTATTCACTCTTTGCTTTTCAATTAAAAATTTCTTGCACAAAAAAGAAAAGAGGTAGTATTAACGGGTCCTTGGAGCTATGGATATAGCGGGAAATTGAACCGACGAAAGAGTGGGCAGTACAGAGTCGATAACGATGTTGCCGGACTGAAGGTTAGTCGGTGATTGTACACAAAGTTTATTTCACATAGTCACCTTAAACACTAAAAAAGCAAACATTTCATTATTTATTGCGATGGACGCCTTTAAAACGTCTGCATAAGGATAATCTCCTTGGGAAACATCAATGATTTAAGCCAGGCAGGAAGTAATCATTTTCTTCAACCTCATAGACTTTTCCACGCAAACGAGTTAATATGTGCGACGACCGCAGAAAAGTCTAATATATTGATGACCAATGAATAATTTTTCATTGCAATAAGAACTATAAGTTAGAACAGTACCACAGTGGGATTTGAATTGGACAAGGATAAAAGAAATATCAATTACATCATTTATAAAACTATAGATCTATAAAAAGAAAATGAAAGAAAAACAAGATCTAATGAGTGATCGAGATCTTCTATCTTTTTTTCTGAATAAAATATGATTTTTCTAAACCATACGCATTGTGCTCCTTTTTTCCTTGCTATATGTTTGGCCTTTATTGAAAGAGCTTGCGTGTAACGAGTAAGGGAGTAAAATAAATAGAGAAATATGCTGCTTCCTTTGTTGTTCTTGCTGTTGGGATTCAAAAATATTTATTGAACTGAAAAAATATTTTTACAATTGAGATTACAACTAGATGTACTAGATGGTCCTTTTGGGATGGGGTGGCGGTGTGGTAGGCAATTTAGGCTCGTGGTGATTGCTATCGCTGCTCTGGTAGAATATTTGTAGCTCGTTGTTCGACGTCGTTGGAAACTTCTGCTCGTTAAGCAGATTTAGCCCGTTGAGGTAGCGTTGTCAGGGTATTGTGTTTCTCAAGCTTCTCATTTCCCCATTAGGATGGTTGTTGATGTCTAGTAGCTTCTTTCTAAACAGTGTCACCATGCATCAAAGGATAGATGCGATGGAAGCCTAGGTTAGCCTTTTTAAGGGTCAGTTTCGAATGGCTGTTTAACTTCAACCTTTCTATCAAGTTAACGCCAGATACTTGACCTTCTTGTTTGTTGATATTTCTGTACACTTAGGGAGCACTATCTTTACGAAAGCACATCTGTACAGTTAGGGTGAACTTTCTTTATGCTCCGGCATTTGGCTGCTAATCTGCGTCCACCTTGGGATGGTCTCCTTAAGCACATAAATACCGATTTCCCAGTATTGATACGAATACCCCATTTGGTATAGTAGTCCAAATTGTTCACTGTTGGATTCAGACCCTTCGGCTATCTGTGGTGACGTAGAGCTGACATAAATCAGTGAGTCATCTGCAAGTAGACAGCGGGTTTCTGTGTGGGTTGCATGTGGATGATCGGCCGGTATGTAAATATTTCTCCCGGAAGTCACACTGCATATCCGGCATGACGTTTAGGTCGGTGGGCCCTCGCTTTAGTTTTCGAACTACGAGGTACTCCAGGATCTTGCTTATGTTGCTCAAGAGCAATATAGGCCTGTATCCTGCAACACTGGCAGCGTTCTCCTATTTTGGTATTGCGAAAGTGTTTGGTATTTTCCACTTGCTATGAAAGTAGCAATTGTTGATGCAATTGTTCATGATGATGGTGAGAAGTATCATCACCGTTCGTGGCACTCACTTCAGGATGAAATTCGAAATATATCTGCCTGCTTTTCTCGTTAGGCCACGTAGAATAACTTACGCGATTTCTTCGGCTGTTGTGAGGCCTTCGTTTTCTATCGAGTCGTCCATTGGGTTGATTTCGTTTCGATTGCATTGATGTAGGTATTGACTTCTGCGAAAAATTCCGGGTCATCGGGCTGTGATGGTTGAAAGTTGCCTTCGAAGATGGATGAAAATGCTTCTTATTTCTCCACCGGTGTGTTTGCGTCTCCTTCGCTTGTTGTCAGTTTCTGCGGCAGCTTTTTACCGATGATTTAGTGGATTTGTCGGAACGGGTCGGGTCCCGGCTGTATCTTGCGGGGCTTATTCTCCAGCTGTATGTTGTTGTGCGTATGTACCACATTCCGAAACACAATGTTCGTGCAGTTCAACTCATTGATAACAGCTTGGTAGTCGCTAAATCGTGTGTTCAGCACTTGGTAGTGTATTGCACCACAGGCAAAGGCTGAGTAAAAGACTCGTCCTCAGCCTTTGCCTGTGGTGATAAAGGTTTGGGATATGTACGGTTAAGTGACCGTTTTTGCTAGTCTAAGGCGTTGTTGATTGAGTTCTGGAGTCCTTCTACCGCCGTATCGATCTCTATATTAATATAGCTCTGCAGTATGTCTTCTTGTAGCTTAGCTACATCCAGCTAATGTAGGTTGACGGAGTCTCCTTCTCGTCGGCTGTTGCTAAATATCGGATTCACTAAGTTGATTACGAGTTTAACCGCCTCGTGACCGGAATCGACCAAGGAGTGACTCTCTGCATTTTCATCTAGCGATTTGACTATGGCTTCCCTTTGGCGAACTTTCTCTGTGTCCTGCCATGTCTGTCTTGATAAGAGCGCATTTAGCATCAAGATCATGACATACCGCCGCACCGTTGCTTTTATGATGGTGGCTTAGGACCATTAGCGTTTCCGTGGGTGTGTCACCGGGATTACGACTCCAGTGGCCTCAATTACCATTAGGTTCGGAACCGTGATCTTGGTGCAGTTGATGGTGTTCTTTATGAGAGCGTCTGTTTCCCATTTCCCATATGTACCGTCGAATGTGAAAATACATAAATCTTTAAAGGCGATGTTTCTTCTGTTCTTCAGGCGGGTTACGCTAACTAAGACGATGTCGGGTTGGATAGCTTTTAGAAACAGACTAAATGCTGTTCATCTGGCTCAGTTTGAGTTGGCATTGTATCCGATTGTGCGCAGTAATTTTAGAAGTTGCATATTTGGAAGATGAACGTGGCCAGGGCTACGGACTTTTCAGTCTCGCTCAGATTTCTATACACGGATGGTATAACACTGCGAGCATTTAATGTGGTAAGGTTGGCACTGAACACTCGCTGGACTTCATCATTGATGTTGATGTTGCTGCCTGTCTGCTGATGTTGTTTCCCCACATTTAGCTTGGGGACTTTGGTTTTGACGATCCGAGGCTCCAGCTGGGGCCTTGTTTACTAATGGTTTGGGAATTGTATTGAGTTTCGCTATTGTTGCTAAACTCACCGTTAGCCGGCTCAGTGTGCATACTGATTTGGCTGCAAACTCTTAGTGCACTTTCTTTCCCGCTACAGCCTTGGTTTTTCTGCTATTTTTTCTTAATAAAGAGGACACTCTTTGTAGCTGGATGGATGTCCATTGCTTGCAAATAGCACAGAATGCCTCGGACCATGTGCTGTCTTTTCTCTGGCATTTTTCCGCTTCGTGTTTAGCGTCACACTTCACCCATACATATTGCATCCGAAGTATGTAAGGTATGCCCAAATCACTGGCAGTTCCTGCACTGTACAATGTCCTTTGTTTTCAGGTGCTCCCAGAAGACCTTCTGGTCTAGCAGCCTTATCTTCCACGACTTTTCTTCAAAGGCCATCGATTTTTCCACATCAAACACATGGTAGTTAAGCTTGTCATCCTAAGACTTGATGACCATTCCTCCTCCAGTTCCTCTAGGATTTTTTCATCTGTGTGGGAAGAGTATACCCCCTTAATTAACTTTGGGCCTTGGGGGTGTAAGTGTAACTATCGATTTTACTTTTCTTAAGGAAAATCTTGATATTTTGGAATCCTTCTGCGGTCTGTTGATGATGGTTTTTCCTTGCCGAGGTTTTTTGTCGCCACTTTAATGTTGATTATTCTTGCGGAACGCGTGATCTCGGCTACATTTGCCGAGAAATATGTAATCGGTGGCATTGCTGATTCCTTTGCTGATAGGGTGTTGGCCTTAGGGATCGATGGTTTAGGTTGGGTTGGCTGATTTGATGTTGCTGTGTGTGTCATCGGGGTTGGCATGTTTGGTTGGATGGGTGGGGTTGGTTGGTCAGGATCTTCTTTGAGGGTGTTGGAGGTGTCTTCTTCAGACACTAATAACTTCACTGAATTTCACTTAACTGTGTCCTCGAGAGAATAGCCCTTGCTGTTGCTTCTGCCTTCATCAGCGCTGCCACTACTCTCTTGAGAGACGAGTTTGTTTTTGTTCGTGCTCTTTGCGCACATTATGCGTTGCTTCGTTGTAAGGTTGGAGAACTTTTGGTTTAGTCGGGATTGACTAAGGATCCGATTTTTACCGCATTTTTTACATAACAACACGTAATGTCACTTTCAACAACATCTATTAAATTTAGTCTTTATAATTGCATAGGTGTCATTGATATTGACAATGATTTGACACCAACAATGTCTATAGAGCTCAATATTGCATTATTTATTCTTGTTGCCAATTTAGTTTAGAATCTAAATTTTGCACTTTTGCTTTAAGTTTAACATTCTCTTCTCTCAGTTCGGTCAATTCTTCGAGAAAGCGGGTGTTACAATCTTCTAATTGTGACAGTTTAGCCTATATCATCTGGGGAGTATATTGACTCTCGCTGTTGATGACTCACTATTCTCAAGTTGGAAGAGTAATAGTGTTGTTGTGTTGTTGGTGCGCGTTGTTATTAAAAAGGTGGCTTTTCAGATAAATATTTCAAAACTAAGTTGCGGTATTTTGGCCAATCTACAAGATCAGTTTTACATTTTACATTAGGTGAGTACTTTTGCGAGGACCTAGTAAATAACCTGGAATAATGTGGTAAAAATAGGAAAGCGGTCACTGTGTTTAGGTGATTTTTGTTAGGAGTGGAGGTTCGAGGCATATGCTTTGAAAGTAAGGATTGATGCCTGCAAATCTGAGCGCAATATTTCCTTCAATAATGAAATTAGACATATGGCTTTCTTACTGGTGAGGTGATATTCTTTTCTAGATTTAAAAAGTAACCTTTATAAGCTTTTGGTATAGTATGGGTCGATCCGAAGTCTAAAGGTGTTTCCTGTAGAGAAATGGGTAGTGATGTCGATGGTGAGTAACTGAATAATTTCAATTATCGAACAGTTTCATTCATTCATCCCTGGGGGTTGGAGCATATTTTCTCATTTTTACATCTCATTTTCCATATACCCATAATTTTGGAGGTAGAATGTACAATGCGTTTTTTTGTTTTGAGGTTGCCTTAGGAGGACCTAATCCTCGATTTATATCAACCCACTTTACACGAATTCATGTAAATATTACAAAACAAACCAAAAATACCACCAAACTTAAAAAAACACCGGCACGCACTTCTCATACTCTAAGGGCGATTTTTCAATGTGAGTTTTTTGTGCCACTCATATCAAACTGAAAAATTAAAGGTTTTGTATATTTTATATACAATATAATGAATGTCCGTCATTAAAAAGCCAGAATTACTATTTAAGAATATTTTTGATCCAGTTTCTCCTTTCAGGCGATATCTTCTGTCATTTATTATTTCACTCACCTTTAAAAATACTCACTCTGATGGAAAAGACGCAGGAATACCCAAGTATTTGTTGGAAAGATCGAAAAGTTCTGGTTGCGTTTCTTCTTGAGAAGCCAGAAGATAAGAGGGTCACTCGAACGGTCTAAATATTGGCATTGTAAATATTTGACAAAACGCTAAGAGCATTATTACGAGTTGCCTTGACTTCATTTACCTTTCGATTAATCATTACCCATACTAATATTTTTTTGACAGAGTTACTTCCTTAACTGTTACATCTTGTTCCATGTTGGTGGTGGTAACTTCTATTTTATTTAAGAGGTATGCAACTTCCTTCGCCAAACACTTTCGTTATACCACATATCCGTTATAACAGACACATGGCCAACGTTTTCCATTACATCCTGTAGTCTCTTCCGAATTTCCGAATATTTTTTCCGGTAGCATTGGATTTGACAAAAGTTTTCCATTGGGAACTCGATATAATGGCTGCATCTTCTGCGAGTATTCGAAAAACCCAACGTTTTCAACAATGGAGAGTGGTTGTAGGTCGTTATCATCTTAATTAAAGAATCGTCGATGCTCTTCGACTCCGATTCCAGAACTCCTACCTGCTTGTCTGTTACGAAAAGTCTAGACTGCACCGTCTTTTTAATTTACACCCGTTGTTGTTTGGGCCAATTGCGTACAATTCAGAAGAAAGAGAAATGATAGATAAGTTCGATTATTTTCTGTTAAATATCCGGGATGTATCCGTGGATGTATTTCCCCAAAATGTTAGCTTCATCTTGTATACATTGCAAAAAATACTGATGCCCGTCTTTTTAAAATAATCCCATACAGGGAATCTCTTTATTCCGGGACGCATATTGGCAAAAATTATCGTGTAATCGTTAGCACTAAAATATATAATAATGACTTACCTGCAAAACCAAGTGAAAAATAAATCTATTCTGCTACTACTCTTTTCAACTAAGACACGCTCCTTTTTGGGTAAATGTACTTGTATTGTAACATTTAACGAATAACAAAATATGCCACTGAACACTGAACAGTAACAACATAACAGTCAAATTTCTCTTGTTTTCTATTCTGATCGTGTTGTGTGGTTGAAGTGGAACAGGACCTCTGTTAATAACTAAATTATATACGTATTTTTGTTGAAATAAATTAATGCAAAGGTGTTTGCGCAAGGAAAGCTATGTACTAATAGTATAGAATAACAAAATACAGACTTTCTAAATTTATTTTGATTTTTTCTTAGATTTTTATTAGAAAAATCTAATAAAAATGCACACATACGCTACAAAAAATCGGAGACGACGAAAACGACGGTGGTTCAAACAAAAAATACCAAGAAAGATTTGATTTTAAAAACCAATTGCTTGAAAGTTCAACCATTTTGAGTCCACCTAGAACAATTGAAAAAAACAGTCTACAGTCTTTTCCTCCATTATTTAAATGTTTTCCAAATTTAATTCTAAATAAAAATATTCAAGACGCCGATGCTGAATTTCGTGAGATAAGAAACCTAAATTGTGAAAATCTTTTTTCTCAACGTCGGTCTTCGATAGGTTTAATTCCTTTTTGGAAAATCGTTTTACAAACGAAGCATGGTAATAAGAGTTTAGCATTTCCGTTAATGATAATTTGTCACTTCCACATTCATCTGCTACTGTTGAACGCATATTTTCGGCAGTTAACCTAAATAAAACGAAAACAAGAAATTCGTTGTCCACTGAAACCTTGCAAGGTATTTGCATACCAAAGATTTGTTAAGAATACAACAGGTTTCTTGCTACAATTTGAATGTAAATATCAATATTTTGAATACATTTAATTCAAGTATTTATATATGTATGAGGCAGTAGACTGTTATAGACTATAACATATAAGTTTTTTTCTTCTTAAATAAATTGAAAATGTTACGTTTTGTAAAATTTCTATGTTATCCAAAATAATCTCACATATAATAAATTGAACAAAGTTCTTCTGTATTTTTTTTTTTTGATTTTCCATAAAATCGTATTTTTACGATTTTGGAAGCTAGAAATTACGATTTCTCGTAAAAATCATCTGGCAGCACTGCTGGGCTTGTCCTCTTTTATAAATGTTTAACCTTCACTTTATCGCCAATAAAAAACTTTTAATCTTGACAGTAAACACCCGGGTATAGAAATATTACCCTTATATGTTTTGTATGTGATTTTTTTTCTCTTCTTCAGTTTTGCTATGTGTTGATGCTTGATGTTGTGTATTACATTTTAATCCATTACTAGAAGTTTACGCCATTTTCGGAGGAGAATTTGTGCTCGTGTTATATATTTTTCTGATCTAGTTCACGGGCTGGGGTTGTCTTTCCGAAAATATATTCTTGTTAGATAGACATACCTACTTGTATTTAATTCTATTTTCTTTTCTTCTAGCCAAGGATTTATAATAATAATAATATGGGTGGCGCTACAGTCCGTAGAGGGCCAGGGCCTAGCTTTTCAACTACCACTCATTTTGAGCATGTTATTGTTTTCTCACGGGTGGAAACTACCTATAGTCGTATGCCGACTCCGAACGGCAAAGTTTGAGAAGCTTTTTTCTAGACAGTTTGTACTCTTTCTCAGTGATTCGAACGAGGGACCGTGATAATGGAATGGAATATAGCACCATGAAGTAAAACAAATGTTGTATCCCCGTTGAATTCAAAGCTTCGAAAGCTGGAGAGATTTTGCCATTTTTGTTTCATATGTTTTGTCCATTGTTTTGGAGAAAAATGTGCTTCGCTCCTATGTGCCAAAAATTACAATGATTGTTATCTACCCAACATAATGCTAATGGAGTTTCTGGGTCAAAACTAAAACCCGAAATTATTCTATAAATTCTAATATAAAACAAAAGTACAATTAATACAATGGATAAGATTTTCCAAGTTTACAACCAAAAGAAATACCAATCAATGGGCACTAGCAATGTTCTCAACTACCACTCATGTTATATAATTGACACAGCAGGGCTCGCAGCTCACATCATTTTTACGAAAAATAACTCTCAAGCACTATATAATTTCCGAATAAGCCGACGGAGGGAGTTTATGTAAAAAATGGGTTAACATTTTTGTATTACACTCATCAATGAAAGAGCTCAAATTCCAAAAGCTGTAAGCCACTTTCCAACACGAATTGTTGTAGAATGCCTTCTAGGTATCTCAGTAAAACTGCTACGAGAACCGCAGAATGTACCGGATAATTTGATGAATCGAGATTAGTCCGGTCGTCCTAATAGTAAAATATATAAATAGCAAAAAATAAAAGGCCTACTAGGAAAGCCTGAATACAGTGCAAAAACTAGTTTGCCAACTGCACAACCTAACACAAACAGAATTTGAAGAATATCACACTGCGTAATTTGCTTTCGAATTTCTAATAATATTTAGGTTCTTTGTACCTTCATTTAGTATGTCTATCCTGAGTAGTTAGAACCTACATGGATTTCACTTTCTGTCAATAAAATCAAATACAATTTGCTAACAACATGCATAATGTCTGGTCTGATTGACATCTGACACTCTTTTGGGTCTAACCTGGAACATGAGGAGTGTTGTACTTCTTGGTAGAAATTATGCTTTCTTTTACTTTTGTGCTTATTCTTGGAGTGTAAAGCTTTATTTTGATAACATACAAGAAATGCGGATTCATTTGTTTCCACAGTGTTTTCTACTCTTCGTTTTCCCTCTTCTTAAAGCTTCATCTTCAATGCTTTTATTGTTGGAAGGTCTCTTGACTCGATGGCTATGATGAGATTTTCATACGAAGTTGGTAAACCAGACATTAGGATAACTAATAACTCATCTTCCATTTTAATACTTATCTCCATTAATTTTTCAGACATATTAAAGAAATTATTTATGTGATTATTCATTGACTCAGTTTCCATCATTTTTAATGATAAAAGTTGTTTGAATTACGTTACCTTCCTTGTCAGGGCACACGGTTAATATATTCGCTGCAATTTTTTTCACGCTTCGCTTGACGTTGAAGCCTTTTTGACATGAATGAGCTGTGACGATCTTACACTAAGTAAAACTTTTGACAACGCCTTCTCTTCCCTTCATTCCCATGTCGCAAATTCAGCTCTATTAGATTCAGATCGCACAGGTTTTCTAGTTGCCCCTGAAACATACCCCCCCAGTTCGATATGAACTAAAACAGCTTTTATCTGCACTTTCCATCCGTCATGGTCCTCTTCATTTAATTTGTCTATTTGGTTTAAGGAACTCATTCTTAATGTATAAAATAGACAAAGTACTATAGTAATTGGAGTTAGTCTAATCTGACTGATTTAAATAATTTGCGTGGGCAAACACAGTTTCGTTTTGGAGTATCACAAGCAACGGATTTATTGAACAGTTAGTTCAGTAGTTATGTATGAATACAGTAAAGAGAAATATAAGAGATTCAGAGTAGTGTATTGGGTGTTGCCAATAAAATATAATTCAATACAAAATAACTTCAAATAATTATCTTTTCCAATCGGACGAATTCAAGTTTGAGTGCAATTCAACTTTGACAGGACATTGATTGACAATATTCGTAATGCGATGGAACTTGCAACCCTTTCAGATTTGGTCATTATCAGAATACGGCAATCTCTTAACTGGGATACGCTCTCATATTCAAAGCTAATGGCATCTATAGTCTTATTGAGGAGGAAAATAATAATTGAAGTCAATGGTTTGTTGTCGTCCACGAATGGATTTTTTTAACGCGGTTCGAACGCGAATCATTATCATCCGAATCGTCGAATCGTTTCTCGGGTTTGATTGGCCAGAGATGATGCCGCCGAAAAAACGAGTGATATGCGTTGGCGAAAAATATAACGCATTCGAAAAAAGGGAGGTAACTAAAAAGATAACGTCACTTAAGATTGAGAGAGATAGAGGCAGCTACTATAGAGTTAGAGCAGTCGCTATAAAAAAAAAGGAACACGACGTTCACGCTGCGAAAGCTAGACGGAGACTGAAAATCTTTTCTGAAACGAATGAATAGAATATTGTAAGTTTTTTATGTATGCTTTACATCCACTACTTTGTTCTAGTGTGTCTTATGTTCATTGTTCCAATAAATGATCTCTTGATGAAGACAGCAAAACCAGTGAAAAGTACGGGAAGCACAATGAAATAACTCATACGTCGTCACAATACATCAGAATTCTTAACTTAAATAAATCGAAACATATGTATTGCATTCATCTTCTTCCTTAGGTAAATCATTTGTCATTAAAGTTGCTAAACCATTCTGTCGACTTTTCTGCATGTGGATTCTTTACACTTGATATGGAAACACTATACGGGGTAATCAAGCCCAAGACAATAATGAATACATCAAAATTTTTAAATTATTTTATTCTTGTTTTTTAGGTCAGTGGAGGAATAACAAGCTATCTAATAATTCTTATACAATTTAACTTAGCTGCACAGCAAGCAAAGGATGCTATATATACAAGTGTTGCAACGTACAATGAAACTGCTAACCTCATGATCGATGATGGACGGAATGTTTCTAGCTTACGTATGCCAGCTATAAGTGGTCTTTCAGGGATACTAGGAGGAGATAAAAACAATGAAGTAGATACTTCCGATTCCCTAGAACTATTTTCTTCTACATCGTCAACAACAGATGACCCTTTCTAATTATTAATTATTCAAACAAAATTTTTTCAAACAGATATAATGTTATATACATTAAACATCACATTTGAACACAGTTTAATTTTTCATTGCACATATATGTATATTTGTACGTTAAAAAGAGGAACCACAATATATGTTTGAATCCACTCTGACAGTTTATGTCTGCATAAATTTTGATCTGATTGCAACTTTGCTTTAACATGTGCTAAATGAATTACTGATGGGAAATCTCCGGTTATCTAAATTTACATAAAATAAATGAAGAATGCGATGTATGCGCGTTCATGAATTTGAATCTTCATACACTTGGAGTCATTGGTTACTGATGGCAGGTTCAGATTTTACCCTCGTCTCGGTTACTCTTCATCGAATAGACGAACACAAGTTTATTTTTGTGTGACTCTTCTTAATTGGGCATCGCCCATGACCGATTTTTCATACACTAGCAGTTGAAATACTTAAATTAAATTTATGTTAAATACATGTTCCAGCGTTTAATTTAGATATCTTAAGTTCGAAATGACCTTAGCTTGGAGAGGAAGAAAGTATAAAAATGGACTTCTTCGATTCGACGAAGGGTAACCTAAGGTGTGTAAAAAAAAGGGTCACCATGCAGGGTTAGTATTGAATTTTTAGAAGACCAAGCCCGATTGCGAGTTTGGCCCGGAAAACTTTCGCATGAAATATTTTCACTCGCCCGAAATCTTAAGAGTTATTGGGAGTTTGAACAGTTCGAAAACTATGGTTGTTCAATCAGCTGATAAATTAACTAATTTCCCTTCTGGAATTTAAAAATATGTTCTGTTTTGACAGCAGGAAAACATTTATTGACAACCAAAATATAATCAAAACATACATGTTTTCGCCGGTAAAAACTACATTTTCGAAAACAAGCTTTGCCCGGAATAGATTACCTGGCTAACGACAGACGAGCAAAAAATCCTGGTGTCTTGCGATGCATCGATGGAACATATTTGAATATCATTTCACCTGCAATTAACAACCATTTATACTACAATAGAAAAGAAACTACATGACTACATGTTTGAATGTTTTTTTGCTTGTGAGTATAATTTTGATATCCAAACATTCTAGAGATATATAATTCTAAAAGATTTAATTTTGCAGGTATTTGATGATAAACTTAGGATTCGCTTCGCACCCAGCAGCTTGCCACGATTTTTTCATTTAGAACGTGAGTGAGTTGAGAAACTAAATGGAATGTGATTATTTGCAAAACAACAAAAATGTATGATTAGTTGTACTTGATTTAAGCTTAAACATACAATATTTGTTATTTTTGTAGGAGATGCAGGACACCCCTTGCGTTAGGTTCGGGAGGACATTTAAGAAACCAAATTTATTTCCGTATTTAAATACCGACTTCGTCGGTGGTCTACAGATGACTCCCTTAGCATCTACACACTGTCGATAAAACAACAAGATATAACAGTTAACAATAGGCTTGACAAAAACAAACAGGTTAAGATAAGGAAATGAAAAGGACGCTACTCAATTTAAACGTAAACAAATATGGGGAATGAGGGACTAGACAAAGACAAATGCATAGATGCAATATTGCTTCAATGGAAATTGTAGTGACATGTTGCGACACGTTACTCTTGGAGCCCGGGCTCTTAACTCCAAGTGGTAGACCTCAAGCCATATGTAACGAAATCCATTTGCGTTGTCGTATTATTGAAAGAACCAACGGCATTCTTAAACACCGATAGCGTTTTCTATTAAGTGCAAGAGAGCTTTGCTATGCACCTTACAAGGCGATAAAAGTAATTTCAACTTTGAATTTACATCTCGTGGGTTTATAACCTCCACATTTCTTCAACTTACGGAAATAGCACAAGCTTAGGGATGAAATCAGGGAACTGACCCCGTGAATTACGGGCAATTACACACTGACCAATCGTATTACAATATTATGCCTACTTACTTCCTTACTTATCAGGCCAACGACCCTTGAAGGCTCAGAGCCTGAGCTAAAGGCGACATCCATCTTTACCGGTCCTAGGCAAGTCGCTTCCAGTCAAGCTGCCTTGCGGCCGGGATGACTTGGTCTTTTTACCAGAGGTTCGGTCTTCCTATCCTACTTGTACCAGAAGGCTCGGATTCGAAGGCCCTCTTAGCTGGAGCGTTGGTGTTCATGCGCTCGATGTGGCGAAACCAGTGCAGTCGACGGATTTCTGCCTTTTGGACTATATGCATATCCTAGTACAGCTCGTAGAGTTTGCGGTTATGTCTTCTCCTCCATTCACCTTCCTCGCAGCCGGGACGATATATCCGAAGTAGAATTTTTGTTTCGAAGCCACCAAGAATAAGCTCCGCAGTTTTGCTTATCATCCAGCTTTCGGCTCCATATAGCAGGACTGGCAAAATAAGAGTTTTGTAGAGCATAATTTTGGTCCTTGGAGTTAGGAGTTTGGAGTCCAATTGTTTTTTATAAACTGAAGTAACAGAGGTTGCAAAGGGCGACCCTACTTCGGATCTCCATTGTCATGTCGTTCGTGTAGTTAACCGTTTGACCCGAGGTGACGGAACGTTTCTTGGTCAACAGTATATACGTTTCGCCTGCTGCTCAGTCGCCGTAAGTGCTTCCTCTAGCGCATGTTGGGAACGCGCGACGATGTTGATGTCGGCTACATATCCCAATTGTTGAACTGACTTGTAGAACGTAGTGCCTTCCGTGTTTACTGCTGCCCGCCGCAATAACTTCTCCATTACTTAATTTAAGAAATCACACGACAGCGCATCTCCTCTGCTGAAATCCAGGATTCCGAATTCGCGGCCCTCGCACTGCCCTATGCGAGTGCCGATTAGAGCGGTGCGAAGTGATAGTACGGTTTAAGACGTACATGCAGTACGCTGGACAGGGTTTTGTAGGCGACGTTGGGCAGGGATATACCTCTATAGCTGTTGCAAAAGGTAGGATCGCCTTTTTTGTGAATGGGGCATATATAGCTGATATTCCAATAGCTCGCATGCTTTCGTCCTCCCAAATTCTACAGATGATTTAGTGCATATTCACTACCAGAACATCGCCACCGGCCTTGAAGAGGTATGATGGTAAGTCATCTGAGTGTGCGGCTATGTTGTTCTTCACTCCTTTAATGGCTGTGCCGACTTCTTCAGAGATAGGTAGGAAGACTACTTCATCGACTGGAGTTGGAATTTCTTTATTTCCTATCACTCTCTCCTGGTCAGGCCCGTTAAACAGCCGTTGGAAGTGCTGTTTAAATACATCCACTATTAAGTAACAAGGTTACTGACTGGGAGCCTGGGTGCCTTGGAGGTTGCTGTCTGGATTAATTCTCGGGGAACATCGTGCTGCATATAACCATATTACGTCTGTGTAGTCTGTGAGGCGGGAGCCATTATCTTATGTCATATCGTGGAGGCAGTGCTTTCCGATCACTCCGCCAACCATGTTTTTCTTACAGATTTTGACATTGAAGTCTCTGACCACTAGGTCCAAGAGGTCATAATAGTCACCTTTGATAGAGTACTCAGCCTCGTCGGTAAGGACGTGTGCACATATTATACTAATGTTGTAATATCTGCAAATCACAGCCGGGCGACCACATATCGGTTTAAACTTCCTTCGACCTTAACCCTTTTCCCACAACAAATGCGCATCCCAATATGTGTAAGCTCTTATGACAACTTTAATATATGTCGAATTCATTTTCCTTATAATTGCCTGTCCTATCTAGCGTATTTGCTGGATCGCAGTAATATCTGCATTATAATGCGCCCGGAGTGTAGATAATTCTTATATTCCAGGATAACACGCGCTATCGTTGTCCTTTTTCGCGCCGTGACGTCATTATTTTTTTGTGTGAGTGGGTTGTTAGACGTCCTCACAACCGCCATGAAATCCGTTGCATACATTAGTTCACCTCACAACGGGTCTTCTAGAAGCTATCCAGAGGGCGCCATGAGGTGAATGTATGTCATCTTGACCTATGCATCGACAAGGTTCGTTGCTGGCATCCAGCCATTACCCTGTGTGCACAGGCCCAACCCCCCATTACAATAAGTATGCGCTCGGATCAATTCAATAGGCGTATTAAGCCTTTATTATTATAAGCATTACAAATTTGCATAATCGCTTGTGCTGATCTCCATAACATAGCCGGCAGCAAATGAAAACCATAGATAATGGAGGATTGCGATATCAAACCATTATGTCTGCTGAAAACGTTCGCTCTCAATTCTCCTTCTCACAGCACACGCCGTAAATTCAGAGTTTTCATGAGACTGCATGTGTGATGGTTGGATGGTTTAGGAATCGCGTAGGCATTGATTGCGTCAACCTGGCGATGCCCAGTGTTGTAACTTTTCTTACACATCAATCGTGCTTATTTTACCTCCTAGTGGTAGCCATCGGGTACGAACTCAATTTGCTATACTTTTAAGTGGGACCTCTTGTCCTAGGGGTTACAAAAAAGGAACTGGTGCTCCAGGTTGGCGGTAGTGCGTCGGTGCTCGGCCACGTAAATATGTAGTAACGAAGCAACAACAAGTCTCGGAAATGGGTGGAAATATTGATGACGAACATTGCAAACGATATAAAGACAACGATCTTCCAATCTGAACGTGGAATGTAAGGTTCCTATATAGGCTACATGCAGGCGAACAATTAGCGGGAGCCTTAGACTGTAACAAGCAGATACAGAGACAGATCGTCTTTGGTAGTACGGTCGGGAATACAGCCTATACGACATCACTTCCGATAACGGATTAAGGCTGATCGACTTTCCTGCTTTCCTATCTCTTCTCTCTTTCTCTTTCCTATTTTAGTGGTCCGTGCGTGTTCTGAAGTAGGGTATTAGGCTTTCGCGACTTTCTATCTTTTCCTCTCTTATTCCATCTTTATCTACATACAGACCCGACATTGCTTTCGTCTGCAAATAAGTGGTGAACGAGGAAGAGGACAAGAGCTTAGCTGTGCAACCGCAAGCGTGCCACCATCCTACTCCACGACACTGAAGCCATCCGCTTAACTTAACTGATCCGACTAGGCGCTGCCATATTCCTCCCACGTGTGCATATGCTGGCGGATTAAAAAATCATTCCGTCTCAGGTGTTGTGAACATGGTTTTTATTTTATCTTTATCCCAAGGCGTTAAAGTTTCGCGAACTTCCTTGTGCACACCTTTAAAATTTGTGTCATTATCGGAACGAAAAGCCTTCGGCCTTCGCCTGCAAGCTCACTTCCTAAATGTCAATCATATATTTAGTAGTGGCCTATGTGAGTTTCGTTGGCGCTGAATAAGTTATTTCGAAAAAAATACACTACGTTTCTTATCCATATCGACTACGTCAGAATCTAATCTCATAACCAGCGCATAAGGGTTATCTTCCTACGCACCCGAGCATTTGGTCCTTCGAGCCGGATATAATGAAACCACGTTTCCTTTACGAATGACCATTTATCACTCATCACCACTCATCGAGTGCCCGCTAATAGTGTCTTATCTGTAGTTGTAATCAATTAAGCAATTATTCATAGAATCTGCGAGAATCGAAAGTAATCCTTGCATCATCGATACAATAAAAAATAAATCCCTCGGAAATTAAAACTTTATCATATTCATGTATAAGTTCCAAATTCGTCGTAGACCAGATCCATAATCGAACAAGAAGTATTATGTGGTCTATATAGTTCCAGAACATAATGGCAGCACTTGGCCGTTAGCTGATTCAGGGGAACATCATCAACCCATACATCGAATTCTCTGCTGCAACAGACCAATAATACACAAAATTTGGCTTTCCTGGAAGTCATCAGTTTCATTAGTGATTCATCATTATCAGGTGCGTGCATATTAAAGTTATAAAATAAGGGCAAGGATTTTGGTGCATATTTTTGTTGCTCTTCTCTTATCTATCCATCCATCATCTATCGTTGGTATTCAGATATAACTTTATATTATCTTCGCGTTCATCCAAAAAATTCAGAAGCAGCTGAGAAGCGCATGGGTGGTTTCCAAACCCTTTTGTGTTTAAACATTGTTCTGTACAGAACGGTAAATTTGAAATCGTGCTTCTACTGTGCAAGTAAAAATAACTAAAAATCAATTGTTCATTTGTTTCTCTATATGTTATTCCACTCATCATTTCTCTCATTTCGCTGTGAGTGTCATTCATTTGTTGGTTTTAATTGCTTTTTTGATAAGTTATTATATCGTTATTGTGATTCCAATTTCAAGTCAAAATTAAAGTTTTGGATGACTTTGGCTGAAAATGGACCGCTAACCATGAGGAACTTCTCGATAGTGTACCCATTCAAGATCACAAGGCATCCTTCTCATTGCCCACTGCCGATTCGAAGCGAGTGAAGGCATTGGGTATACAGGGGCTCACTCTACAACGAACTTTCATTTAACTACACTCCTTCAGAATTCCCACCTTCGCATGGACAGACTCAATGATTACCCT
Source organism: Eristalis intricaria (assembly GCA_964034865.1). Lineage (NCBI taxonomy): Eukaryota > Metazoa > Arthropoda > Insecta > Diptera > Syrphidae > Eristalis > Eristalis intricaria. The sequence goes on along the minus strand of OZ035875.1, from coordinate 23,525,150 downwards.
GTGTTGGATAAGGGCAGAACCTGCAAAGTGGGATATATTCGTATTAATCAAAATCCTGCAGATCTGGTAGCACGCGAAATTTTTTGTTGGTCTTCTTTTCAACTGACCTAAATACCGAAGAGGAGAAGACGTCAATCAAAGCTGTTCATGCTAACATCAACGTCATCGACAACATGCCTAGTCAGCTCCTATATAAGTCCTCTAGTCTCAGCCAACTCTTCAGAGTAACCGCTTGCTGCATAAGATTCGGAGCAAACTCACGAAAGCGGAGTTTAGAACGAACTTTGGCTACAATAAGTCCCTCGGCACTCGATGCGGCAACAAAGGTTCTGGCACAATTAGCCCAGTTCGAAATGTTTCCTAAAACTAAAGGCATAGGTCATTTGAACCCGTTCACAGATAGTGAAGGCCTTGTTAGAGCTAAAAAACGCTGATCGTGTAATTCGATGAACAGCACCCAATTATACTAGACCCGACACATAAATTGATCATCAGTGAATCGCGAGGGTGGCACAAATTTCGTCGGAGTCGAAGCGGATTTTTACCGGTTAATGGAACAAGCACCCCTCGATTGGATGGAGATAGCAGACATTTGGGCAACTCAAGGAACTCAGTGGAAATTCATTCCCCTGCTTCCGCGCATTTTGAAAGGTTATGGGAAACATGCGTGAAGAGTGTTAAATACCATTTCAAAAGAGTTATCGTGAATGTGCACTTCTGACACGATTCGAAGCTTTTCTTAATTCAAGACCCTTTCCAGAAGACCCTGGTGACTTCCGTGCCTTAATTCCTGCATATTTTCTTTTTCTGTTCGGTTAAGAAGTCCTCATACTTCCAGAACCAGATTTGGCGTTGGGAAATACTTGCCTAACTGACCGATGGAAGGTGATTCAACTCCGCGACAATTACAACGGTTGTATAAATCAGAACACAAACGGGCGCATTTAAAGGCCCATAACCAAACTATGTCCACTGCCAGTTTATATCCTTGAGTCGGCAGATACTTCACTAATCCACCATATCTCTCTGTTTTTCTTGTAACAAGCACTCCGTACAATGCACTTGTCCGTTCCCTTCACGCACCCCACACTTGCACAGCTTCAATCAACTCCTACGCAAATCTACAGTAAGACCTGTGAGCAATGATAATAAATGAATTAGCACTATAACTTATTTCATTATAACTTGTCACTTTCTATTTGCTATTATTTGTATCCAGTTTTTTCATTGAACGCAATCGACTTCGTTTGTTTTATATTGTGTCACCGGTCATTACATTGGCGACAAGGATAAGATGAAACAAGCAAAAATAAAAGGAAAAACAGAAAGATAAGTATAATATAGTAACTAATGTTCAATTGGATTATTTAAATTTATCTGAATACAGTTAATTGCAGAAAAGAAAGGAAGTTAAGCTAATTTTAAATCAGTCACATTAAATTGTGAAAATTGGGCTACGTTTATATAATTGCATTCAATTGCAGGATAAAGCGTTACATTCAATTGTAAGACAACTAATTTAGAATATATGTAAAGTGGTTCAATAAACTGTTCTTTATGTAAAACTCAGAAAAGGGAGTTTTATGAAAAGTAAAATTATCCAATCGAGCATAAAACCATTTCCTTGCAATGCGATCAACAAATCATTGATTCGATCGGAATGGAAAAATTGGTATCGATCATTGTCGATTTATTTGGACTCTGAAGAAATTACTGATGGTGTGAGAACGAAAAATTAGCTGCTTGATTTAGGAGGACTTCAATTGCAAGAGGTTATCTTCAATATTCCTGGCGCTTTAGTAGCAACTACTGAGGAGAATGTCTTCTCATCACTAGTTGCAAAACTGAATGACCATTTCTCACCATCAAGGAACTCGACATTCGAGAGATACTTATTTCGTTTACTTAAACCAGATGAGGGTGAGAGCTTTAATATGTTTATTCTTCGTTAACGAAATCAAGCTGACAAATGCTGTTTGGGAAAGAGCGAACAAGAGATAGTCAATATAAATATAAAAGATAAAATAATAGATACATGGGCACCACTAGATTTAAAGAAGCGGTTACTGGAAAAGGATCTTTCTTTAGAACAACTCATAGAAACGTGTCAAGTAATGAACAGTCGTGAACCAAGCCGATCTTATGGACCCACCTACGGGAGGAATCAGTAGTGTCTTATCTACACAGAGAGACAATAACATTCGGGGGATAGGTCCTCTCTATGCCGCTCAAAATGTGAAATGTAACAAATGTGACTTTTCGGAACATTTCGAAAAGAAATGTAAGACTAAAGCGGAAAAAAGAATGCTCAATTTTGATGACAAATTAAGTTATAAAATAAAAAGACTTAGGCAGTGAAATGTAAGATGTGTTGATGCTGAAAACAGGCAGAAAAAAACGACTAAAATGTTACCTGAACACGGCTGTTTTAAAGTCATCGAAGAAGGAGATGAATTCGGGAGTGGAAAAATACCTTGCTCCGTGGTGACTATGGTTATATATTCCGGCTCATGAATTAATTTAATAAGAGAAAAAGACTGGCAGCAATTACGTCAACAACCGTCGGCATTATTGAATATTCGAAAAGAGACATTCAAAAGATTCAAGTATAAGCAGGAAACTTAAAACAATAGCCGTGTTCGAAGCCCCAATAAATGTGAGTCACCAAGCAGAATCGATCGCAACGTTTTACGCTATTAAGAAATGAAATCGTTATTAGGACAAGAAAAAGTCATTAAATTAAAACTCCTTAGGCTCGGTGCTTCCATAAATCGACTTGAAGATCATCACATGTTTCCGAAAATTTAAGATATCTAGGTCCAACTATCGACTGACAGGTCAGTTAGGCCAGTACAAGAACCTGTACGTCGCATTCCATCTGCCTTAGAAGAGAAAGTTGAATGTAGGTTGAATGAAGCTGTTGATAATGATATAATAGAATCTGTTAATGGACCGACCTCGAACATTTCCATTTGGAAAACGTCGATATTCTTATGAGTGGACATGCGCTCGGTAAACCACGCCATACTTTAAAGGGCCATATATTAATTTCGTATAAATGTCTGGAACTACATACAATATACACATATATAAAGTAAGCTTAGGGCCATGCCAGAAAATGAAAAAGGAAATAACAATTTTGTTTGAATGCTTCTATGCACTAAAAAGGGCCATGCAAATAAATCTGTTTTTAAGGGCCATGGAATAAAACTAAAGAGAAACGAATGTTCACAGTGCTCCACAAAAGTTTGCGTACAACGATGAAATATGGAAAAAAATGGATCTTATCCCCAGAGTATAAGTCAAAAATATTTTTGAAAGGTATATTCCAATAAAAACAGGGTTAAAGGCTTTAGTTTTCCACAAAAGAAATTATATCTTGTTATTCGTTAAAAAAATACAACAACAAAAACCAAAAAATTATCTCCACAAAAGTTTGAGTACAAGAGAAAATACTCTTTCATTTAACACTGTTAATGCAACGGTAGACAGTTTCTTCACATAGGTTGCTTGTTTAATCGAGCACTGACATTGCTGATAAACGATAGATCGCTTAAAGTATGATGAACAGGTCGAACTAACGCCTCGGTAGGCCGACCATCGAAACTAATTCCAAGAGATATGTCATCAAACGAATGGTGGAAAACCATTTATAATGACTAATAACTGAGGAGAGGAATACTTCAAAAGCGGTTCAGGTCATGGACACCCCGCAAAAAAAACTGTTGACCAAAAAGTTCAATCAACAGAAACAGGTCGCATTCGTAAAGGTGTATGTATGTGTTCTCCGACGAATCAAAATAAAGCGTTTTTGGGTCTATTGACCGTATGAGGGCATAGAAGCGCTAAGCCGAGCCCTCAATCCAAACAATATTATCGAAACAGTAAAGTACGGTGGTAGAAGGGTTATGGTGTGGGTCTGTATGGCGACATCAAGAGTTGGAAAGCTGATAGTAATCGAAGGAATTTTGAACCTGTTCGTGAACATTGATATTCTTAAACGAAAACCCAACAACAGAGCCCAGATCTCATCGAACCACTGGAATGAAAGATGTTGAACTGGATAAAGAGATGTTAAGAGAAGCTTTATAAGTTGAGTGGACTAATATAAGCATTTCTTACACCCCAAAATTGGTAGCATCCATGTAAAGCCGGTTAAAGAAGATCATAAGGATAAGAGAATATCTTAATAATAGCACCAAAAGAAATTAGATTTAGAGATTGTTTATCAACTTGTGGTAACGTTCCTTGCATTTATTTTCACCTGTACGCAAGCTTTTGTGGAGTTCCTTTTGCGACTTCTTTTGGTTTTTAGTATTGTATTTTGTGAACGAAAAACAATATCTATTAATTTTGTAAAAAACTGAAGCCTTTCACCTTGCTTTATTGGAATATAACTTCCAAAAATATTCTTATATTATGTGATTGGAACTTATGAGAATTATTTTCTAAATTGCATTATTGTGCGCAAACTTTTGTGGAGCACTGTATATATACATATGTATGCATTTGTGTAAAAAGGGCGATGCATGCCACAAACACTTCCAAGCCATTTCGATTGCAATGGGATCCTTATTCAGTATGAGTTCGCTTGGAGAAATTGAAGAGAGCATTTGAGGTCTACATCACAGCATTGAATGTAGTGGCACCTATTAAGAAGCGAGCAATCTTATTGCACGCAGGAGGACTCTCCTTACAAGACATTCATTACAATATCCCGGAACCGCAGGCCGAAAATATAGGAGTAGATGTGTACGAAGTGGCTTTCAGAAAACTAGATGCATACTTCTCACCCAAACAAAGTTAGGTTTACGAAAGACATTTATTTAGACTTGTCCAACAGAAACAAGGAGAACGGTTTGAGAAATATTTACTTAAATTGCGGAATCAAGCAACAAAATGTATCTGCACTAACATTGAAGAACAACTAATAGATCAAATGGTAGAGAAATGTAACTCCCATAAGCTACGCAAAAAATTATTGTCGGCTGGAGATACCATCACCCTCGTCCAAATAATCTCAGAAGCCAATACATTAGAGGCTGTAGGGCGACAACTACAAGGTTTAAAGATAAAAGACCACACAGAGATTGAAATCAGTGAAATAAATAGAGAAGCACCAATGAAGTTCAGAAACACGAATATGCATCAGAAAGGGACATGACCAACTATGTACAAGGTGTGAAAGTAATGAACATTTGCAGGAAGACCGAAAATGTCCAGCAGAAGACTAGTGGTACAATAAATGTGGGTCTATTGGCCATTTCCGAGAGCTCTGCCATTTCCGAGAGCTCTGCCGAACACGACAAAGCAGAAATCAATAATAAGATTCAATAATAAATTGTTGCATTGGTGGTGGCATAATAGAAATGTTAATTGACTCAGGAAGCAGGTGTAACATTATTATCGATCAGACATTGAATCATTTAAAAGAAATTAAAAGTTGAAGCTTATAACCAAGTCAAAAATCCTGATAAAACACTCTTTGCTTATGGGAGGAAAAATCCTTTAACAGTCATTTGACCATTTCAAGCAAATACAAATGTCAATAACGTAGATAAGAATTCGACATATTATCTTATCCAGAATGGCACTCGCAACTGTCTTACAGATAGGACAACAAATTAATATACATACCACTCCAGAATAAAGTAAATGACAAGTTAACAGAACTTGCAGATTCTGATATCATAGAAGAAGTACAGGGATATTCACCTTGGGTATCTCCAATGGTACCAGTGTTAAAAGGAAATTGTGAAATAGAACTTGTGTGGACATGCGCTGTGCCAACGAAGTAATTATTCGAGAAAACTATCCTTTGCCAACGATGAATGAGTTGCTTCCTAATTTCACATGGGCCAAGTACTTTTCACGACTGGACATAAAAAATGCCAACCAACAAGCCTCTCCAACTAGCACGGTCTCTGGCTAGCTTCCTCCAGTGTCGTACGCCAAGTTGGTTGAGATCCTTCTCCAAGTGGGTTGCACCACATTAATCGCGGGCGTCCTCTGTTACGTTGTACCACGGGTTCGGACTCGAAGGTTCTTCAGGCCGGAGCTGAGTTGTCCATACGCTCTACATGCCCTAGCCATGTTAAGCGTTGGATCCGAAGACGCCAGACTAGACACATGTCGCTGTACAGCCCGTTGAGTTTGTGAATGAATCTTCTTCTCCAAAAACCGTCAACGCCATTAGGACCAAAGATCGCACGCAGAACTTTTCTCTTGAAGAGACCAAGGACTTCCTCACCGTTTTTGAGACTGTCCATGCCTCCGCGCTGTACAGCAGGACTGGGATGATCAATGTATATAGTTTGTATAAAGTCAGCTTGGTCCTTAGTGAGATGGCTTTACTACTCAATTGCCGCTTCAGCCCATAAAAACAGCGGTTGGCAAAAGTTACTCTGCGTTTGATCTCGGTACTGATGTTGTTAGTACTATTTACTGCGGAGGTAGACGATGACCTTAACTACGTCGAAGTTATAGCTGCCCATTGCGTCGCTCTGTCCAAGACATCGATATTGTGTGTCCTTTCTTGATGACAGCATATACTTCGTTTTGCCCTCATTCACCGCTAGATCCATTATAGCTGCTTCCGTCTCAATGCCAGCAAACGCTTCATCGAAGGCTCGTTGTGTTCTGCCAATCACTGCCAACTTTTCCACTGGTGATCTCGTTGTAGACTTACTGTACTTCAGGATAACGTCACAGATGCTCCCAGAACAGAAGTTCCTTAAAACTCAAGCTTAAAAAAATTTAACGGATGTGGCGGATGGACCTGTGAGCAATGATAATAAATGAATTAATACTATGACTTATATCATTACTACTTGTCACTTGCTTCTTGTTATTATTTGTATCTAGTTTGTATTACTGCGATATCTAACAAATATCGAAACTTGTTCGAAATAATACAAACCAGTTTTTTATTGAACGCAACCGACTTCGTTTGTTTTATATTCAGTTTCAGGTCATTACAGTTTGTAAATTTAAATCTTTTTAATCAAATAATAAATTACAACTCTTCAGAAATGGATACAATAGCTTTTCTTCGGCATGACTGTAATCCATTTGACCCAGATGAGCTTACGTATGAGTACATATGTACATTAAATTTTCTTAGCTTTAAAATCGAAAATGAACTTACTGATATCGAATATATTTAAGACTCATGAAACCTGCGTCAAGAACGAGCTGGAACATGAGCTTAATCCGGGTGTACTTACATGTTCGATATCTGTGATCTATCGGCTCATAGCTGTTCTTAGGCTTTTGACAGGAGGTGGATACCAACTTGGTGTTGGTAACGATTACTAGGTTGGAATGGCACAATCTACATTTTCCTCAACGCTCAAAAACGTGAGAGCGAGTCAGAATAAAATCTTGTGAAAAGAGGCTTTCAAAGGCTGTAGAAAAAAGGATTATATTACAGCAGCAAAGGGAACCTTAGTATAAATGCGATGGTGGTATGAAAATGTATCAACTGGAAATTGCATTAGTTTGGTGTAGATGTGTACATACATATTTTCTACTCATTTAAGATGTGTGATAACAATTTAAAAATAAGATGCGTTGATACCCGCTATCCAGGTGCGAACTATGATTCGCACATTTGGAACCTTAGCAACGCAAGACGGTACTTCCAGTCAAAATATGGTGTTCTTACAGCTACCTCTTTGAAAGCGACTTCACTTGTGTTGGATTCTAGATAGGAAAATACAACTATAACGGTTCCAATATACATTTTGAAACGCCTTACAGGCAATATCCTTTCATGTGATTTTCATTTATCTGAAATCTACCCAACAGGCTTAAGCCTTGCGCATTCTTTCTTTTACGATAGTTCCCTCGTTGACTTAGTCGATAACTACTAACTCCTGACCATTAACATCTCTGATAGTAGTGACGGCATAATAATACTCGCAGTATTGCTCAGATGGAGAAAGATTTCTGGATTCGGGTACCTCTTCTACTTTCCAAAATTCTGAAATTTGTTCGTCTTGTGACACTTACTTATGAAGAATTAGCTACGCTTCTCACACAAATTGAAGCTTGTCTTAATTCAGTACCATTGTGTCCCTTGCCAGAAGACCCTGATAACTTCTGTGCCTTAAGTCCTGTTAGTTTATATCCTTGAGTCGGCAGATACTTCACTAATCCACCATATCTCTCTGTTTTTCTTGTAACAAGCACTCCGTACAATGCACTTGTCCGTTCCCTTCACGCACCCCACACTTGCACAGCTTCAATCAACTCCTACGCAAATCTACAGTAAGACCTGTGAGCAATGATAATAAATGAATTAGCACTATAACTTATTTCATTATAACTTGTCACTTTCTATTTGCTATTATTTGTATCCAGTTTTTTCATTGAACGCAATCGACTTCGTTTGTTTTATATTGTGTCACCGGTCATTACATTGGCGACAAGGATAAGATGAAACAAGCAAAAATAAAAGGAAAAACAGAAAGATAAGTATAATATAGTAACTAATGTTCAATTGGATTATTTGAATTTATCTGAATACAGTTAATTGCAGAAAAGAAAGGAAGTTAAGCTAATTTTAAATCAGTCACATTAAATTGTGAAAATTGGGCTACGTTTATATAATTGCATTCAATTGCAGGATAAAGCGTTACATTCAATTGTAAGACAACTAATTTAGAATATATGTAAAGTGGTTCAATAAACTGTTCTTTATGTAAAACTCAGAAAAGGGAGTTTTATGAAAAGTAAAATTATCCAATCGAGCATAAAACCATTTCCTTGCAATGCGATCAACAAATCATTGATTCGATCGGAATGGAAAAATTGGTATCGATCATTGTCGATTTATTTGGACTCTGAAGAAATTACTGATGATGTGAGAACGAAAAATTAGCTGCTTGATTTAGGAGGACCTCAATTGCAAGAGGTTATCTTCAATATTCCTGGCGCTTTAGTAGCAACTACTGAGGAGAATGTCTTCTCATCACTAGTTGCAAAACTGAATGACCATTTCTCACCATCAAGGAACTCGACATTCGAGAGATACTTATTTCGTTTACTTAAACCAGATGAGGGTGAGAGCTTTAATATGTTTATTCTTCGTTAACGAAATCAAGCTGACAAATGCTGTTTGGGAAAGAGCGAACAAGAGATAGTCAATATAAATATAAAAGATAAAATAATAGATACATGGGCACCACTAGATTTAAAGAAGCGGTTACTGGAAAAGGATCTTTCTTTAGAACAACTCATAGAAACGTGTCAAGTAATGAACAGTCGTGAACCAAGCCGATCTTATGGACCCACCTACGGGAGGAATCAGTAGTGTCTTATCTACACAGAGAGACAATAACATTCGGGGGATAGGTCCTCTCTATGCCGCTCAAAATGTGAAATGTAACAAATGTGACTTTTCGGAACATTTCGAAAAGAAATGTAAGACTAAAGCGGAAAAAAGAATGCTCAATTTTGATGACAAATTAAGTTATAAAATAAAAAGACTTAGGCAGTGAAATGTAAGATGTGTTGATGCTGAAAACAGGCAGAAAAAAACGACTAAAATGTTACCTGAACACGGCTGTTTTAAAGTCATCGAAGAAGGAGATGAATTCGGGAGTGGAAAAATACCTTGCTCCGTGGTGACTATGGTTATATATTCCGGCTCATGAATTAATTTAATAAGAGAAAAAGACTGGCAGCAATTACGTCAACAACCGTCGGCATTATTGAATATTCGAAAAGAGACATTCAAAAGATTCAAGTATAAGCAGGAAACTTAAAACAATAGCCGTGTTCGAAGCCCCAATAAATGTGAGTCACCAAGCAGAATCGATCGCAACGTTTTACGCTATTAAGAAATGAAATCGTTATTAGGACAAGAAAAAGTCATTAAATTAAAACTCCTTAGGCTCGGTGCTTCCATAAATCGACTTGAAGATCATCACATGTTTCCGAAAATTTAAGATATCTAGGTCCAACTATCGACTGACAGGTCAGTTAGGCCAGTACAAGAACCTGTACGTCGCATTCCATCTGCCTTAGAAGAGAAAGTTGAATGTAGGTTGAATGAAGCTGTTGATAATGATATAATAGAATCTGTTAATGGACCGACCTCGAACATTTCCATTTGGAAAACGTCGATATTCTTATGAGTGGACATGCGCTCGGTAAACCACGCCATACTTTAAAGGGCCATATATTAATTTCGTATAAATGTCTGGAACTACATACAATATACACATATATAAAGTAAGCTTAGGGCCATGCCAGAAAATGAAAAAGGAAATAACAATTTTCTTTGAATGCTTCTATGCACTAAAAAGGGCCATGCAAATAAATCTGTTTTTAAGGGCCATGGAATAAAACTAAAGAGAAACGAATGTTCACAGTGCTCCACAAAAGTTTGCGTACAACGATGAAATATGGAAAAAAATGGATCTTATCCCCAGAGTATAAGTCAAAAATATTTTTGAAAGGTATATTCCAATAAAAACAGGGTTAAAGGCTTTAGTTTTCCACAAAAGAAATTATATCTTGTTATTCGTTAAAAAAATACAACAACAAAAACCAAAAAATTATCTCCACAAAAGTTTGAGTACAAGAGAAAATACTCTTTCATTTAACACTGTTAATGCAACGGTAGACAGTTTCTTCACATAGGTTGCTTGTTTAATCGAGCACTGACATTGCTGATAAACGATAGATCGCTTAAAGTATGATGAACAGGTCGAACTAACGCCTCGGTAGGCCGACCATCGAAACTAATTCCAAGAGATATGTCATCAAACGAATGGTGGAAAACCATTTATAATGACTAATAACTGAGGAGAGGAATACTTCAAAAGCGGTTCAGGTCATGGACACCCCGCAAAAAAAACTGTTGACCAAAAAGTTCAATCAACAGAAACAGGTCGCATTCGTAAAGGTGTATGTATGTGTTCTCCGACGAATCAAAATAAAGCGTTTTTGGGTCTATTGACCGTATGAGGGCATAGAAGCGCTAAGCCGAGCCCTCAATCCAAACAATATTATCGAAACAGTAAAGTACGGTGGTAGAAGGGTTATGGTGTGGGTCTGTATGGCGACATCAAGAGTTGGAAAGCTGATAGTAATCGAAGGAATTTTGAACCTGTTCGTGAACATTGATATTCTTAAACGAAAACCCAACAACAGAGCCCAGATCTCATCGAACCACTGGAATGAAAGATGTTGAACTGGATAAAGAGATGTTAAGAGAAGCTTTATAAGTTGAGTGGACTAATATAAGCATTTCTTACACCCCAAAATTGGTAGCATCCATGTAAAGCCGGTTAAAGAAGATCATAAGGATAAGAGAATATCTTAATAATAGCACCAAAAGAAATTAGATTTAGAGATTGTTTATCAACTTGTGGTAACGTTCCTTGCATTTATTTTCACCTGTACGCAAGCTTTTGTGGAGTTCCTTTTGCGACTTCTTTTGGTTTTTAGTATTGTATTTTGTGAACGAAAAACAATATCTATTAATTTTGTAAAAAACTGAAGCCTTTCACCTTGCTTTATTGGAATATAACTTCCAAAAATATTCTTATATTATGTGATTGGAACTTATGAGAATTATTTTCTAAATTGCATTATTGTGCGCAAACTTTTGTGGAGCACTGTATATATACATATGTATGCATTTGTGTAAAAAGGGCGATGCATGCCACAAACACTTCCAAGCCATTTCGATTGCAATGGGATCCTTATTCAGTATGAGTTCGCTTGGAGAAATTGAAGAGAGCATTTGAGGTCTACATCACAGCATTGAATGTAGTGGCACCTATTAAGAAGCGAGCAATCTTATTGCACGCAGGAGGACTCTCCTTACAAGACATTCATTACAATATCCCGGAACCGCAGGCCGAAAATATAGGAGTAGATGTGTACGAAGTGGCTTTCAGAAAACTAGATGCATACTTCTCACCCAAACAAAGTTAGGTTTACGAAAGACATTTATTTAGACTTGTCCAACAGAAACAAGGAGAACGGTTTGAGAAATATTTACTTAAATTGCGGAATCAAGCAACAAAATGTATCTGCACTAACATTGAAGAACAACTAATAGATCAAATCGTAGAGAAATGTAACTCCCATAAGCTACGCAAAAAATTATTGTCGGCTGGAGATACCATCACCCTCGTCCAAATAATCTCAGAAGCCAATACATTAGAGGCTGTAGGGCGACAACTACAAGGTTTAAAGATAAAAGACCACACAGAGATTGAAATCAGTGAAATAAATAGAGAAGCACCAATGAAGTTCAGAAACACGAATATGCATCAGAAAGGGACATGACCAACTATGTACAAGGTGTGAAAGTAATGAACATTTGCAGGAAGACCGAAAATGTCCAGCAGAAGACTAGTGGTACAATAAATGTGGGTCTATTGGCCATTTCCGAGAGCTCTGCCATTTCCGAGAGCTCTGCCGAACACGACAAAGCAGAAATCAATAATAAGATTCAATAATAAATTGTTGCATTGGTGGTGGCATAATAGAAATGTTAATTGACTCAGGAAGCAGGTGTAACATTATTATCGATCAGACATTGAATCATTTAAAAGAAATTAAAAGTTGAAGCTTATAACCAAGTCAAAAATCCTGATAAAACACTCTTTGCTTATGGGAGGAAAAATCCTTTAACAGTCATTGGACCATTTCAAGCAAATACAAATGTCAATAACGTAGATAAGAATTCCACATATTATCTTATCCAGAATGGCACTCGCAACTGTCTTACAGATAGGACAACAAATTAATATACATACCACTCCAGAATAAAGTAAATGACAAGTTAACAGAACTTGCAGATTCTGATATCATAGAAGAAGTACAGGGATATTCACCCTGGGTATCTCCAATGGTACCAGTGTTAAAAGGAAATTGTGAAATAGAACTTGTGTGGACATGCGCTGTGCCAACGAAGTAATTATTCGAGAAAACTATCCTTTGCCGACGATGAATGAGTTGCTTCCTAATTTCACATGGGCCAAGTACTTTTCACGACTGGACATAAAAAATGCCAACCAACAAGCCTCTCCAACTAGCACGGTCTCTGGCTAGCTTCCTCCAGTGTCGTACGCCAAGTTGGTTGAGATCCTTCTCCAAGTGGGTTGCACCACATTAATCGCGGGCGTCCTCTGTTACGTTGTACCACGGGTTCGGACTCGAAGGTTCTTCAGGCCGGAGCTGAGTTGTCCATACGCTCTACATGCCCTAGCCATGTTAAGCGACGACTAAAAGACGCCAGACTAGACACATGTCGCTGTACAGCCCGTTGAGTTTGTGATTGAATCTTCTTCTCCAAAAACCGTCAACGCCATTAGGACCAAAGATCGCACGCAGAACTTTTCTCTTGAAGAGACCAAGGACTTCCTCACCGTTTTTGAGACTGTCCATGCCTCCGCGCCGTACAGCAGGACTGGGATGATCAATGTATATAGTTTGTATAAAGTCAGCTTGGTCCTTAGTGAGATGGCTTTACTACTCAATTGCCGCTTCAGCCCATAAAAACAGCGGTTGGCAAAAGTTACTCTGCGTTTGATCTCGGTACTGATGTTGTTAGTACTATTTACTGCGGAGGTAGACGATGACCTTAACTACTTCGAAGTTATAGCTTCCCATTGTGTCGCTCTGTCCAAGACATCGATGTTGTGTGTCCTTTCTTGATGACAGCATATACTTCGTTTTGCCCACATTCACCGCTAGATCCATTATAGCTGCTTCCACCTCAATGCCAGCAAACGCCTCATCGAAGGCTCGTTGTGTTCTGCCAATCACTGCCAACTTTTCCACTGGTGATCTCTTTGTAGATGTACTTCAAGATAACGTCACAGATGCTCCCAGAACAGAAGTTCCTTAAAACTCAAGCTTTAAAAAATTTAACGGATGTGGCGGATGGACCTGTGAGCAATGATAATGAATGAATTAATACTATGACTTATATCATTACTACTTGTCACTTGCTTCTTGTTATTATTTGTATCTAGTTTGTATTACTGCGATATCTAACAAATATCGAAACTTGTTCGAAATAATACAAACCAGTTTTTTATTGAACGCAACCGACTTCGTTTGTTTTATATTCAGTTTCAGGTCATTACAGTTTGTAAATTTAAATCTTTTTAATCAAATAATAAATTACAACTCTTCAGAAATGGATACAATAGCTTTTCTTCGGCATGACTGTAATCCATTTGACCCAGATGAGCTTACGTATGAGTACATATGTACATTAAATTTTCTTAGCTTTAAAATCGAAAATGAACTTACTGATATCGAATATATTTAAGACTCATGAAACCTGCGTCAAGAACGAGCTGGAACATGAGCTTAATCCGGGTGTACTTACATGTTCGATATCTGTGATCTATCGGCTCATAGCTGTTCTTAGGCTTTTGACAGGAGGTGGATACCAACTTGGTGTTGGTAACGATTACTAGGTTGGAATGGCACAATCTACATTTTCCTCAACGCTCAAAAACGTGAGAGCGAGTCAGAATAAAATTTTGTGAAAAGAGGCTTTCAAAGGCTGTAGAAAAAAGGATTATATTACAGCAGCAAAGGGAACCTTAGTATAAATGCGATGGTGGTATGAAAATGTATCAACTGGAAATTGCATTAGTTTGGTGTAGATGTGTACATACATATTTTCTACTCATTTAAGATGTGTGATAACAATTTAAAAATAAGATGCGTTGATACCCGCTATCCAGGTGCGAACTATGATTCGCACATTTGGAACCTTAGCAACGCAAGACGGTACTTCCAGTCAAAATATGGTGTTCTTACAGCTACCTCTTTGAAAGCGACTTCACTTGTGTTGGATTCTAGATAGGAAAATACAACTATAACGGTTCCAATATACATTTTGAAACGCCTTACAGGCAATATCCTTTCATGTGATTTTCATTTATCTGAAATCTACCCAACAGGCTTAAGCCTTGCGCATTCTTTCTTTTACGATAGTTCCCTCGTTGACTTAGTCGATAACTACTAACTCCTGACCATTAACATCTCTGATAGTAGTGACGGCATAATAATACTCGCAGTATTGCTCAGATGGAGAAAGATTTCTGGATTCGGGTACCTCTTCTACTTTCCAAAATTCTGAAATTTGTTCGTCTTGTGACACTTACTTATGAAGAATTAGCTACGCTTCTCACACAAATTGAAGCTTGTCTTAATTCAGTACCATTGTGTCCCTTGCCAGAAGACCCTGATAACTTCTGTGCCTTAAGTCCTGTTAGTTTATATCCTTGAGTCGGCAGATACTTCACTAATCCACCATATCTCTCTGTTTTTCTTGTAACAAGCACTCCGTACAATGCACTTGTCCGTTCCCTTCACGCACCCCACACTTGCACAGCTTCAATCAACTCCTACGCAAATCTACAGTAAGACCTGTGAGCAATGATAATAAATGAATTAGCACTATAACTTATTTCATTATAACTTGTCACTTTCTATTTGCTATTATTTGTATCCAGTTTTTTCATTGAACGCAATCGACTTCGTTTGTTTTATATTGTGTCACCGGTCATTACATTGGCGACAAGGATAAGATGAAACAAGCAAAAATAAAAGGAAAAACAGAAAGATAAGTATAATATAGTAACTAATGTTCAATTGGATTATTTGAATTTATCTGAATACAGTTAATTGCAGAAAAGAAAGGAAGTTAAGCTAATTTTAAATCAGTCACATTAAATTGTGAAAATTGGGCTACGTTTATATAATTGCATTCAATTGCAGGATAAAGCGTTACATTCAATTGTAAGACAACTAATTTAGAATATATGTAAAGTGGTTCAATAAACTGTTCTTTATGTAAAACTCAGAAAAGGGAGTTTTATGAAAAGTAAAATTATCCAATCGAGCATAAAACCATTTCCTTGCAATGCGATCAACAAATCATTGATTCGATCGGAATGGAAAAATTGGTATCGATCATTGTCGATTTATTTGGACTCTGAAGAAATTACTGATGATGTGAGAACGAAAAATTAGCTGCTTGATTTAGGAGGACCTCAATTGCAAGAGGTTATCTTCAATATTCCTGGCGCTTTAGTAGCAACTACTGAGGAGAATGTCTTCTCATCACTAGTTGCAAAACTGAATGACCATTTCTCACCATCAAGGAACTCGACATTCGAGAGATACTTATTTCGTTTACTTAAACCAGATGAGGGTGAGAGCTTTAATATGTTTATTCTTCGTTAACGAAATCAAGCTGACAAATGCTGTTTGGGAAAGAGCGAACAAGAGATAGTCAATATAAATATAAAAGATAAAATAATAGATACATGGGCACCACTAGATTTAAAGAAGCGGTTACTGGAAAAGGATCTTTCTTTAGAACAACTCATAGAAACGTGTCAAGTAATGAACAGTCGTGAACCAAGCCGATCTTATGGACCCACCTACGGGAGGAATCAGTAGTGTCTTATCTACACAGAGAGACAATAACATTCGGGGGATAGGTCCTCTCTATGCCGCTCAAAATGTGAAATGTAACAAATGTGACTTTTCGGAACATTTCGAAAAGAAATGTAAGACTAAAGCGGAAAAAAGAATGCTCAATTTTGATGACAAATTAAGTTATAAAATAAAAAGACTTAGGCAGTGAAATGTAAGATGTGTTGATGCTGAAAACAGGCAGAAAAAAACGACTAAAATGTTACCTGAACACGGCTGTTTTAAAGTCATCGAAGAAGGAGATGAATTCGGGAGTGGAAAAATACCTTGCTCCGTGGTGACTATGGTTATATATTCCGGCTCATGAATTAATTTAATAAGAGAAAAAGACTGGCAGCAATTACGTCAACAACCGTCGGCATTATTGAATATTCGAAAAGAGACATTCAAAAGATTCAAGTATAAGCAGGAAACTTAAAACAATAGCCGTGTTCGAAGCCCCAATAAATGTGAGTCACCAAGCAGAATCGATCGCAACGTTTTACGCTATTAAGAAATGAAATCGTTATTAGGACAAGAAAAAGTCATTAAATTAAAACTCCTTAGGCTCGGTGCTTCCATAAATCGACTTGAAGATCATCACATGTTTCCGAAAATTTAAGATATCTAGGTCCAACTATCGACTGACAGGTCAGTTAGGCCAGTACAAGAACCTGTACGTCGCATTCCATCTGCCTTAGAAGAGAAAGTTGAATGTAGGTTGAATGAAGCTGTTGATAATGATATAATAGAATCTGTTAATGGACCGACCTCGAACATTTCCATTTGGAAAACGTCGATATTCTTATGAGTGGACATGCGCTCGGTAAACCACGCCATACTTTAAAGGGCCATATATTAATTTCGTATAAATGTCTGGAACTACATACAATATACACATATATAAAGTAAGCTTAGGGCCATGCCAGAAAATGAAAAAGGAAATAACAATTTTCTTTGAATGCTTCTATGCACTAAAAAGGGCCATGCAAATAAATCTGTTTTTAAGGGCCATGGAATAAAACTAAAGAGAAACGAATGTTCACAGTGCTCCACAAAAGTTTGCGTACAACGATGAAATATGGAAAAAAATGGATCTTATCCCCAGAGTATAAGTCAAAAATATTTTTGAAAGGTATATTCCAATAAAAACAGGGTTAAAGGCTTTAGTTTTCCACAAAAGAAATTATATCTTGTTATTCGTTAAAAAAATACAACAACAAAAACCAAAAAATTATCTCCACAAAAGTTTGAGTACAAGAGAAAATACTCTTTCATTTAACACTGTTAATGCAACGGTAGACAGTTTCTTCACATAGGTTGCTTGTTTAATCGAGCACTGACATTGCTGATAAACGATAGATCGCTTAAAGTATGATGAACAGGTCGAACTAACGCCTCGGTAGGCCGACCATCGAAACTAATTCCAAGAGATATGTCATCAAACGAATGGTGGAAAACCATTTATAATGACTAATAACGGAGGAGAGGAATACTTCAAAAGCGGTTCAGGTCATGGACACCCCGCAAAAAAAACTGTTGACCAAAAAGTTCAATCAACAGAAACAGGTCGCATTCGTAAAGGTGTATGTATGTGTTCTCCGACGAATCAAAATAAAGCGTTTTTGGGTCTATTGACCGTATGAGGGCATAGAAGCGCTAAGCCGAGCCCTCAATCCAAACAATATTATCGAAACAGTAAAGTACGGTGGTAGAAGGGTTATGGTGTGGGTCTGTATGGCGACATCAAGAGTTGGAAAGCTGATAGTAATCGAAGGAATTTTGAACCTGTTCGTGAACATTGATATTCTTAAACGAAAACCCAACAACAGAGCCCAGATCTCATCGAACCACTGGAATGAAAGATGTTGAACTGGATAAAGAGATGTTAAGAGAAGCTTTATAAGTTGAGTGGACTAATATAAGCATTTCTTACACCCCAAAATTGGTAGCATCCATGTAAAGCCGGTTAAAGAAGATCATAAGGATAAGAGAATATCTTAATAATAGCACCAAAAGAAATTAGATTTAGAGATTGTTTATCAACTTGTGGTAACGTTCCTTGCATTTATTTTCACCTGTACGCAAGCTTTTGTGGAGTTCCTTTTGCGACTTCTTTTGGTTTTTAGTATTGTATTTTGTGAACGAAAAACAATATCTATTAATTTTGTAAAAAACTGAAGCCTTTCACCTTGCTTTATTGGAATATAACTTCCAAAAATATTCTTATATTATGTGATTGGAACTTATGAGAATTATTTTCTAAATTGCATTATTGTGCGCAAACTTTTGTGGAGCACTGTATATATACATATGTATGCATTTGTGTAAAAAGGGCGATGCATGCCACAAACACTTCCAAGCCATTTCGATTGCAATGGGATCTTTATTCAGTATGAGTTCGCTTGGAGAAATTGAAGAGAGCATTTGAGGTCTACATCACAGCATTGAATGTAGTGGCACCTATTAAGAAGCGAGCAATCTTATTGCACGCAGGAGGACTCTCCTTACAAGACATTCATTACAATATCCCGGAACCGCAGGCCGAAAATATAGGAGTAGATGTGTACGAAGTGGCTTTCAGAAAACTAGATGCATACTTCTCACCCAAACAAAGTTAGGTTTACGAAAGACATTTATTTAGACTTGTCCAACAGAAACAAGGAGAACGGTTTGAGAAATATTTACTTAAATTGCGGAATCAAGCAACAAAATGTATCTGCACTAACATTGAAGAACAACTAATAGATCAAATCGTAGAGAAATGTAACTCCCATAAGCTACTCAAAAAATTATTGTCGGCTGGAGATACCATCACCCTCGTCCAAATAATCTCAGAAGCCAATACATTAGAGGCTGTAGGGCGACAACTACAAGGTTTAAAGATAAAAGACCACACAGAGATTGAAATCAGTGAAATAAATAGAGAAGCACCAATGAAGTTCAGAAACACGAATATGCATCAGAAAGGGACATGACCAACTATGTACAAGGTGTGAAAGTAATGAACATTTGCAGGAAGACCGAAAATGTCCAGCAGAAGACTAGTGGTACAATAAATGTGGGTCTATTGGCCATTTCCGAGAGCTCTGCCATTTCCGAGAGCTCTGCCGAACACGACAAAGCAGAAATCAATAATAAGATTCAATAATAAATTGTTGCATTGGTGGTGGCATAATAGAAATGTTAATTGACTCAGGAAGCAGGTGTAACATTATTATCGATCAGACATTGAATCATTTAAAAGAAATTAAAAGTTGAAGCTTATAACCAAGTCAAAAATCCTGATAAAACACTCTTTGCTTATGGGAGGAAAAATCCTTTAACAGTCATTGGACCATTTCAAGCAAATACAAATGTCAATAACGTAGATAAGAATTCCACATATTATCTTATCCAGAATGGCACTCGCAACTGGCTTACAGATAGGACAACAAATTAATATACATACCACTCCAGAATAAAGTAAATGACAAGTTAACAGAACTTGCAGATTCTGATATCATAGAAGAAGTACAGGGATATTCACCCTGGGTATCTCCAATGGTACCAGTGTTAAAAGGAAATTGTGAAATAGAACTTGTGTGGACATGCGCTGTGCCAACGAAGTAATTATTCGAGAAAACTATCCTTTGCCGACGATGAATGAGTTGCTTCCTAATTTCACATGGGCCAAGTACTTTTCACGACTGGACATAAAAAATGCCAACCAACAAGCCTCTCCAACTAGCACGGTCTCTGGCTAGCTTCCTCCAGTGTCGTACGCCAAGTTGGTTGAGATCCTTCTCCAAGTGGGTTGCACCACATTAATCGCGGGCGTCCTCTGTTACGTTGTACCACGGGTTCGGACTCGAAGGTTCTTCAGGCCGGAGCTGAGTTGTCCATACGCTCTACATGCCCTAGCCATGTTAAGCGACGACTAAAAGACGCCAGACTAGACACATGTCGCTGTACAGCCCGTTGAGTTTGTGATTGAATCTTCTTCTCCAAAAACCGTCAACGCCATTAGGACCAAAGATCGCACGCAGAACTTTTCTCTTGAAGAGACCAAGGACTTCCTCACCGTTTTTGAGACTGTCCATGCCTCCGCGCCGTACAGCAGGACTGGGATGATCAATGTATATAGTTTGTATAAAGTCAGCTTGGTCCTTAGTGAGATGGCTTTACTACTCAATTGCCGCTTCAGCCCATAAAAACAGCGGTTGGCAAAAGTTACTCTGCGTTTGATCTCGGTACTGATGTTGTTAGTACTATTTACTGCGGAGGTAGACGATGACCTTAACTACTTCGAAGTTATAGCTTCCCATTGTGTCGCTCTGTCCAAGACATCGATGTTGTGTGTCCTTTCTTGATGACAGCATATACTTCGTTTTGCCCACATTCACCGCTAGATCCATTATAGCTGCTTCCGCCTCAATGCCAGCAAACGCCTCATCGAAGGCTCGTTGTGTTCTGCCAATCACTGCCAACTTTTCCACTGGTGATCTCTTTGTAGATGTACTTCAAGATAACGTCACAGATGCTCCCAGAACAGAAGTTCCTTAAAACTCAAGCTTTAAAAAATTTAACGGATGTGGCGGATGGACCTGTGAGCAATGATAATGAATGAATTAATACTATGACTTATATCATTACTACTTGTCACTTGCTTCTTGTTATTATTTGTATCTAGTTTGTATTACTGCGATATCTAACAAATATCGAAACTTGTTCGAAATAATACAAACCAGTTTTTTATTGAACGCAACCGACTTCGTTTGTTTTATATTCAGTTTCAGGTCATTACAGTTTGTAAATTTAAATCTTTTTAATCAAATAATAAAT
Organism: Eristalis intricaria; assembly: GCA_964034865.1. Taxonomy (NCBI): domain Eukaryota; kingdom Metazoa; phylum Arthropoda; class Insecta; order Diptera; family Syrphidae; genus Eristalis; species Eristalis intricaria. The sequence goes on along the minus strand of OZ035875.1, from coordinate 23,503,856 downwards.
TACAACTCTTCAGAAATGGATACAATAGCTTTTCTTCGGCATGACTGTAATCCATTTGACCCAGATGAGCTTACGTATGAGTACATATTTACATTAAATTTTCTTAGCTTTAAAATTGAAAATGAACTTACTGATATCGAATATATTTCAGACTCATGAAACCTGCGTCATGAACGAGCTGGAACATGAGCTTAATCCGGTTGTACTTACATGTTCGATATCTGTGATCTATCGGCTCATAGCTGTTCTTAGGCTTTTGACAGGAGGTGGATACCAACTTGGTGTTGGTAACGATTACTAGGTTGGAATGGCACAATCCACATTTTCCTCAACGCTCAAAAACGTCGGAGCGAGTCAGAATAAAATCTTGCGAAAAGAGGCTTTCAAAGGCTGAAGAAAAAAGGATTATATTACAGCAGCAAAGGGAACTTTAGTATAAATGCGATGGTGGTAAGAAAATGTATCAACTGGAAATTGCATTAGTTTGGTGTAGATGTGTACATACATATTTTCTATTCATTTAAGATGTGTGATAACAATTTAAAAATAAGATACGTTGATACCCGCTATCCAGGTGCGAACTATGATTCGCACATTTGGAACCTTAGCAACGCAAGACACTTACTTCCAGTCAAAATATTATGTTCTTACAGCTACCTCTTTGAAAGCGACTTCACTTGTGTTGGATTCTAGATAGGAAAATACAACTATAACGGTTCCAATATACATTTTGAAACGCCTTACAGGCAATATCCCTTCATGTGATATTCATTTATCTGAAATCTACCCAACAGGCTTAAGCCTTGCGCATTCTTTCTTTTACGATAGTTCCCTCGTTGACTTAGTCGATAACTTCTAACTCCTGACCATTAACATCTCTGATAGTAGTAACGGCAAAATAATATTCGCAGTATTGTTCAGATGGAGAAAGATTTCTGGATTCGGGTACCTCTTCTACTTTCCAAAATTCTGAAATTTGTTCGTCTTGCGACACTTACTTATGAAGAATTAGCTACGCTTCTCACACAAATTGAAGCTTGTCTTAATTCAGTACCATTGTGTCCCTTGCCAGAAGACCCTGATAACTTATGTGCCTTAAGTCCTGCATTTTTTTGCTGGTCGGTCAAGCAGTCCTCACAGTTCCAGAACTAGATTTGGCGTCAAGAAATACTTGCCTAACTGACCGACGAATGGCGATTCAACTCCGCAAGCAGACTTTCTGGAAACAGTGGCATCAGGCGTACCTGACACGGCTGCAATAGAGACTGAAAGGGCTGAAACTGCACCTAGCTTTAAAAATTGGAGACCTAGTCCTAATCAAGAAGGAAAGACTCCCACCCTCAAGGTGGAGTTTAGGCCGCATATTAGACACCTTCCCGGAAGCCTACAATCTAACGAGGGTTGTACACCACAGTTTCAATTAACCCCCACGGAAATCTGCAGATTCAGGTGTAATTATTGCCGCCAGCACTCAAACGAATGAATATCAAGGTTGCGAATGAGGTCCACCTCATAAATGAAAACCCTCACTCCAAAAGAATTCTACACAACACAACTAATTTATTATATACAAGGCACCATTCCTGACCGCGAGATGTGCACCTTTACGTGGTGCGAGGGCTTAAGCCGTCCTGCAAGCCCACTGAAGGGTTGAATCTATCAGCAGCAGCTACGCTACATCTTGCAGAGGATGGAGTGATCGGCGAACCAAGTTCATCGACCCCAAAACTCAGTGGTGGTGTGAGCTTCAGGTGCACTGGCCAGCGGACTCACAAATGAACATAAGCAGTAACAACAAAAACAATAACAAAACAACAACCAAAACAAACGAAACTAATAATGACTAAGAAAAGACATACAATCAGCAAGAAACGATACCTGGCGTAACGGAAATAGAAACGGAGGACATACTTGACAACAGGTATACCTCCGCGGATCTGATTTCAGATACTGGCAAGAGACGAACGCCATGCGTCAAATAGCAACGATCCATCAAGTGTGCCAAATTCCAGCTCAATAGGATTCTAAAGAAACCCGAGGATAGCTGGACAGACAGAGACAGAAACACTTTTCGCTGGGCAAGCACTCTCTTGGCGGGAGCTAACAGCCAACCGAGCCTTAGCAACCCTGATCAGATCCTCAGGATTCTGAGAGGCCAAAATCCAGGTGTTCCAATGGGCAACTGGAGAATCATTAAGACGAAAAAACCAGAAGAGACTGGTTGACTGGTCTCCTTCGTCATCAACGAGGAATCCCTAAAACTGATGAAGGGGAAATATCTCAGATTTCTTTGAAGGTGCAATAAAGGGATGATCACAAGATCTCAAGTATGGCAGCCTCTCTGGGTAATCTGGACATTACTGCCAATGTCAGCAGCGTCTTGCCAGCAGCTGTTACAGAGGGAGGCAAAGATGATGAACAGCTCCCTAAGAAAAGACAGAAATTTAAAACACTCTAAATCAGCCACTGCCAACCTAATGCTCCGCCTTCTAAAGAGCGGAAAAGAAATTCCCCTCATTCAGGAACCATGGATCAACGAAGTTGATCGCCTTACTGGATTGAGGGCAAAAAGATATAATCTGTATTAAGACACAAGCTCCGTTAAGAAAAGAACTTGCATTTTAGCCAAAAGTAGCCTCAACCCACATGGACTCAGAGCCATCTTTTATCAATAGTATCAGACAGAAAGTATTAGATATAACCCTTATGTCCAATGACTCTATACTCTCTGCTTCTAAGTGGAAAGTATCCGATGAGTTATCATTCTCTGACCATCGATAGATGGCCGCCATGGTGGAACCCAGACCTGTCAGCGCTTTGCAAAGAAAGCAGGAAATGTTTCAACAGGGCAAAATCCTCTAGGGTAAGCGGACTGGGACCTCTATAAGCACAGTCTCAAGGCCAATTAGAAAAGAGCTCAAGATGGAGCAAAACAAGCCTGTAAAGCCTTCTGTGGTAAAATAGACAACAGCAAAGACTGCGGTCGGTTAAGACTTTTACATTCAGAAACACCGACCATGCCAATGTACGCAATCCGCTGAGGAAACCTCAAACTTCTGATCGACACTCATTTATCTGGGAACAATGACCCCAACGAAATAGATTGCATCGATAGAAAGGTCGAATTGAATAATAGAACCGTAACAGGTCTCCTTCCAAATTAGATCGGGCGGTTAAAAGTTTCGAGCCATTCAAATTCCCAGGTATAGACGAAGTCAGGCCGCCAGAATTATAGCACGGACTAGACATTCTACCACCATCGCTAAGGACATTTTTTACAATTGTTTGAGACTCAGCTACACTCCAAAACTGTGGAGGAAAGTTAAGGTGGTATTCATGCCAAAATGTGGGAAAGCAACGCACAGTTTACCAAAGGACTTTAGACATATTACCCTCTCTTCATTTCTTCTCAAAAACATTGGAAAGGATAGTACTACATATTAGAGAAAGTACAAGCTTTAACTCCCTATCACCTACCCAATATACATTATATCGCAAATGGTACTCAACAGAAACGGCACTGCACTCCCTAGTCAGCACCATTGAGAAATCCTTTGATAACAAAGATTGCACAATGGTTGCTTTCCTTCATAAAGAGGGGGCTTTTAATAACGTCAATAGTGAAGCGATAACTAACGGCCTAACTAGATAAAAAGTAACTGAAAGTATTAGTGACTGGATAAAGAATGTCTTATCCTACTTCTCTTATATAACAGGCAAATCTCCTCAAACATTATAGACATAATGGAAACCTCTCTAAAGAAGCTAGAAAGGTGGACGGGAAGAGCAAGTTTAGATGTTAACCCATCCAATACGATACTCGTATTGTTCACAAAAAGATACAAAATAACTCCCTCAATGCCAATGTTTTACTAGTCAGGCCAAATACGTACGCGTAATATTAGACAGTAACCTAAGTTGGAAACCAAACATTCAGGACCGTAGAAGGCGGCGGTAGCTACGTATACTTGCAAGAGGATCCTCGGTTCCAAATGGGGGCTCAATCCAAAAATGACACACTGGGTATATACAGCAGTCGTCAGACCAATTCAAACATATCGTATCCTTGTTTGGTGGCCAGCATTACGAAATACATTCAATCATAGAAAGATAAGATAAGAAAAGATATATAAAGATCTGCGTGAATTTGCATTACGGGTGCAATTCGCTCCCCACCGCCATGGAAACAATGCTACAGCTACTTCCCATGGACATTTACGGGAAGTAGGAAATATCCTTCTCTCTGTCCCGTCGATTGTCCAACCACTGTAGTATATTCCAGGCAGAAGTAAAAGCTATCCAAGGGGCTGCCCGCTTACTGTCAATGAACCCGATAGACGGGCTATCTATCGTTATATAGATAGACAGTCAGGCGGCCATGAAGGCTCTGGCTACACCATCAATCAAATCCAAGATGGTAAAACTTTTCCGTCTATCTCTCAGATGCAATCTTACCCTATGCTGGGTCCCTGGGCCAAGTAGTATTCAAGGCAACAAAATGGTCGAAGAGCTACCTAAAACAGGGGTGGGTTTGTCAATGACAAGTAATCAGGACGCTCCATACCCGTCTCTTCAGGTAATAAACACTTTGTTACTTACAGATGCCATCAACGCCATTAATCGGAGGTGGATCGAATTAGATACTTGTTGGACTTCAAGGTTATATGGCCTTCAATAAATCCCTAAAAACAAGCAATCTCCTAAATTTAAATATAAATACAATAGGTAAAGTAGTTGGGGCATTATTACTGGTCATTGCATATTAGGCACACACGCAAGGAGAATGGGAACCCCCTACAATGAATTTGTGGGAGCTGTAGGGACGAAGAGGAAGAAGAAACTATACTTCACTACCTCGGCTCCTGCCCAGCACTTATATAATAATAATAATATGGGTCGCGCGACAGTCCGAGGCAGACCAGGGCCTAGCTTCTCAGCAACCACTCGTGTTGTGCGTGCTATTGTTCTTTCACGCGTGGATGGGACCTACAGTTTAATGGCGACTCCGAACGGCGAAGTTGAGAAGCTTTTTTCTAGACAGGAATACTCTTTGAGCATTGTCAGTGCCTCGAAAGAGGTAGAGCCGTGAATTATCAAAGGTGGTAAATTCGGGTATCGAACCTGGCACCCTCTGCGTAGGAGTCGACGCACTTACCCACTACGCCACAGCGACCCACAAGAGATAGTCAATATAAATATAAAAGATAAAATAATAGATACATGGGCACCACTAGATTTAAAGAAGCGGTTACTGGAAAATGATCTTTCTTTAGAACAACTTATAGAAACGTGTCAAGTACATGAACAGTCGTGAACCAAGCCGATCTTATGGACCCACCTACGGGAGGAATCAGTAGTGTCTTATCTACACAGAGAGACAATAACATTCGGGGGATAGTCCTCTCTATGCCGCTCGAAATGTGATATGTAACAAATGTGACTTTTCGGCACATTTCGAAAAGAAATGTAAGACTAAAACGGAAAAATTTTGATGACAAATTAAGTTATAAAAGAAAAAGACTTAGGCAGTGAAATGTAAGATGTGTTGATGCTGAAAACAGGCAGAAAAAAACGACTAAAATGTTACCTGAACACGGCTGTTTTAAAGTCATCGAAGAAGGAGATGAATTCGGGAGTGGAAAATACCTTGCGCCATGGTGACTATGGTTATATATTCCGGCTCATGAATTAATTTAATAAAAGAAAAAGACTGGCAGCAATTACGTCAACAAAAATATGAATGAATATATCATTGAAACGAGGACAACAAGATAGTCCCCGACATTCAATGGAGAAGAAACCAATGCACCGGTGCCCTGCTTGTCTATTTGGAAAATGCCTTTGATACAATATGGCTGGAGGAACTCTTTTACAAATTGAGCAGGCATTAGTAAACCACCTACTGTACATGTTGCTTAATATACTTACCAACAAGTTCGCGGTTAAGAATAGTTCGTGGTTGAGAATAGCAATGCTACTTCTTTTGGTACGTTCAAAATTAAAAATGGTCTGCAACAGAGAGCGGTTAACGCACTGATACTCTTTAACATTTCAAGGGTCTTGTTTAACATAACAAGATCAAGGGCGTTGTAGCATTCTTGCAACGCGACTGGAAGTTGATCATCAACCATGAGAAGTTAGAAACAATCTTGTTCAGTACCCCGTTATATAAGGCTTAAGTGGACACCAAAAAGAATTGCGAAAGTTCTCAGTTTTAGGACAGCACGGGCAGCCACTGGCGCAATGAAGTGTAGTCAGATACCCGGAGATCTGGCTAGATCAGTATCTATATTTTATCAAAGATGTAGAGGCTCTTCTGACCAGAGCCCGAAGTGCTTTCGCTCTTACAAAGAGAGTGTTTCGCAACAGCCAATTCGATGCAAGAGTGAAGGTAATCTGCTACATGGCCCTTATTGGGTAGATGCTTGCCTATGGCTAGCCGTGTGGTTCAACGTGAGAGCGAGCTTGATGGGAAAAAATTTGGGTTTGTAAGGGGGCTTGTCTTAGAGCCTGCCTTCGTCTTTACAGAACACCAGAGTGCCAGTACAAAAAATTATATCGCAATGAGGTCCTATATAAAAGATGATTCCTAATCAAGATGATTCGTAGACATGTTTCAAGGTCTTTGCTTTCGGCGAACAACCTGATCTCAAGGGCTAACTCGAATTACCGGTACCATGAGAAGGTACTTTATCCCCCCAGAAGCATTCGTCCATTTCAACCAGACAGGTCTGATCCAGGATAAATTAGCAGTCTTCCACATTGCTCGAACAACCGGGGAACACGCGACATAACTACAGCCGAGACGTAGCACTAGGCACTGAGGAACTCCACCGATTCAGCAGATCGGTATCAATTCAATTCAGTTCAATTTAATTTATTTAAGTATATCACAGGTACATTAAGATGAAAATCTTTTATAGGGTTAGAAAAAGAATTATCAAAAGCATTATATTAGATGTATATTTGAGTTGAAGGAATATAATGAAAGATACAAAACGAAAGAAGGCAAAAAGGGTTAAAAATAATACAATAGTTCAGCATTTACGGTAATTGTGGAAAATAATCATAATTGTGGAAATAATCAATTGCATTTTTAAATCGTGTGGCATTATGAATATTTCTGATTGTTATTGGAAGTGAGTTCCACATTTTAATGGCAAGGACACAGAAAAGACATGACGAATTCAAATAGTGATGGCGTGATGGAATCAAACACAGGGTTCTATGAGACCGAGCAAAATTAAGGTTTTAAATACGTAAAATACATAAACACATAAACTTTAAATACACAGGAGTCCTGGTTATTATTATTATATGTAAGAAAATATAAATTCTGGCATCTAGGAAATGTTTCAGAGTGGTGTCCAGGACTTCATATGCAAGCTGAGATATGTGATCATATCTGATGCTACTTGAAGTTTGCGAAACGACAGAGTCAGTATAGCAGTATACAACCTCGGAACATGTAATAAAAAATATGATAAATAATAAAATGAGAGTAATTTACGAAGGCACCTATATATTCTTCGGTCACGTAGTTTTGTGGTCATATCCTGATAGGTTTGTATTAATGACAAAGCCTAAGCTAGTTACTATTTGAACCACATTAAGTTTATTACCGGAAATAACGACGAAGCTTATTCTTTTATTGCAAATGGGAATAACCTACGATTTACTAGGATTTAAAATCAATCCATTGAACATAACCCAATATTTTTTTTTTACTTGGTTTGGTGAAAATATTCAACAAGACACTATGTGACCCGTATCCATATAGAAGTGCCCTTTTGGTTTTTCTGTACTACAACAAAGTTTCCTTATCTAGTAGTTTACTTTTAAAGATCTTTTCGCGTGTTGCAGGTAGACTTTCGGTAAAATCACCTGCCATAACCCTCGTTAGGATGGTTTATTACTATTGCGCCAAATCTAGCGGTCTAGTATGCTGGAGTCGGCGTACTAAATGTCTCATGTCCAAAGTTTGGAGAATGGCATTGTTACAATAACTATGAAGTCTGATTCTTAGCTTTCGATCGGAATTTGCTATTTCTTCGTCGACGGTAGTTATTCCTAGGTCCCTTTGTATATCACAATTTCTAAGATAACAGGGAGCTTTCACAATATCCCGTATGATTTTATTTTGAAAGGACTGAATAAATCCTCTGTTATTTGCTTTGGTGCAACCCCATAGTTGTATGCCGTAAGTCCATATAGGCTTGACGAATGACGGATGATAGTTCCTGCTAACACGGCAACTATATGCGGGTGTAGACTATCGCACGAGATCAAGGGGTCTAGCTTTTGGTAGTCGGTGCAAGACATTAGTTTCCTCGAGGATCGGGTAAACTGCAGAGTTTATGTGCTCTTCTAGGCAGTAGTTAAGTTTATAAGCAAAGTTCTTAACTTCATCTTGGAGTGGTAATTTTCCACGATCTCTGTGGATATCATCGTTTCTGATATACCGTGGTGCATTAACGATAGTTCTAGGCACATTATTTTGAAAAGTCTGTATTATGTTCAAATTACTTGCTTTCGTACAACCCCGAAGTTGTAGGCCATACGTCCAAACAGGTTTAAAGATTTGCTTGTTTACAAGCAATTAGTTGCCAATACTTAGCTTGGAAAGTTTACCAATAAGCCAGTACAGATCTTTATATTTCATGTCAAGTTCTGCACTTTTCTTCTTAACGTGTTCCTTCGACTTGAGTTTCACATCAAGTGTCATCCCGAGGTATTTTGCGTCATTGAAAAAAGGTATTTGGACACGATTTAGGTGAACTGGCAAGTTATTAACTTGCCTATAAGTGAAGTTAATATGGACTGATTCGCTTTCATTAGGAACAATTCTCCATAAGTTCATCCATTCGTGTATCCGATCTAGTGAACGTTGTAATTTTGTTGTAGACTCTTCAACTGTTTTGGCTGTTACCAAAATGGCGGTGGTGTCAGCAAATGTGCCTAGAACAGTGTGTTCTTCTTGTGGTAAATTACTAGAATACAGTAGGTATAGCAGAGGGTCAAGAACACACCCTTGCGGCACACCAGCATTTATATTTTTAAGAGCAGAGTATTCATTTCCATGCTTCACATGTAAGATCCTATCAGAAAAATACTATACAGTTTCCCTGGTAGGAAAGCCAAACTTTGTCAAAGGCTTGAGAAAAATCGAGAAATGTGGCTAAACAAACGAGCTTTTGTTCAAATGCCTTTTCTATTATATCAGTTATACAATGTACTTGGTCAATAGTTGAGTGCTTACTTCTAAAACCAAATTGGTGATTTGGTATGAGCTGTTTTTCTTCCACAATTGGACAGAATTTTTTCAAATACTGTAGATATTATCGGGAGCAGTGAGATAGGTCTATAGGACTTTTTATCCGTGGCAGTGAGATAGGTCTATAGGACTTTTTATCCGTGGTGGTTTCCCTGGTGTTGGTACTATTAAAACTTCTGCCATTTTCCACTGACTAGGGACATGGTCAAGTATGTGCGCGGCATTAATTAAGTAGAGTAACTTAAAAGTAAGAACGGCTTTCTTAGGTAACTCTTTAAGAATTTCTCTTGTAATTAAATCGTAACCAGGAGCTTTTTCGGTTTCAGCTTTTTTAGTTATTCCTTGAGCTCTGCCAAGGTAGCACTTCTCAGAACATAATTGTCATCGTATACGTCGAATCCATTTTAAGTGACAGGAAGAGTTTGACCGTCGAATGGCTTAAACGTTTCTTCCAAATAATCTGCGAAGAGATTAGCTTTATCTTCTTTTACCCACTCGTTTCCATTCTTTCGGATTGGCGCGTTTTGTGTTTCAGGTTTTATTAACCCCTTCACCGCCTTCCAGAGTGAGTAGTTAGATTCTTTTTTTGCAGATAAGTATTTCAATTATTGTTTTTGCATACTTTGATTTTCGCCTTCAACTGATTACACAATCGGCTAAGACGAGTTCTATGCTGTGGCGAGAGTTTGTTGCCATTTCCTGCGTGCTTTCCGATTTTCCTTTACCATTTCCTTTACTTCTGGTGGGTATCGTAAGACGTGTTTAATTCTCCCTCAACTGAGATCAAAGCTTTCTTCCAGTTTTAGATATTTTCGTGAAATTCCCTTTTAACGAAGAAATCTAAGACGCCTGGTATTTTCGTGTAATCCGTAGGCTAGGAGTTCGGTTTCCCTGTCGAGTAAAACTCGCAGACAAGTTTCATACCGGTTTTGTATAGTGTTCTTTTTTTTGGAGATGCCTCTTGATCCCCAAAAGGAATGCTTCCCGTTGAAGTCCCCACCGATAATACAGTTTGGACCGAGACTTAAACACATTTTTTCATACTCGTATTGTTCAATTTTAATGCGCGGTGTGCAGTAAATGGACGGCACTTATATTAATGGTGTTTGTTAAGTATGCGAACTGTACATAATTGCATTGTATGAGATTCTATCTTTATATTTGTCTATCTTGCCCTTTCCGATGGGTGATAGGCGTGATACCCACAGTAACCTTTTAAACTTAAACGAGATTCCTTTGTTAAATGTGTCTCGGAAATTAAACATATGTCGATATGGTTTTCCCGAATAAAAAGCTCTAATTCGTCAAGCTTTTGCGGCAGTCCATTCGCATTCCAATTCAAAATTCTTATTGTCTTATTCATATTCGGTTATTTTCGTTGTTGATGTCAGTTTCGAGGAATAAAAGTAATGGAGAAGGTACGCGAAATGGGATCTGGTGGTTGTTTTAACTAAAATGTCTGATGACGCAGTCGATTTTTTGACTTCCGTTTGCTACTGTACTTGTCGACTATTCGGTTTTGCTTTTTTTGTATTTGTTTTGTTTTCAGCGTTTGCAGTAATGTCTTTCTTTACTGGTTTTGATGGTTGAGTCAGATTTGCTTTGATCTTGTCACGTCTTTTATGAACTCTACGCAACTTAACACCAATGGTAATTAGCCGGGTGCTTTCCATTACAATTAATGCAAGTTGCAAATGTCTCCTTGCTTGCATTGCATTCTTCGGATGGGTGCTCTCCCGCGCATTTAACACAACGTGGATCTTTTTGTTAGTACTTTCTTGTGTCATTGAAATCCTGGCATCACTTGCATTAAGGTATTCATTTTGAGTTCCTGCGTAAGGCTTCAATCTTAACAGGCATGTTTAAGATTGTTTCTATACAATATATCTTTTCTATGCTTTCACACTTGTCGAACGTTAACATGAACAGTGGCAGACTGCGACGTGTCTCATCTTGCGCCTCTTCTATATTGATTTTTAATTTTTTTCGATAGTATGTTGGTAGCATCAACTATCTTGAAGCTTTTATTTATTAGGTCGTCGGTAATGTCTTCTTTTGGGCAAGATGCATGAAGTCCTCTAGCTACGACTCGAGTAGGTCTTTCCGATTTGTTTTCGTTTGTATACCGATCGAGATTTGATTCATCCGTAATGACTCCAGCGACACCTAGTGGTGGACACCAACCTGTCACAGATGAAATTGAGCTGGCTACAGACTTTTCTTTGGATTTCATCGAGTGTGGTCATTAATTTAGTTTGATGTACGAATGGTTTTTTTTTGATATTAAAGAGTAAAATTACATAGATATCTGAACTCTCGACTTCTCCATAACATATACCATTGAATCTTTTCCGCGTTTAGTTTTTCGGATTTTAACGTTGCCTTTAAGATAGTGTTCAGTTCTTTATATTCTTTAATTCTGAGTACGTTAATTGGCGGAGGTGGTCGTTCCTTCAGTTGCTTAGCATTGTTAGTACTATCATTCTTTCTTGGCTCACTTCCTTTCTTATCGACAAGATCTGGTGAAGACCCGACCTTTCTTTTTTTGCCTGGTCCTTTTTTTGCTAACCAGTCAGTTTCACGATCGAGTTCTTCTTCATCTGTGAGGTACTCAATGTTCGCATTTTGTTTCGTTTTAGATTTAGCTTCTTGCCTTTCCATATTTCCTGTTTTTAGTTGAATAAGCCCTAGTCTTAGTTCTTTGCAGAGAGTTTCCATGCTGGTAACCTTAGTCCGAAGGTCTGCATTCTCTTGTTCTAGAAGTTTCAGTCTTGCTAAGGCGTGTTCGTCGTGAAGTGGCAAATGCGATCTCGTTGGAGATTGCTTTACCGCGTTTTGCGTTTTAGGCGCAGAAATCTTAACTGGCGCTAATGCGCACGTGGTTACTTTAGAAGATCGAGATGGTGGTGATCTTGTTAACCTTGAACTTTTTCCAAATGGGTCAATCAAATCCAATAACTGTCTCTCCCCAGAATCTTTAGAGACTGACTCAAAAGATTGTGGATTTTCCTGTGTAACTGGCATTCCACCTGGGGTATTACTTCCCTTTGTCAGAATGCCTGGAAAAAGTCAAGTAGGGGGGTAGAGCAGATGTTTTTCCCCTCTAATGCTTCTTCAATTTCATTTGTTATTCTTTATACCTGGTCAATTGTCGAGTGTTTCGCTCGAAGCCCAAACTGATGGTCAGGTATTAGTTGCTTCTCTTCGATAAATTTTTGAATTCGTTTTAATGAGAGTTTTTCAAAATTGTTGGATATTATTGGTAAAAGCGATATAAGTCTGTATCACTTTTTGTTGTTTAACGATTTGCCCGGTTTTGGAACCATAATCATTTCTGCAACCTTCCATGATTAGACCATAGCCAGGAGCCTTGCTGTTTTTTAGATTTTTTATTAACTGGCAGAGTTCGTTTAGCGATACTCTTTCTATACTAGAGCTATCAGATATAGTAGTTATACTTGGATTATCTTCCAATATTTGTTCATCAAAAGAGAAAGAGAAATGTTTCCTCCAAATGTTCGGCAAAGAGATCCGCCTTTTCTTTATCACTTTTTGTCCACTCAACATCATTTTCTATGCAGCTTCTATTCAAGTGGGCTTTAACGGAAGTATGCGATGAATTGGCATTTACTAACGTTAAGTTCAAGATCAAGTTGTTTTGAAGAGAGTAGTAGTCAGAAGAGTCAGAAGAAGAGATGAGAGATGACCGAATAGATTTTCATGTCATCTGCATAGATAAAGAGATGAGAGTCAATTATTATATAGACGACATCTTTGATAATGAGTACGAAAATTAAAGGACCCAGGTAGCTCCAGATCATCTGAATACAAATCCTTTGATGGCTTTGATGGATTTGTATTCAGATGATCTGAACTTGATTATGTATTGTCTGTTTGCCAAGTGGGATTCAACCCATTTGACGAAGAGGGGTTGGAAACCAGGAGTCGTTAGTTTAAATTTAATGACTATATGTGAAATTTTGTCAAATGCATTACTAAAGTCGTTGGCAATTACATCGACTTTTTAACATTTTCCAATGCGGTTATTGCTCCAGTCACAAATTCAGTAAGGTTCATTATTGTAGATCTGCCTTTCAGAAAACCGTGCTGGGAAGATGATTCTATAGCCTTGCAGTGAAAGGGCATTGAGTCGTACACGATAGTTTCGAATAGTTTGGGTATGCAAGATATTTTTACGATAGGGCGGTAGTTGCTAATGTCGTTTTTTTTGGCGCCTTTTTTGTGTGGGAACAATAACGGAGTTGTTCTAGAGCTGGAGGAAAACATCCTTGTGAGATGGACATATTGAAAAGAGTAGCCAAGGGTTGAGCCAGGTGTTTCAGACAATTTTTAAGAACAATTGCAGGCAACCCATCGGGGCCAGGGTTGTAGTAGTCCTTAATAGTGCTAATCTTAACTTCAACAAATGCGAAATTACTTTAATCGAAGTAAATGACGTTTGGGCAGAGTTATTCATGTATGAGAAGAAATCACGATCGAGCTTAGAGGAGTAATCAGTGTATGACTGAGTGAAAATGTTTGCGATAGCTTGGGGATAAGACGAAGCAGTGTCACCAAATTTAAGATTATTCGGGTAACTATCACATTTTCGCTTGACATTTATAAATCTGTAACAATTCTTGGGTTCTGTTATGAGATTGGATTGCATTCGATCGATGTATTTTAAGTAGAGGGATTCAAAAAGTACAGCAAACTATAAATGAATACGCTGGTAAATAGAGTGATCGAAGCCAGAGCGTGATTTGAGGTATGCTTTCCAGGGTTTGTTTCGTTTATTTCGAAGTGCACACAATTGTTTGTTATACCAAGGAGGGGTTGTTGAGCAATTTGTGTGGAGTAAAAGGACGAAAGAGTGGTTTCAATGTTTATGTTACCGAGGTTGAAATTAACACCATTGAACAAAAAATTAAGCTTATCAAAATCAGTTTTACGATAGTTGAGTCTGCAAAATGTTGGAGTGTGATTTTTGCATATCAAATCGCTATAGGAAAAGGAAACAGGGAGAGGAGATGGTATCATTCTAATGTAGACGGAAGATTATCGCTTTCAGTGACAATGCAGTTACCTATGTCAGAAGAGAAGGTGAGGTCGAGTTGTTTGATAAAACAGTTAGTAGCACCACTTAATTTATACAGGCCAGCGTTAGAGATATTAGTTAGATAAATTCTTTAACAGCGGTTGTATTACGGGACACAAAATGTGTCTCGTCCTCAGATTGAACCCATTGTAGAAGGGAAAGATTAAAGTCATTTATAACTATGAGATCGAAAAACTCGTAACTGTTAAAAGAGGATAGATTTGTTTCGGTGAGAGAAAAAACGGCGAATGGAGGATTTTGGGAATTCAGAAATACCGTGGACAACTTTGTACTCAATCCCCTAACGTTTCGGTAATATATCGAAAGGTGTCTAATACTAAAATCGGTTTGGTTAGGAACGAGAGTGGTTTTTGAAATAGGGGTGAGTACGTTGATGATGTGCAATTGAGGTTAAGAGTGTGGGAATGAACGAGATTTGGGTACTTTAGTGAAACAGAGGAGGGTGCTTCAAGGTCGAAAGACACGCGTTTGAGATTTGGGAATTTCGAAAGTAGATGTTATAATGCAATAGTTAATAATATGGGTCAAGTGACACACGATATGAAACAGAATCAATTTTATAAATCGAAGTGGAACCCCATCTTCACCCACAGGATTTGATTTAATTTCTGCCAGACAGTTTATAACTTCAACCTCGCTAACTGACTAAAACTCAAAGTATATTTCTTGCATGAGGGGCATAAACGAGCCTACAGGAAAATTAAGACTTAACTCATATGTATTTCCGAGAAAGCAGTTATTTAGAGTGTTAGGATCAAGTTCAGAGATTGAAATACACTTCGGCCTAGAAACACCAATTTGCCGTAGATTGCTCCACAGTTTATTTTGGAGAAGCGACGTACTCAGTTTAGCGGTGTAGTAATTCTTTTGGAATTTTGGGATTTGAATGCAATCCAGTAGGAATTACACCGAAAGCGTTTCCATTTACTATAGAACTTTTTACGAGCCTTGATGGTGTTTACGACTTCGGTTGTGAACCAAGGACAACTGTTATTACGGACTCTGACTGCTTTAAATGGAAAGTACTGATTATATAGCTCTTTTACCAGATCTTCAAGCATCCCAGGGTGCAGAAGAGGCAGTGTTTTGTAGGCTGTCATTGTTAAGTATATATATATATATATATATATATATGCATATTTTGGGTATAATGGAATTGTATGCATTCCATTAAAGATTTATCTTCATTTAATGAAATATATAATATATATAGGTCAAATCGTACATGTACAGTGGCGAGCAAAACCGGTCGAATAAATGAAAAAATTCAGGAAATCTTTCATTACATATTTATTTATAGTCTTACTAGGATTTCTTTTGATTTATTTTATTTGTTGGTGTTTACAGAACAGTAATAAAAACAAAAAAATTTCATTCAATTAACAAAAACTACAAAAAATCAAAAAAGTCTACTACCTCTATTCGTCCACTTTTGCACGTTTTGGGTTACCCTAATGTATTGCTATTCTTTAGTATTTTGTCCAGAGCCCTTTGTTTTTTATAACACTATTCACTCTTTTTGGCATGCTTTCTACCAATTTTCAATATTAGAGTGAGGAATACTTTCCCATACAGCCTGTACTTCTAGATCATAGTTCATTGAGATTGCTCGGTGCTTCCTTGTACTGCGACAGTCTTTTTTTCACGAACGCCCACAAATTTTCGATGGGGTTTAAATCGGGGCTTTGTGCCGACCAAAGCATTGTTTGAAACTGCTGATCCTCAAGCCATTTCTTTACAATTTTGGCTGTGTGTTTGGGGTCCCCATCTTGCTGAAACACCATTTCATCAATTGGATACGTTGCTTCATCCAAGAATTCTGGCAGATTTGTCCGTAAGATATCAAAATATTCTTCTTTTTTCATAATGCTCATGATTCTCACCATTGGACCTATATGCCACCAAGTGAAACATCCCCACACCATTAAACTACCACCTCTGTGTTTTATAGTGTGTTTAACTTGATGTTTTTGAATGCTGTCTTGTGGGCGATGCCAAAAGTATTCTTTCCCATCTCACTGAAAACGGTAAATTTTTGTTTCATCGGACCAGACTACACGTATCCAATCATCTATGGTCCAAGATTTGTGTTCCTTGCAAAACTTCAACCGAGCCTTAATATTTTTGTCAGACAACGCCGGGTTTTTCTTTTTGATTACTCCTGATGTCAGTAATCAAAAAGAAAAAGCCTATTCTGCGAAGTGCTCTTCTAGCCGTCCACTCGCTAACCTTTTTATTTAATGCTTTTGCGGCCTCTTTTGGTGTCTTAGTCTGTTTAAATAACATCATACGTTCAATAAGACGTGCATCTCCATCTGATAACAGCCGTGGACGACCATTGGATGTGTTAACCGCTTCCAATCTTCGTCTCTTTTTTACCGTAAGCACTGTGGAATGACTAATTTTCAGCATTTTCCCAATTTTGCTGGCGGATAAGCCTTTTCCAATGAGGACTGCGATACTATCTTCCAAACTACTCGATAGTTTTCTCATTTTGTATTCAACTGTAGATATTTCATTTTTAGAATAAACTCAATAATACTTTCTCACATGAGAGCAGATGTATGGAAAAAGAACACAAAAATATAGCGGTAATTTTTGCGGCACGCGGCACGCATTCCATGAACTACAGGCGAAACGTGCAAAAGTGGACGAATAGAGGTAGAAGACGTTTTTTGATTTTTTGTATTTTTTGTTAATTGAATGAAATTTTTTTTCTGTAAACACCAACGAATAAAATAAATCAAAAGAAATCCTAGTAGGACTATAAATAAATATGTTATGAAAGATTTCCTGAATTTTTTCATTTATTCGACCGGTTTTGCTCGCCACTGTGTGTATTCCACATAGCATTAAGCAGGTTAAGATTTATTTTAAATGTTTATTTACTTTTTCTTAGTTTTATTTAGGTTTAGGTTAAAAATATGCTCATATACTAAGTTTTTTGTTTGCTTTCAAACTTTTCTTAGTTACAAATGTCCATAAATGCGTAAATGTAACATTGTAACTACATTAGATTAGTCGAAAGACATAGTAACGGTTTAAGTTTAGCTTAGAGTGCCTGTAGAAGGCCTGTAAGTTAGATCCAATAAGTTAGATAAGCTAGTTTTAGTCATTTTTGTCTAGTCATGAGGTAAACATGAATAAATAAGAATGAATGAAAAAAGTAGTTTCTTTAACAACTTGACCTCCTTCAGCTTCCTCATAAGCATGCAGAGGTCCCACATGGCGTTCCAACTGTGATTTGCTCCTAGGAACGAAGTCAATTTACTTTCACTCGCAATCGTCTTTTTCATCCGTAGTCGAAAATTCTCCAATTTCGTCGCTGATTGCATTCGTGTGTTTTCTTCTTCACGAGTCTAAGTCATTCGATTTGGTGGTGGAAGCCTATCAAGCAACTCCATTACCAACATGGAGTTGTTTAGATGTCCATGCAATCCTCCTTTCGCTTCGGATTTTTCGTAAAAATAATTCCGACCTGCTGAAAAGCATTTCTAAATTACTTCTGAAACCATCACCGGCGACACATGTTTATCGGCCGCAACTGCCAACGCTCTACTGTTCAGTGCTCTTTGCAAACGTACCATATTTTCAGCGTTAGTAAAACCGCATAGTACAAAAATTGTTAATAAGAAACGATTTTTCTTCCGGCGAGCCACTAAATGTAGGGAGATCATTGGACATAGCTTTGCATGCAATGATTTGTTCTTCCATCCACGTTTTGCTGTTACTTTTTGGCTTAATACCTTTTATTTCATGCTTTGAAGGAACTTCTGCAAATGTCACTGCCACATCGTCATTAGCGTAAGTAAGAGCCAGGGGGCTTATACTTTATTGCTATATAATTCTCTTCTAAAACCCGTTGTTCCTCCAATCGATACTTTTGAATCACCTTTCCAAGATTACTGTTGTTTGTCGGATTGTTGTTTTTCCGAAGAATCATTGTCTTCCACGCTACATCCCTCGATTATTTTATGCAGCTGCCACAAAAACCTTCGACATACTTCTATCTGGACAAACTGAGTAACAATTTGTTTTCAAGAATTTGTTAAAAACAAATGAGGATATCGCAAGCAGTTACATGTCTTTTTAATGCTTTTACTAAGAAATTAAAGTATTATGAGAATACATTCATAGAACACACTTGAAAACAAATTAACATTCACTTCTTGTTCTCGAAAACCAACTTCAATTTCAAAATTCGACGGAAGACGCTGCTGTCAAATTTAGAAAATAGTGTCCCACTATTGGTTAATTCATACGGCTCCTGTCACATCACTCTTTTTAACACTATTTAATCTATTTCGTTTCGACTTTCATACCGTAAAAATTTAGTATAGCTGGACGAAAACAGCCTTTTATGCTGCTTGCTTCGCTGAATGCGCTTGCCTCTACCCGTTGTCGTTTTCTGTGTGGCATTGTCTTAATCAGAGGCAGCTTCGCTGATGGCATTTTGACAACGGTTCCATTGTTCGTCGATTGTTTGCTTGGCAGGTTTGAACTCTCTCAGAGCTTCAGGGAGAATCGATCGGCAAAGTTCCTAGCGGTCAATTGCGATTGTATCTTTCCGACGTCAAATTTTTTTAGTTTTGCTTTACTCCGTTGTCCTATCGATATCCGTGTTCTTACGTTCGATGTTGGCTCCTCGGAAAGTTCACCCATCGCGAAAACTAGAGGAGTGTCTAACGTCGATAGCAATGTGATCAAAGAGGTCGACGATTGATAAGGGGACCGTCATGTCCATTTGTGGATGTTGAGGTGGGGAACCGCTCACTGCCTATGGAGAGGTTTCGGCTCGATACGAAGTCTAACAGTCTAAAGCTTTTTTTAGACGTGTTGTCGTGCAAACTGTACATTCCGATGACTTTAGAAATGTTATTTTTCTTGTCTAGATTTTCATTGAAATCTCCTAGAACGATCTTGGTGAGGCATTAATTGTATGGCGTTGGGGCGTGGGCGCAAATTAGATTGATATTGCCGAAAGAGCCTTGATGCGGATTGCTATGAAACGCTCACTTATGTACTTAAAGCTTCAGACTTCTTGTCTTCCTCGAACAACAAGCCCGTCAACTACTGTAATCCAAAGAGGAGATTGAACCACTCCTTGATGTGTGCCTCTGAAAACCTTCACTGTCTGCACTGTAGTTACCTAGCTTAGATTGAATTTTTCAATTTTTCAAAACATTATCCACTCTCGGATACATATTTCAACATTCAGGATTCGCAAAGCTTTTCCTATCGCTTCGAATTGAACGTTGGTGAAAGCCCTTTCTATGTTCAGGAAAGCTACAATCGCAAGATCCTTGTTATTAAGTGATTTTTCTATCTGGATGTCTAGAGAGTGTAGTGCTCTCTCTGTTGAGGAGCCTCTTAGGTAGGCACGTTGGTGCGGGAACAGGGATATAAATAGAGTACTGCCACTAATGTGTAGATCCACTGTTTTAAGAACAAAGGAGAGCGTGATGGGTCTAAGCTCATTGGGAGCACTATGTGGTGCTTTCCAATATGTAGGTATAAATATCACTTCAGCCATTCTCCATAATCAAGGTGTATATCAAGGTGAAAAGTGACTGCCTCCAATGTCCAATTGTGGAAGAAAACCAGCTCATACCAAATCAAAAAGTAAGCACTCAACTATTGACCAAGTACATCGTATAACTGATATAAGCTGCGTTTTTTTGCAAGCGTATATACGCCTAAATTTAACTTTGCATGTAAAATACACTAACAACGAGTCCTATATCCGCTTAAGTTACTCATCATATCTATCGGCGCTTAAGAAATAAGCGCGGATAAAAACAATGCTTCAAATCATTAATTTCTGTGTGTTCATTCCTGAATTCATTCATTCATTGTTTAGGTTGCTGTATGTGGCTTACACCTGCAGGTGTGGTTGATGTATTAGATCATTTTTCAATTTTTTGGCATCCATAAGTATGCAATTTTTGGTATATCCAGAGTCTCTGCTATACATTGCGTTTATGTGTCGTAATCGATTCTTTTCATTTAATTAACATTTTTTTATTTTATAATTATTAAGTGTTTTTGTTTTAAAGTGATGGTCACGTACGTGGTTTAAAGTACACAGTCACAAAACGAAGATTGGGACCATCAAAGATCAAAAATCACCTTCCACGACTACACCCCTGAATGCTTATCAAATGTCATAAATGTCGTCGGTGCTGCCAAGATTTTGTGATGAATCATTATGCGCCTTTTGATATATACGCTTGCAAAAAAACACAGCTATAATAGAAAAGGCATTTGAACAAAAGCTCGTTTGTTCAGCCACATTTCTCGATGTTTCTCAAGCCTTTGACAAAGTTTGGCATGAAGGCCTGAAATATAAACTATGGCGATCTCTACCTGGGAAACTGTATAGTATTTTAGCGAACTATCTCTCTGATAGGATCTTCCGTTTGAAGCATGGAAATTAATACTCTGCTTTTAAAAATATAAATGCTGGTGTACCGCTAGGGAGTTTTCTTGGCCCTCTGCTATACCTACTGTATACTAGTGATTTACCACAAGAAGAACACACTGTTCTAGCACATTTACTGACGAAACCGCTATTTTGGTAACAGCCAAAGTGGTTGAAGTCTACAGCAAAATTACAGCGTTCACTGGATCGGATACACATATTAATGAACTTATGGCGAATTGTTCCGAATGAAAGCAAATCAGTCCAGATTAACTTCAGTTATAGGCACGTTAATAACTTGCTAGTTCACCAAAATCATGTCCAAATACTTTTTGTCAATGAAGCAAAATACCTCGGGATGACACTTGACGTGAAACTCAAGTGGAAGGAACACGTTTAGAAGAAAAGTGCAGAACTTGACATGAAATATAAAGATCTGTACTGGCTTATTGGTAAACTTTCCAAGCTAAGTATTGACAACAAACTGCTACAACTGCGTACTTACCAAAGCAAGTAATTTGAACACAATACAGACTTTTCAAAATAATTTTGCTTAGAACTATCGTTAATGCATCATGGTATATCACAAACGATGATATCCACAGAGATCGTGGAAAATTACCACTCCAAGGTGAAGTTAAGAAATTTGCTTATAAACATAAGCGCAACCTAGAAGAGCACATAAACTCTGCAGTTTACCCGATCCTGGAGGAAACTAATGTCTTGCGACTACAAAGGACTAAGCCCCTTGATCTCGTGCGATAGTCTACACCCGCGCATGGTTGTGGTGTTAGCAGGAACTTTTATTGGAGAGTAACCTGCCGATCAGTACCTAAATCCTGAAATACAAACTTCTGGTTAAGTGCTTCACTTAGTTGTAGTTTTGATAAATTCAGGGAAGTGGTTTTTGTGAGTAAAAATCTCACACTTCTATGCTTCTATGTGCGAACGTTCGCCATAGTCTTGACGAAGATTTCCACCTACCCATGAAAAAAAAAATAATAAATATATATATATATATATATATATATATTATTTTTTCATATATATATATATATATATATGTATAGAGTAGTGAAGTAAGAATAAAAAAAAATTCGCAGTGGCTTTGAATTTTATTAATTATATCAATATATATATATATATTTTGGCAGATAAAATTCAAAGCCACTGCGAATTTTTTTTATTCTTACTTCACTCGACTGTCTATAGCGATGAAAAATGACATGGCTCTTGTGTTTTCATTAAAGTGTGTGTGTTCGTTATTGTGCTAAAATTTTGCATGCAATGTCGACGAAAATAAGTTTCGCTGTCAAACCAAATCCCTTCAAGAAGTGCCTCAAAGTGTTCGGGCAGTTTCGAAATTACGATGCCTAAATTGTGCAATTTTAAAGATGTTGTTCTTCAAGTGCGTTGCACTTTTTTCCATCAACCACAGTTAAACGTAAGTTGTTAGTGACTATCCATTCATTATCATTGATAGTTACAGTTAAAGGTGCAAGGAATTTATTTTTTCAGTATATTGATCTTCGAATACAGATACTGCAGTAGTTTCTTATTAAAATGAAATCTAATTGGGCGACAGTATCGTGTTGATGCAGGTCGAGGTTCTTTCCAAACAACATTTTCGTTACTTTTTCATTTAAGTTGCAATAGCACGTAAGATGTAACAAATAAATCGCTGTCCCTAGAATTAAGATCAGAAAAGCTTTGTTTGTACTAGCTTTAGTGTACATCCATCAAATCCTTATTTTCATTCTAACTTTTGGCTTTTATATGAATCCTTGTTGAGTGTCAATAACGTCTTTCTGCGAAGTGAGAATTCTTGTTGCTGTGTGGTTAAGTGCATGTCTACTTCGGCACTTGTCTCGATAACAATAATCTTGTCCGCTTCTGGATAGCAGTTTTATTTTCCATCTATATAATTTTGTAGCTAGCAAGTGCATTTTAATCTTGGTGTTGGCAAGACTTTGAATAAATAAGTACTGTTTCTTTGTAAGCTTTGATTCCACAAAAAGCGGTAGTGTTTTATTCGATATGATCGAACATGACGTTTCAAGCCAAACTGTGGCAATTGATTCATCAGATATCGAGATTTTAGCCACGTCTTCGTTTAGTACGCGCAGAACATACTTGAAAATTTTTTCTAGGACGACCTTGTTGTTGTAATGTAATTGGGTTATTTTCGTCAGGGTCTAATCGCTCAAGGCGACAATCGTCTCGCGCTAGCGTTTCGACGATAGTTTCGCTTTATGTAAGCATAAAAAAACAATAGCGTCTGAGAGATATCGTTTTACCTGCTGATATTTGATTTTTTTGCGATACCTATTTCAGAGTCGTCCCCTATTAAATGAGAAGAAATTGTGTATACATATCTTGTTTGACACTTTTGAGACATTTTTAAAGTGATAGGTCACATTTGTATTAGTTTTGTTCGCAAGCTGAAATGAGAATTTGTTAGCGAATTTTGAAAGGAGATATTTTCAAAGCACTCAAACTGTAACGATAGTGATAGTCTTACATGAAGCAAATCATCGTCTGAAAAGTTAAGCGGTTTTACATTTCTTCTAAAATTCCGTTAACTTTTTGTGTATGAAATAAATTCGGTCATATATATGGCCCACTTGAATATTCTCAACACTTTGATAAAGCTAACCCCATTTGATGTTTTACAGGATTCGGTTGATTTGTCAACGAAACGCATGTTGCATTATTTCGTCGATTTGCAAGCAATTTATCAAATAAAAAATTAATTTTTAATTTGCGCATTGACACCAGCACCTACCAAAAATAAAATGGTCAGTAAAAAGATTGTTTTTATTTTTTTTTTTCAAAACCTAAAGTTAACGAAAGATTTTTTATAACACGAAAAGAGAAGAAAGCCGCCTTATTAGTTTGAAAGCTGGAGCAATATTCTTCTCTTGATTAAGTACTTAATTTGTGACAGGCACTCGGCTAACTATAAAGTTACAAAAAGTACTTCGCGCTGAGACCCCTAACATTAACGACTTAAGTTATTAACCCTCCGTCCTCACACATAGTTTTTCTAACGCGCTCCCCACACAATTGTATCACACACCCCACCTATAACTATAAAAAAAATAAATCATTTCGCGTATAGTATATAGTTTTTTTTTTCTTAATTCATATTTTTATTTCAAGACACAACAAGATTCAATAAGATTAATAACAAAATATAAAAACACTGTAACAAAAATAAACGTAACTTCAAACTCTCACTGCGAACTAGTTACGTTCTTGTTTAATATCCATAACCATTAAATATTGCTCATACTTTTTCAACACAATTTATCACTATCCTAAGTTATCTATTAATAAACTTCACCGATAAGCGAGCTGTATGTTTTAGTATATGTTGACTTTGAATGGCTTTAACGGAATAAAAAATGCGTCAAATTTTGTTTTTTTTTTTTGTTTAACAGGTATTTGAAGAATATTGTTGAGACATTCTTGATAAGTGACATTTTTTTTGCCTGTGGAGGTACTTACTGTGCTGCGCTTTAAATAACTAGTATATATTTAAGATGTATAAGAACTACTGGTTACTCCAAGTAAATATTTAGCTTAAAGCTAATCTTACCGTAGCTTCTAAATCATTAATAAACATATACATATTACAATGTCTTTTAACTAACGATTTCGCAGACATATGTATGTCTCATGGTCGTGTAAAATAAAAAGCGTTTTTTCTTTAAATTATCTTGCAAAGAAACATAGATTATTTATTTATTTATTTATCAGTGATTTCCAATGATTTTTTGTATTCTATTTTATCTTGCTGAAGTGTTTTGATGAGACTAAAATAAGTATCCTGCGCACCGTCGTAGTCTTTAATTCCAACGCAACTTACTGGAGCACGTATAAATAATGTATAGCTTATCTGACGCCTCAGCAGTGCAAAAGCACATGGTACACATCTATTTTCACACTCAATTTTGATGGATGCAATAACTGAATCTAAACCTCCTGAAAATTGGAAAAATATGTAGTTTCAGATTCATGAAATTTAGATCACAATATTACGCGAAGTAAAAATGTTTTATTAGTATATATTGTCATATTAATGCTATTTAAGCTTCATACTTCCCTTTATTTCGGTAATTGTGTTATTTAAAACACAATTACACAATTGTGTTATTCAAAACACAATTACACATGTTACCTGCCGCTCTCATAGAGCGCAAAGAACTCTACTTATTGTCTATCCTAGCGGAACTTATAGCATAGTATACTTATAGTGCCGTTAATTTATCACGCTTTAACTGGTTTTCAAATCGCAGACACAAAATCACAAATGCACAGCCCAATAAAAGCGAAAAAACACCGAAAAAGAGGCAAGGCTAGAGGCAATGCTAGTTGACTTGGCGACGACAAAGGAAGCCTCGACGTCTAAAAACTGGGAGGAGAATATCTCTAGAGTGGACAAGTCCAATGAGGAGCCCCGACTGATAGAAAGAAAAATATGGAAGAAAAAGGCCAAGACCACAGAGGCTAAGAACAAACCAGGGAGAACCAGGCACGGCAGAAGAAGATCGCGTACGCTATGCCTGAAGCGAAGCCGAAAGTAAAATGTTCGACTATAAGGATCAGTGGACAAATGAGTTTGCTAAAAAAGCCATTAAGGAAATGCCCCTTTGGGAGGGAGCTGCACTGCAGGCAGTCTCCTAGGCGACATACCTCGTGCAGCGAAGTCCAGAATCTGCATTCCAGATGAGGGTCTGGACAAAGATGAAGTCTTCAAGGTCGCGAAAACGTTCATTAGGGTCAAGAAAATATACCACTCTCCACACCAGAGAAAGGTAAGATACATTGTTGTACGCAATTTTCTGCATGTTTTGGTGCTGCCAAATTTCAATACCGGAGACGTTTTCGCCATTGACATCAGTTGGCCTGCCCTACGAATGAGACTTACTCTACCCTCGCAAGAATTGAGAGTGCTTATAACAGCGGCTAAGAAAAATAGGTAAAGAAGAAACAAGGTAAGAAAATGTGTATCCTGGGTCGCGACGCAAACGCCCACCGTAATTTGTGGGCTAGCTCTGATACTAACGACATGAGCGAATTAAATTTTATTTTTAATTGCTTGGCAAGCTAGGAATCCTTTGTTAGAGCGGTTATTAGTTCGACAGGTGACATGCCTTTAGAAAGTCTGAAATGTACCGAAGGAGTTGATAATGGAGTTGAGTCACTCACCAGTTTGCTAAAGTAGTCCTTCGATGACTCCAGCCCCACAAGAAGGCTGAGAAATAGGACTGTAGGCTGGGTTGTAAATCAGGATTGTTGGCAAGCCGAAACTCAAACTTGAGTCGGAGGTGCGCGAGGCTGAAGCCCATAAGAACTCTACGTTCTTAAGACCGAGGTTCCAGGATGAGACCCAGAAGACCCCGAAGAAGATGAGGAATGCCGAAATGGTGAGCCGAGCCTTCAACGAGTTCATAAAAACAACCTTATGTATAGGATCCTCGATTTAAGCAATGATGAAGGCAAAATAAGCAGCGAGAATGCTAGGACCTGCTAATAAAGGCGATCTGAGAGTATGTCATGAAGAAACCTTCAACTTCGTGCGGATAAATCTACATCCCTCCGGTGGTGCGGATAAATCTACATCCCTCCGGTGCAACAACCGCTCCGTTTTTTGAAAAGCGGATAACATATCGACCTCATCCGAGGGCCATTGATCAACAAAGTAGCATCTCTGGAATGAGCGTAAAAGAGTAAATCATATACGCGAGTTACTCAAGTAAAATGAGAACCTTCATTCTTGCAAAAAACGAACTAAATGCTTTTCTCTTACTACAGTATAGTAGTCCAGACTTCACATGTCTGCTTATCTCAGGTGGAAGGATAACTCTTTGATTTTCCTCGGCTTCGATGACGATACCATATCCGTAAGGAAATGGGTAGTATCTAAGGGTCTAGGACAGCGGACAGTACCGCACCTAGTACTTCCGAAGGCCGCGTGGAGCGCTTAAGCAAAAACACACAGAATCGCAATCGTATGCGGGGAGCAGCTGAGCTCTCGAAGGCCATTTGGCATTTCACAAAAAAATCACAAGGATCTGCGTGCCGCCTCTAATGTTCAAGACCGTCTTATGATGAAGTCATCCCTCAGGAGAAGCTCTCCGAATCGAAGAAAAGGTCCATGGTCTGGGCTATAAAAGTAGTTCAGGACCTGGGCGAGGGAACCGCCTCTAAGGACTCAACGTCCAAACGGGCCCGATCAGCGGAATCGTCGCCCAACCTCTTGAAGAGGTTAAAGCAGGCTGGCACAAATTAGCCGCAACGGCCGTATAGTGTGATCCTCAAGGGGGATCTCACCTACGCCGTAATTGACAGGAATGATAATGACTGCAGTATCTCTTCCGCCAACTGGAGGAAGATGGAGCGAGGCATCAATGTAAGATACCTGAGCCCGATTGCCGAAAATGGCGGCGTGGCACCCGTCGCCTTTGATGCCGGAAGGCGTCGAGGGCATATTAGACTTCTGACCTTCTAGGATCAAAGGGCAACTGACCTGTATAGGAAAACAGTGTTAAGTCTGGGAGAGGTGTGGGAGGGAGCCCAGATAGACGTTGTGCAAAGGGACGCAATCCCTAGTAGGCCCAGGATTCGTACCTAGCTACCTACCGTACCCTCCGATGCCGCCTCCATCATGAGCTTCATCCAAGCCTGCAATCCGCATCTTCTGACGCAAAATTGGAAAATTGCCAAGCTGGAGGAGCCGAAGGGGGATGTCAGAGCGGATATAATCGTCATAAATTTCGTAATCCACTACGGATTCAATTGGGTTACGCTAAAGGTGTACAAAAAGGATGGGGAGGATCCCGCGAAGACGGTGCACCCTGCCCCCACTCTACCCTCCGTTACACAGGCTGGCCCTGAGCGAGCCACAGAGGCTGTGAGTACAACCGAAGGCTACTTTAGTACAACCGAAGCCCTCTACCTCAATCGCCATCAATAGTAAGGAGGCAACGCCGGCCGCTATTACCCCGATAGAGGTTGTGGCAGAGGGTGCCAGTGACACAAGGTCCTCGTCCGTCCTAGAAAATCGGGACTTGGATAGCATCGGCCTTTCCGATCTCGATCTCGGGTCAACGCCGCCCAACAGCGAGGAGTCCTTTCTGAAGTTCTCGGATGAGGAGAACACCACGGTGGTCGAGAAGGTATCCGCTATGGAGATAGCGGATGGGGAGCCCGATAGCCATGCTTCGGGTGAACCAAATTAACCTTCACCACTCCATTGCGGCCTCGGCCGCCCTTATCCTCCGCCTCAGCCAGCGGGAGAATGTTGCCCGTGGTACAAGAGCCTTGAGTCAGGAATGATCTGATCTGTGGACTGGGGGCGCGAAACTATAACTTATTCTCCGTAAGAAACACATGTAATCCAAGAGCCTGTATTCTTGCGAAGTCTTCACTAAATGCCTATCTTCTGTCCAATTACAGCGATCATGATACAGTAACCGTATGTCTGGAAGCAGGCATGCAACGAACATGGCTGACTTGTATGCCGATACATGGCAGGCGACCGGCCATACCGTCGGGGTTACTGAGGAAACTGATCAAGGATGGGGAGAGTTCTAGGACCGCACTCATCCTCGGGTGTGATGCCAACGCACACCATACCACCTGGGTGAGCACGGACACTAACGAATGGGGTGAGTACCTTTTAGAATTCATTTTAAGTAGCAAGTTGGCAATCTGTAATATAGGTAACGAACGCACATTTATTAAGAAAATCAGGCAGGAGGTTCTAGACCTAACCCTTGTCTCTGATCACATAGCGGATGGTATAATGGAATAGAGGGTGTCTAATGACCACTCATTCTCTGACCACCGTTATATCACTTTCAGCTTTACAAACTCCACCCCTGGTGTAACCCCCTTCCGTAACATCAGGGAGACAAACTGGGACTTCTATGGCGAGACTGTCAGTCACCTGTTAGCGGCTTCTGACAAATCCCAACCGCTGAATCCTTCAGAACTTGACTCATCAGTGGAGATATCATGAATCAGACTCCGATCTTGTCTCATAAGGATAGTTAGGGGAAAGCCTAAACCTCCATGGTGGCATTCAAAACTTGATTCACTCCGCAAAGGCTTCAGAAAGCTCTTCAACAGAGCCAAGGCAACCCGAATTAATGCCGACTGGGAACCTTATAAAAGAGCTCTCAGTACCTTCAAATATGAGCTAAGAACAGCCAAAAGATCGTCCTGGCGACTATTTTGTGGGAAGATCGAAGAGGTCTCTGAGACTTCCCGGCTACAAAAATATTAGCGTCATCACCCAGAATGACTTCCCTGATTCAAAGGGCTGATGGAACCTGGACTAACTCCAGCCTGGAGGGTCTGAGTCTTCTCATTGACACCCACTTCCCAGGCAGTGAAGGGGAGCAATACACCCCTCCCTTTCCGATCAGTCCAACCAGTCATCCCCACCCCCAGCTCAGCTCCCTGAGGGTGACCAAAAACACAGTCCTGTGGGCCATCGACTCCTTTAAGCCCTACAAGATTGCAGGCCCTGATGGCATTTTTCCGGCAGAACTGCAAAAAGTTGCAGACTTAATCTCGACCTCGCTGGTCAAAATCTTTCAAGGATGTTTAGATCTAGGCCACGTACCCGCAACTTGGAGAACGACCACTGTCGTCGTCATACCGAGGACTGGAAAATGCTCACATGTCAACCCAAAGGATTATAGGCCAATTAGCCTATCCTCCTTTCTTCTAAAGACCTTGGAAAAATTTATCAATGTATTCATACGACACTTAATCACAGACAAACTTTCGATCTCTCAGCATGCACTCAGCATTACAATAAGGGCAAATCTGTCGAAACAGCCCAGCACTCACTTGTTGGCACTATAGAAAGATCCCTCGATTTCAATGAATTTACTCTCACTGCCTTTGTCGATACCGAGGGAGCCTTTAATAACATAGAACCTCACGCTATAACCTCAGCACTCAACAGACTTTGGATCGAATAGCCTATAGTGACTTTTATCCACCGGCTTCTCTATAACAGAGTGAAAAGTTCGAAGCCTGGTGATACCACGATCCGTAAATCTGTGAACAGAGGTACACCGGAGGGTGGTACTCTCCCCTCTACTGTGGAACATAGCTGTTAACGAACTATTTGTGAAACTAGAAGGGTCACACTGTAGCGTCTTTCAGGCAGAAACTATAGCGATTAAGGAAGCTCTGTCCTGGCTGATAAACAATGTAATATCGCGCACAGATATCGTCATCTGTTCCGATAGCCAGGAAGCGATCAAATCTCTGGATTCAGTCACCTTTAATTCCAAGACTTCCCTTAATGCAAGCCTATCTCTTAACGAGATGGCCAAGTATTTTAGCATCCAACTAATGTGGGTGCCGGGACTCTGTGACATTCCAGAGAATTGCAAAGCGGACGAGCTCGCTAGAAAGGGCACAAGCTCCGTGCTCTTTCCGGGTGGAGACCCACCTTCCATGCCTATCGCTGCTATCAAGCATCTGCTAAAGCTTGAAACGCTTGCCCAAATAAACCGCAGATGGACATCTGGCACAGGATGCCTCATTACCAAACAACTCTGGCATATGATCGATCCCAAACGATCGCTTAGATTGATCAGATTAAGCAGGCCCAATTTCAGATCTCTTATTGGCGTTGTATCAAGGCATTATGATATTAATGATTTCTGTAGAAGCTGTTTGAACGAGGATGAGGATGAGGAAGAAACCATCGATCACTTGCTATGTAACTGCAGTGCTCTCTCATCCCACAGATTCAGACTCATGGGGGCCCTTTTCTTTGTTAATCTGGCTGAACTGAGGAGCATTAAAATCAGCCCTCTTCTTCGCTTTATCAAAAGCACAGATTGGTTTGCGGAATAGGTAGCCTAAGATCCGCGTGGTAACACAATAGGCCTATGTTTGGCCTTAGTGTGTCTGCTGCTTGTGTGAGCGGCAGTCAGCCACTTCAACCTAACCTAAGGACGTATCATTTTCGGATCATCGATACATCCATATATTTGTAGAATACTCTATACCAGCTGCCAACAAGTTCATGTATCCGATAAGAGCTAACTGGCCAAAATATGAAAAGACGCTACAGCACTACTTAATTCAAAAGACCTGTGCAGAGCCAAGTACAAAGAAGGACATTGACAAGTTAGTGCAGGATCTTACAGAGTCTATGAACTGCGCCTTCAACCCGATCTTCCCTTTAAGTAAATAGAAAGAGAGAAAAAAGTCACCAACCATGAGCTACGCAAAGCCAGCAGATGGTTTACAAAAAACTAATTAAGAAAGATCAAGAAGATTCCTGCAAACCATTCTGTGGTAGCATTGAAATTATAAAGAAGTGTAGTCGCTTAAGCGTAGTTTTTTCGCTATTGCTCAACTTGCCGGAAACTGGGGATTTGGTCAACTGGGGAGTTAGTCTCAACTCGACCTTCGCATGGTTGCGCACCTTGCTACTGTGCGAAGGCTTAGCAAAGGTCATTCACTCAATGACGACACACGAAGTCAAAATGCAGCCATCACCTCCTCCCTGTACCGTGCGTATGCCGGTACTCTTCTCCTTTCCCCATGGGTTGAACTAGGTTATAAGCCGTACCGTGCAAACAGTCAACCAGGCCCAGTTTAAATAATAGCCCAGTCACTAACGGTGTATCAAGGATACCAGACGCCCTTCGGGATAATTTAGCCTTGCCTGTATACTGAGGGGATCGAACAAATCGACAACAAGAGAAACGTGCGAAGACATCGGCCCAGAAAGCAAGGAACGGCTACAAACGGTCGATGCAATTTATCAAGAAGATGAGTGTTAGAGATATCTCAACGCTCACTAACTGGGAAAATAACAGCTACAGAAGCACTATAAAGAGGTCACATAGCCAAATACGAAAAGAAACATGCTCATACTTCCACTTACGTTGTTAATAAAGACACAGATCGAGGAAAATGCAATAAATTAGTATTACATTTTAACTCAGAAATTAATTAACAGACAAGAATCTCAACTCAACTGTTTTACACTTTTTCCAAAATATTTATTTGCTAATTTAGGCACACTATTCTTCAATTATCCATTGAAACCCACTCCCTCTCTACCGTATTAAAATGAA
Organism: Eristalis intricaria; assembly: GCA_964034865.1. Taxonomy (NCBI): domain Eukaryota; kingdom Metazoa; phylum Arthropoda; class Insecta; order Diptera; family Syrphidae; genus Eristalis; species Eristalis intricaria. The sequence continues at coordinate 23,471,916 of OZ035875.1, read as the reverse complement.
CAATATTCTTTCTAAATGCTATTTATATATATATATATGAATATATAATTTCAAAAAAAATTTAATAAATAATAATAATTAATTATTAAATATAATTTTTATAAAAACTACTATATTTAGTTATTTAATATAAATAAAAATACACATATCTAATTTATTTTATATATTTATTTTTATTTATATTAATAATTGTTAGGTCACTCCTTGCGATTATTTCTCCCTCTTTTTTGAGGTTTATACTGCGTGTGGAGACAGACTTAGTTTATTTTCTTTAACCATATTTTTACGTATAATATATATATCGTAATATCAGCACGTAAAGAAAAAATTCCTGGAATGCCGAGCGCTATCAACCTCATTAGCCCCCAGATTAGTAAAGCGTCTAAATCTAAAACCAGAACCTGATTCTTTTGTCATAGAAGGAATAGGCTAAGGAAGCCGAGAATCAATCCAGAGAGTCAATGCTTGCGGATCCCGGGTTTAATCGGCTTGACAAAATAGACTTATTGTTAGGTTCCGAGTTCTATCATGAGTTTTTGGCTATTGGACAAATTAAGACTGGAGAAGATTAACCAATATTGCAAAATAGTGCTAGCTTGGATAATGTCGGATAGGGTTGGAAAATTGTCGGCGCAATAGCTACTTGCGGAATATGTGCTGAAGACGAACTTTTCTCGGAAAATTTAAAGACTGGAGGAATTTAAAGAAAATACAGATACATACATATGCAAGGCATTTTGAGAAAACATTCCAGCTTAACTTTTGCGCGCCATCCGTCCGAGTTAGTTGACTCCCGGTAAGTAGCCATACGACGATTTTTATCCAAAAACTTAAGCAAGGACGATCAACAGAAATCTCTTTAGGTTAAGTTCACGAGGTGGATGGCTCGCTTCGCTCGCTAACAGGATTTTAACCCGCTCACGGGACTTCGTCGCTCCGCTAAGGGTATGTCAACTACTGCCAGGTTAATTTAACCAGGTTAAATTAACAAACATCGCCAGTCTAAAGCGAAATAAGGCTACTGTAATGTTAATACTGTCATAAATGTAATTAGTCATCTTTGTCAAATATCGACTTAAGTTTAGCGATTTATGGTAAATGTTCGAAGTCTTCCACTCAACTACCACACAGTCATAAGAAGCGGTTTGAGGGATTTTAGCACTAATCCAATTCAGAACCTTCTGACTGACGCTAGATTACCGCATTTATCTGAAAGAATGGACTATCTTACTGCAAGTATTATTCAAAAAATTAACTGCTCCAGAAGGTCATCTATTCACAACGACTCAAAAACAAAAAAAATGTTAAGACAGAAGAAGATCCCAAGGCTTCAATCAACTACCCTCCGCTCTCACGTCAGCCAAAGACATTGACAAGCCCATTCGCATTCAAAACATTAATTCAGTGTACACTCACAACAAAATTGCCAATCAATCAGCTTGATACATTAATTGCCTTCGTTAATGCATTAGCACAACGAAGTTAATAGGATTCTGGAAATTCAATCGTAGCTGCATAGGCCGATTGCCAATTAATACAGATTGCTGACTACGTAGATATGCATGTAGAATAAACTAGGTCATAAAATACTCTAAGGTAGACTAAGAATAATATTGAGAATAAGGTTTGGTTTTAAGACCACCTCCTTAAGACACCAAAGTATTTTTACTTAATTCCCACGATATCTACAGCGTTCTCTATAAGATGCAAAGCAGTAAACGACTGCCATATCATACCATAATCATACCTAAAAACACAAACTTCAATATTGCGACGGTGTCGATCGATTTCTATTTTTTTATCTGGCCGAGGACTTTTTAATAATCAGTTTGTTTATTTCGTTTACAGTATCATTTCCAGCTGACACTATTGCTTAAGAGCACAACCAATGAACCAATGAAAGTCCTTTTCGTGCAAATTATCGATTTCAGGGTATACTGCATCTATTAAATTTTCTAAATTATTGCTTTTCCGGTCCGAATGAGAGCAGGACTTTCTAAAATCCATGAAGGTTCTGTCCATGGCCTCGATATGTACTATGGCTATTTGCCAAGGGGGCCATTTTGCGGATAGAACATGTAGACTTTTGCTAAATATTTACGGATAGCGGAAGTTTAAAAGTAGAATGAGCAATTTGTCCGTACTTTAAGAGTTGCTGCAATTCCTGACGAAGCAAATGCTATCGCTATCATCCCTGATTAACTTATCTTAGCAAGTATCAAATTTTGCAAGAAACGTCTTTCCAGGGCCACTTGGTGCATTAAAACTATATGTGTCTTTTGTTATTATTCACGCTATCGACTATAGTCTTAAAAGCATGGCTTTGATCTGAAATAACAGGTACTAATATAGCCTTGAATACGAAGTAATTTATTTGCATAAGGGATAGGGGTTAATGAATATTTCAACATGAAGAAATAGTTACAGTACAAACTCGATTTACGCTACCCTCGTTTCGCGCAACTCCTCGATTTTCGCAACACTAAAATATCCACTTTCTTTAGAAAACAAATTCTTGCTTTTCTTGCTACGTATCAATTCCAACTTTTTGTTTTCTGATAACATAAAAGCTATGTTCAAAATTGATGATTTACTTTCGTTTCAAAAATTGTTTTTTTTTTCATCACATTGCCTATAGAAACATAGCCGTTTTGACTATTATCTATTTTGAAAAAATGTATGGTTAGGGCAGCTGCTTTAATTTCTATTAGTTGCGTAAATCGAGTTTGTACTGTATTGTGACATAACTATTATAGTTTGTAAATATTGATGTCCTCTATAAAGTAGTAGTAGTATATCACATATTCATGCATTTAAGCAGTCGATTATTTTACCGGTGCAGTGCCTGAGTAAGTTAAATAGCAATTCCGCAAACTGTGATATGGATTACTGGGATGACAACATCTACCCAATTGTTGGAGGTATACAGTTAGATAGTGAAAGCACCAACACGCCATCGTGCTAGTCTGTGGTTAAGGCACTGCTGAGTCAACATTAAACTGCTAGGTGCCAGCATCCGCCCTGGATTCGTAGGCACAGGAAAAAATAAAAGAAACTTAAAAAGGAAAACAAACAAAAATCGGAATATTTTATGAATAACCTCAACGATATGAGTAAGTATACATCGTTAAGTGACAGTCGTAAGAAACGCCAAAAAAAAAAGGAAAAGTTTTCGATCCGAACAACCGCTATTCCATCTTCGCGGATCTTTACAACTCCCGTAAAGAAGATCTCTATAACTCTAAACAACAGCAAAGGAACAACGTAGGCAGTAACAACGCTGGAGTTCCCCTGATAACAGCAGAAGATGAGATGATTAACAAGAAGATGCGATGGTGTCCTCCCATTTTTGCGAGGAACCTTTGATAATTCACAGCTCTACCTCTTTCGAGTGTATGAATGCTCAAAGAGTATTCCTGTCTAGAAAAAGCTTCTCAACTTCGCCGTTCCGAATCGGCATTAAATTGTAGGTCCCTTCCACTCGTGAAAGAACAATGGCACGCACAACACGAGTGGTTGATGAGAAGCTAGACTTAAACTGTAATAGTGAAGATTTTAGATTTCTAAGAAACTGAATTGATAGATGTAAAATATTTGTCAAGGACACCGAAGTGCATAAAGTTACTCTCGCTCTTCTTTTAAAACTAAAACTGAGGCTTACTCATTTATGCCTAAGCAAGAAAAAAAAACTTCAATACCATATTAATTTGCGTTTCTACGTTCTTATCTGCGCAGGAAACTCAGGCTGAACTTTTGAGGCTTCGTTAGAGGTTTCGGTAAAGGACTTGGCCACGCCCAGTTCCAGAAAAGACGACATTAAACTGGAAATGTTCTTCTGTTCTCTTGAGGATAAGGAAAGTCTCATGAAAATTAAAAAAATTAAGTATCTTTTAAACCATAGAGTATTCTGGGAGAATCTTAGGGGTTCAGGTAACAAACAATGTTTTTATTGTCAAGGAATTGGGCACATGAGCAGATATTGCACTCCTATCCCAAGGTGCGTAAAATGTAACAAAGCGCATGAAGCTGGAGAGTGTCAGCCAGCCAGCTATAAGGGCTGTCCAAATTGGATTAAGTTCCAAAAGAGAAAAGACGAATTACGGCAAGTCTGCAGAAATAAAAGATACGCCATACGGAACTCCGTCGCTAGCAAAACAATTCAGAAAGCTCCAATGTCCAGTGTAGAGGCATTCTTGCCCACTCTCAGCAAACTGGAAAGTGCAACAAAGAAAAGATTTGCATATACGGAGTTCATAGCCTCAATTTCTCCTCAGTCACCTCAACTCCCATAAACCTTTCTATAATTTCCGCCAACATTGCTTCAATTTCTTAGGAGAAAAAGTAGAAATAGATTTATTTCTGAATGATTATTTCGAAGTCGAAGACTCTTCGGGTTGGAGCAGTGTTATCCATGCGCTCTACATGGCCGAGCCATCTTAGGCGTTGAATCCGTAGACGCCTGACTAGGCTCATGCCGCTGTAGAGCCCGTACAGTTCGTGGTTGAATCTTCTTCTCCAATAACCATCAACGCAAACAGGACCAAAGATTGAACGCAGAACTTTTCTCTCGAGAATACCAAGTGCTTCTTCATCCGCTTTTGAGATTGTCCATGCTTCCGCACCATAGAGCAGGACAGGGATGATCAAGGTGTTACATAATGTTACCTTGGTCCTTCGAGAGAGGACACCACTACTCAATTGATTGAGCCCAAAGAAACAGCGATTGGCAAGATTAATTCTGCGTTTAATCTCGGTACTGGTGTTGTTCGTACGGTTCACTTGCGAGCCGAGGTAGACGAAGTCCTTCACTACCTCGAAGTTATATCTGCCTATGTTGACGTTTTGGCAAAGTCGTCGATGTTGTGCGTCCTTTCTCGATAACAGCATATACTTCGTTTTGCCCTCGTTCACCGCGAAACCCATTTTGGCCGCCTACGCTTCAATACCAGCAAACGCTTCATTGACGGCTCGCTGTGTTCTGCCAATCACGTCAATGTCATCCGCGTATGCAGGCAGTTGTACGGACTTCTGGAAGATCGTGCCTCTAGTGTTGGCGTGTGAGTCTTGCACGATCTTTTCCAGGATGATGTTGAAGAAATCACATGACAGCGCGTCGCCTTGTTTAAAACCTTTTTTGACATTGAAGGTCTCGGTGAGTTCGGTACCGACCTTGATGGAGCAGCGAGAGTTCTCCATCGTCATCCTGCACAACCTGACAAGTTTGGCAGGAATGTCAAAACTAAACATGGCGTTGTATAGCTCGTCCCTATGCACGCTGTCATATGCGGCCTTGAAATCGACGAATAGGTGGTGGGTGTCGATCTGCATTTCTTGGTTTTTTTCCAGGATCTGCCGTAGTGTGAAGATTTGGTCTGAAACCGCACTGATAAGGACCTATCAGGTTGTTGACGAATGGTTTCAGGCGCTGAGACAAAACGGCAGAGAGGATCTTATAGGCGATGTTAAGGAGACTTATCCCTCTATAGTTGGTGCAGTTAAAGGGGTCTCCTTTCATGTGGATCGGGCAAACGATACTGAGATTCCACTGGTCGGGCATGCTTTTCTCCGACCATATCTTACAGATGAGTTGGTGCATGTACCTAACCAACTCATCTCCAGCTGCCTTAAGCAGTTCTGCAGACAGTCCGTCTGCACCAGCAGCTTTATTCGATTTAAGTCTCGATATCGCTATCTTGACTTCGTCTAGGTCGGGGGGACGGAATTCTCGCCGATTATCGTGGAATATTCTGCCTGACAGCGGTATTGGAGTCTTCCTCGCCGTTTAACAGTTTACAGCGCGCTTCTCATGCTCTTTCTTTTTCTTGCCGATGGGAAGCCGGTGCTCTTCCCGTAGTAGAGCTCACGAACCGCTCTCGACCTTCTGTCCAGCGTCGCCTTGTATGCTGCTTGCTTCACTGAATGTGCCTGCCTGCACTCGTTGTCAAACTTTTTTGGGGTGGCGTTTTAAAACCCAGCACATCAGATGCAGCTTCTCTGAGAGCTTTAGGGAGACTCGATCGGCAAAGTTGCTAGCGGTCAATTGCGATTGTAGCTTTCCGACGTCAAACTGTTTTTCATTGGGGAAGATGTCGTGGTCCATCCATTCCAGCATTTTTTCTTTTAAAATTTGTTCAAAAATTTGACCAATACTGCTAAGTAAGCTTATTCGTCTATAGGTTTCTGTGATATTAGCAGCCTTCCCCGCTTTTAGTATTGATATAACCTTTGCCTTTTTCCATGCATCAGGAAAATAGTTAATTTTAAGACATGCATTAAAAATATACGTTAAATGCTTAATTCCTGCTTTAGGCAGTTGTTTTAAGAAAATGTTTTTAATTCCGTCCGGATCCTCTGATTTTCTAACTTTCAAATTATTGACAAAGAAAACTGTATCGTCATCACTTACATGGAAGTTGTTTGGTGGAGAGGTGTTTAACGCATTAAAAGATTGAATGGAGTTGCTAACAACATCGTTTGTCAATGGATCACCGAGATTAGCTGATGTATTGTGGTTATTCAGAAACGTATCTCCCAGTGCATTAGCTTTCTCTACATTACTGTAGAATGTTCCTGTTGCGTTGGTCAAAGATGGTAATTTTCTATTTCTATTCCACATCATCCTTGTCTCCGAGTCTTTTTTAACTGAGTTTTTACGAAACATGATAACGCGCGACCTCTTTTCAAAGGACCGGAATGTGTCCTCAGAGGAGGGGGATCTATTACGCATAGCAATTTTAACAATTTACGCAATAATCGATAACGGGGGATCAAACAAGAACACGTCATTCGTTGATGAAAGCTCCGGATTGACTGAATCATAGTGTTAAATGAAAGAACTTACAATTATATGTTTCAAACTTTATTCAAAGAAGTTCCACTAACAACTGAACTTGACTTTCTGTTTACATGTACATATAGTTCCTAGCTTTAAGTGTTAGTATGTTTAAATATACTAATGCTAATGCCAGGGTAACAATCATAGTGTAGGTATAATGAGAGTTAAATATCATAACACATAGGTGGGGAATTTTCCTATAGGCACCCGTCTCTGTAGAGACTTCAGCATAAACTTATTCAGTTTGACTTGATTATTGGACCCTCTAGACCAAGTTCAGGTTCACACATAAATTTTTTCCTAGTTTCTTCCAACCTTATTTCAAGTAATAATTTAGCATGTGTTACATCTGACCCTCTATCGGACCACTTTTCAATAATTCTTGCTCTTCAACATCCAAATTTACCAACTTTCTCAGATTTTCCTAAAAACACACGTCCTACTGGGTCACGATTTCTAATGAAACTATCAAACTGTTTAGGATTCGGAAGATTTGTAAAAAACGACTTTTTCATCGCTTCAGGATTACAGAGCTTTGTCGGCAAGGATTTACTGCCTGAGCAAAATCATAAATAAAGTATAAAGTTTGAGTAGAACTGAAGGAACAATTTAGGAAAAAGCTCAACAGTCACAAGCCTTCGCCAAATGTTTTTAAGGCAATTGATCAAATCACCGGCCGTAAAAGATCCCGCAACCGACGCGTACGTCTAGCCTATGGTAATAGTTTTTACACATCCGCTGAAGAAAAAGTTGAAGCTTTCGGTGAGTTTTACCGTGATCTCTATTCTGCTAACCTACCACTTATGACAAAGCAAACATGATGATGGTGGAAATCTATATGAACTCATTTTACGTATGGAATCCAAACATTATTTTAACAAATTTTTCACAACTCAACAAGTCCAACGAAGCGGCTAATGACAAATTTGTCTCGGTCAGTACTGTTAAGTCAATTATATCATCTTTGAACAGAAAAAAATCATCCGGTCCAGATATTATTTCTAATTTCGTTATTCGCAAATCTAAATCCGTTTTATCTAAAATTCTTACTCCTATCATTAACAGCTGCATTAACAATAGTTATTTCCCGGATGCAGAAAAAAGCTAAACTTATCCCTGTAAAGAAAGGTAACAGCGCTAACAATGTGGAAAATTACCCGCCAAATTCCTTACTTTCAAACTTGGGAAAGATTTAAGGAAAAGTTATTATATCCAAGCAATTTCCCGCCGGATTTATCACAAATTATTATGAGTTTTCTATCAGATCGCACACTTTCGGTATCATTTGAAAACCACTTTTCCCGTCCTATCGTTGTATTGGCCGGAGTTCCTCACGGCTTCATTCTGGGTCCCCATCTATTTAACTTTTTATCTCGGACTTACTAACTACATGTTAATAGTTACATATGTACAAGCATCATGAGTTCCTCTGTACAAATACAACACATACTATAATTATATACCGCTTATTTGATATACATGTAATCGATTTAGACTGAGCTCGATCCACTTAAGTGCATAATTGAAATACTTCCCTAACGATCCCTAACGGTATTGACAAGATTTTATCGCTATCCTATGTTCATTAGCAAAAATGTAGGCAACTAAATGAGATTAAAATTTTTAAGAGAGAGAGAGAGAGAGAGAGAGAGAGAGAGAGAGGGAAAAGACCATGAGAGATAGAAAGCCTAATAGCCTACTTCAGACCACTGACGGATAACCTAAAGGGGGAGAAAGAGAGAGAGGGAGAGAGAGAGAGAGAGAGAGAGAGAGAGAGAGAGAGAGAGAGAGAGAGAAAAGACAGTAAAAAATAGAAAACCTAATACCCTAATTCAGACCACTGACGGACAACCTAAAATAGGATAGTGAAGAAGAGAGGAGACAGGAAAGTTGAAGAAGGAATGTGTGTTTTAGGCCGGGTGAGGGCTCGTGGAGCAATGCTTCCTAATCTGTACCACGCCAAAATGTACAGCTATACTATAACCTAAGCCTAATCTATCTTAAAACTACTTAGATTAGCAATACGGCGGGTTAATGCCTTTCTAGCGTCGTTTGGCGCATATGTTAGCCACAGCCTAACGTTCAACTCTGTCACATACCCCGAACAGGACGTCCATCCCTCGCTCTACACACACATTATCGGCAACAGTAGCATGCACCCGCGTAAAATTTTTAAGAGTACAGTATTCCTGATAAAAATTAATTTTTCCTTTTTTGGTCGAAAATCTTTTCATGCACAAAAATATTTTTTTTTTCGTCCGAAAGATTATTTTCGTCTTTAAACGAACCTAGCTTGAAAAATAAGAAGCATATTTATTTCATGACTGTTAATAAATTGCATTGGACATTCCGTAACAGGGAGTGACTTTCAAGAATTCCATCTGTATAGGAAAGTTGAAGGCAGCACTAAACGGCGAAGTTGAGAAGCTTGTTTCTAGACAGGAATACTCTTTGAGCATTGTCAGTGACTCGAAGGAGGTGGAGAATTATGAATGTTGAATTATGAATGTTGAATTATGAATGTTGAATTATGAATGTTGAATTATGAAAGTTGATAAATTGGGAATTCGAACATGACACCCTCTGTGTAGGAGTCCACGCACTAACACTGACACGGCGACCACGGAGCGGGACGTATGGTCCCCTTAAATATACAAGTAGTATAAAAAACCACAAACCCATTATTTAAATGCTTTATAGCGATTCAGAATGACTCCACCAATTATAATGACTACAATGATGCCTAAAAGATTTTGATTTCACTTTTTACAATATTGTTTGAAATTTGATGCATATTTTTTTATTCTGTAAAGTTATGTTATTAATTACGTAAGATAAACAACAAGCAATACATACAAATCAAATTTGCATATGTAGAATTGCAATTTTGAGAATTTAAAATTGAATGATCTCCTTTAGTGTATATTGTTAGTTAATGAGTTTTACCTTTGAACCGACGCTGTAAGTTTTTCGTACACTCACCTTCTACATCACATTTTTCACAATCTGTAGCTATTACAACTAGTTTCAATTTGTTCAATTTAAGTTGGGCCTGGACTTCTCGGAATCCAATGACAATTCTTCGACGATATCGTCCTTTGAATTTATTGTTTTGGTATGTTCTCTTTTGAAACTGAAAAAGCTCTCTCAAGACTTTTTCAACTAACACACATAATTCCTTTGAGGAAAGATTATCACAGTATCTGTTGATGATAGAGATGAAATACACATGTAATTATAATCAAAAGAATAATTTGATTGTAAGCTTTTACGTACTCACGGAATCGTCTTGAATGCAATTTGCTTTCGTGATTTATATTTAATGTAAGGTCAGACAAGTTTTCTGTAACTGTATCCACTTCTGATTTCAGGTCTGTATTATCATGGTATTTTACTGCGATTTGCTTATCTCGCCTCATTTTCAAAATTTTTTTCTTGATTTTCGAAAGTCGATGTCTACGTTTCCTCATAGTAATCGATTTGTTTTTATATATAACGTAAGGGTACCCTCTATTCCGTTTCTTTTTCTTACATTTTACTTTAATGAAATCGGAGAGATTAAAAGATCGTTGCATTTTTTTATATCTGACATTTTTGATTTTTCTCGATATGTTTTCACTTGCTTGTAGACGATCAAGATTCAAGTAATTATTAATTGAAGGCTTTTCAGAACGATTTTCATTGAACGCCGCCATATTAATTAATTTTGATAAATTATTTTTTCCAGTATCTGCAAAAGAAGTATATATACATTTACTTTCAACCTTCTAAAATAAGCATGGTATTTTTATTATTTTTTGTTAGTGCATACTATTTTTTTATATTTTATAATGTTCTGTGGAACGTTATTTTTAGTAGCGGTCAATGACTCAGGGAATGCATTCTTACATCTTCCTATCTATCCTCTCCTAACTGGTGGGCTGGACCAATGTGTTATAGGAACCGCTTGACTGCGGCCCAATCGAAAAACTAACACAGACGCGAACGTAGTATCCGGAAATCCTGACGAACTCCCTGATCAACCTTCCCTTTATCATTTACTCGTGGGACCAACATGAATAAATACTCTTAAACAAAACACAAATAAACAAAAAAACGGGTGCTCACTGTTCCTATTGTGCACCGACTGTAACATCTTTTAGAAAAACTTCAGCTCCTTAATTGCTTACGGTTAAGGCTGCATCCTAGACTACCAAAATTTGCGAGGACGTCATTTCTAAACCCAAACCGTGCACGGTAACTACCACCGAGAAAACTTTCACGGAAAATGACACCTTAGCCCGCGTGTAAACGTATAAAAAAGCAGAAGAAACACTGCATCGGGGTTCTGGAACGCCTAGAGACAGAATCTTATCAATAATAACAAACTTGGACAGCAAGGATAGTGAAAAGGCATCCAGAGAGAAACACAAGCCCAAACATGCCAGAACACTGTAGTTACCCTCGGAGGACAAAAGGACGAAATCGAGGGGTGAAATTGCGAATTTTGAAGGAGGAGGTTTATCCAGAGCATTGTCTGCAAGCCAGTTTCCCTTGAAGAGAGAGAATAAGAATTGGTTCTACTGACTTTTATTCTTCCTCCGATATTAAGCCAGGCATTGGTTGCATTAAATGACCCAAAGTAGGTTATTGAACCTAAAAACCTTACCACTCCTTAATGTTCGAACCACTACACAATTGAATAACTCTCCATCTCAATTACTAATTTGGAGAAGACTTAGAACACTTCGCAACTTAAGAAAGCACATAAATGAGAATCTTCGTAGACAACAGGGAAACATATTATGATACAAATTCTAAAAGCCGAACCGAAACCGAACTGAAATTACAAAAAATGTACCCGTTTATTTCCAAAAAAAATCCAAATAGCCCGTGGAAAAATGCGTAAAGTAGTCGAGGTAACAGAATTTCCAAAAAATATATCATAATAGATAAAAGGTCTGTCAATTCATTTGAACAAGACAAAAATGATCCAAAAACATTGAAACTTAGATCCGGTAAAAAAAATCGTTAGACTACAATGAACTACCACAACTAAATTTTAATTTGCTTCTAAATTTGAAACCAATTGAATTTTAATTTGATTCTGATTTTAAAACCAATTTAATTTGAATTACATATTGAAATGAGATGTACATATTTTTGAAGCTATATGCTATGTAAGAAGCAATTGGACTTGTTGTATATTAATAAGTAAGCTCTAACTCTCTAGTAAATACAGTCGAACATTTTTATAACGAACTTCCTTATAGCGCAATTCTCTCTATTCCGAAATTGGTTTTGTTCCCCTTCCCCTTGAAAAATAGAGAGGCGAAGACACATCCAAGGACCTGCTTCAAAAGCAGTGTTAAGAATTAAGTTCTGCCAGGGACACTACCACAAAAATAGTAAATCAGAACCCTAACAGGCCAAGGGCACGAATCCGCCACCCGAAACAACATAACGAAATTGATTAGAGCGTGTAACCCAGGGCTGGTAAAAAAAAGATTGGAAAATTGGAAGAATTGGAAGAGTCCAGAGAATCTTACACAATCAAAATTCTTGTGATAAATGCAGAATCCCTGGGACCTCTAGAAAAAGCCGATTTCAAAGTTACGGTTTTGGCAAGGTACCTCTTAAAATCAACAGAAGGGATAGCGACCTGTCTGCGCCCTGTACTTCGGACAAAGCCAGACGAGAGGTAACTTACCGAAATATAGAGAACACTACCTTCTCAGAGTTGTGCACCACATGGAGATCGAGAATGAACCAGCACAAACCCAACCCTTGCACGAGATAGACCCGATACCAGGCTCCTGCGAAGCTACAACAGAAATCACCACATAGGGAGAAAAAGAGCTATTGGAGTCATCGCAGGAGATACACTCTATTTCAGACTCCGGCAAAGCGGACGTCAGTGATAGAGGTATTTGAAAATAAAAATGATAAACTTCCTTCATCACTCAAAAATAGCTTCATCCAACCTTACACTCCGTTTAACCAGAAGCGGAGGAGATATTGGGTGGTGTGAATAAAAACTGAGTGTGTATTTATACACACCTTCCTTTCCTTAGCATTTGTGAGGAAATGCTCCTTTTTGGTATGAATAACAATTTATTTCGTTAAGTTTAACGAGTCCTCTCAGCTCACATATTTTGACTGCAATCTTGCCTCCGTTTTGGTGTGAATAAAGATGAAATGTTTTCAGATATCGCTTGAACAAATTGAGTGTGCATAGTGGACGATGACGAAATTTATGAAATTTTTTGCAATTTTATGCGTGCTTGATGGAAAAAAGCCAAACTCCAGGCATGAAAAATAAAAAGCAATCTGAGTTGAAACCTATGGAAGAAGGTCCGCGTCAAATCAAAAGGGGATAAGAAAAAGACAGGCAATCTTTCCATTACATTAAAAGACCAAAAACAATCAAAGGTATGGCACCACCATCGGTTTCTTAAGGTATATCGGAAAGGAAATGGGTACTTAACCATTTCATGGTATCAAACTCGAATCTGTACACGGTCTTGAAATAATCCCCTGTGTCCCCGAGAGTTATAATTCCTTGTTTTTTGCGTTTGTGTGTTTAAAAATATTATTGCATATACCTTGCACCAACCTTTACCCGACTTTGCACTCACCCTTAAACGCGAAGAAATATAGTTTTCAAGCGTCGACTGAAGGAAGGTTACCTACTTTAAGGAAATTTTTTATTCACACCAAATTCAGTATTTCCTTTAACGAAAATACTCGACTCATGTGTTCTTACTCAGAGTATTTTCTCTGTTTTTATTCACACAACCCATTATCCTAATCCATGAACAATTGGTCATAAAAGAAAAGATAAATAGACTTGGGACCTCTAACTACAAATTACACTTCGCCAAAAATATTGGTATACCAAAAGCTTACATTTTGACAAAGAACAATCGCAATGGGTGTTTTTTATTATGCTTACGAATCCCGTAAAAAAACAAAAAGCATATTATATTGAAATTAGCATGTGAACTTGCCATGACAACGAAAATTTGCATTTGCATACACATTTTTTATGCTGATCATAAATTAACATTATATACTCGCAATTCCCTAAAAAAAAATGTATGTTATTCAAAATTGCATATCATAATGAGTGAACTATTCCTTTATACGAACATTATATTATTTTACTGAATTCACTTCGCAAAACCATATTATATATACTTATTGGGCAGACGACTGAATGGCGAAGTTGGTAGAGTGCTTGCCCCCAAAAATCAGTGCACGGGTACCTGTCTGATTGACTTGGAGAAGTCGTTCGACACCGTTTGGTTGGAGGGCCTCTTCCTCAAGCTGGTCAGGCTTGGCATAAGTAAACAATTCCTATACATGGTCTATGACATGATAACAGGTAGAAACTTCGTTGTGAAAAATTGTGACGTAACTTCCACTACGATCTTTAACATTAAAAACGGTCTGCAACAGGGGACCATTGGTTCCCCGATCTTGTTTTCTATATTCACTGCAGATCTTATAGGTTCCATGCCGCACTTAATTGCGTACGCCGACGACCTAGTTGCGTACAGATCAGGTTCGAAGGTCGAGGTAATAAACATCTGGTCAGCGATTTTGCGACGACTGGAAGTTGCTTATCAACTTCCTGTAGTATGAAACTAGCCTTTCCCGGACCCCGTTGTACGGTATACGCGCCAAAACTGACGTAAGTTCGGCAGACTTGACCCGCATGGTCGGCCGTTAGCTGTAAAAAGTGTAGTTAGATATGTTGGCATTTGGCTGGATCAATATCTGTATTTTGACAACTATAGCATATATAACCATAACTATAGCAAAAATTTCATCAAATATTATGAATACGGCAAATACCAACTCCACGCACTACAACCTTGGTACGCCAAATGCCAGGTCTACTTTGCGCAACAACGTTGGAAGGGAAAAAGAAAAGTGTCGAAGTGGAAAGGGTAGACGCCATTCAGGAGCAGACTGTCAATCAAACAAAAATGTTGAAAACTCTACAGAATTTAGGAAATGCACAATCAAAAAATTATGATGTCAATCATGATCATATGAATTAAAAAAAACTATGAACTAAAAAAAGCGGATGAACTGGCAGAAAAACAGAGCACAGAAACCAGTTAACTTCACAAGTTAAATATAGAGATTACCAGAAAAATAAATGAAGTGATGGACACGCAAATGTCTCCAGGCCAAAACAGTTAACCAAGTATTATTGAATTACGAATGACTGATATTTTATGAATTATTTGTTTTCTTTATTTATTAGTTAAATTACAAAATGAAGTGATATCTTGATATCTTTTTGGTTTTTTTTTAATAACATCTTTTAATGTATATGGTGAATGGACCGCATTATTTCATCTCGCGTAGATATTGCAGCTGCTCCGATAGTGGCATCTTGCTCATCATTGACTTCGCTAATTTGTTCCGCATTGGAATCAATTTGTAGGTCCAAATTCCAAAGTCCACTTTAAAATGTTGGCTAACGTTATGTAGTGCACAGCATGCATTAACAATTTTCGTTGCTTGTTCTGGAGTATAATGCAGTACCCGCGCACATTCGAAGAGCAGTAGCTAATTTTAAAATTGGTCTTTATTCAGCCGAAAATAGCTAATAAATCTTTAAATCCAGTATTAATTTGGATATTTTATATTTTGAATATTTTACTTACTTGACATTTTGAATCATTTTGAATTTCTAATGGGTTAGAACTATCACGGATTTGCTTCCTTAGGCGGGCAATATCAACAATATCGTCCTCATACTCGTCATCGAAAAATAAGTCAAAAGAAGTTTCATTTTTTCCTTTTTAAATTATTTATTTTTGAAATTTAAAACCCAAGCGCGCAAACTATTTCTTCACTTTACTTTGTTTATATCCAAATGTCATTGTCATTTTTCAATTTTCGTACCGTTGTGTTCCGTAATACTACCAGATTACTTCGGTTTTCTCAAAGTTGAGTTGTCTCGATGACAACACAGTTGTCTTAGTTGAGTTGTGTAGTGTAATAGGGACATTTATTTGCATCTTGGGAGGATTAATTTCCGCTTCATTTCCAAGCAATGCGAATAATGGACGATATCGACGGTAAACATGCTGGTTTCACTGAGTGTTTCGATTTTTCCAAGAAGTTCTTCATAGGAAGCACTTTTCGATGTCCGAAGTAACTTCTTTTATTCTTATTTTTGTTTTTTGTTTTTCTCGATACAGGTCGTAGTATACGTCCAAATTGGTCTTGAGGGACCTATTTAGAAGCTTTTTGGTTTCCTTGCGAATTCTCTGCAGGTCTGCGTTCAACCATGGAACCGGTGATACGCATTTGGTGAGAACAACGTTCAGATATTCTCAACCTTCCGCCTCGCTCTGAGCCTAGGGAGAGTTTCTATGCGACTATCTAGCTCATCCCTAAACCGTAGCCGGATGGTTTTTCTGGGATTCCTTCTCTGCAGCAAGGTTGTGTCTTTGCATAAAATTTGGAATTCTATATACTAATGGTCTGAAGTGGAAGTGTCCCTTCTTCCACGGGATCGCTGGAAATAAGATGGCCGATGACTTTGCTAGACAACGATCGGAGGAGATATTCTCAGGACCTGAACCTGCGCTGGGACTGCCTGCGTCCTAGGTTAGGACAATCGGTGGTGGCATGACTCTCCAGGATGCAAACAGACCAAACGCATGTTCCCTAACGTCTATAAGAAATCCGCGGCATTCTTGTCATCTCTTGGGACACTGTACCTTCGCCAAACATCGAAATGTACTTGGTCTAAGCGACGATACCCTCTGCGACGCCTGTGGAGAAAAAGACGACACTGCTTGGTATAGCTACCAAGCGGCTGCCGCTATTGTAGTAGCTAGTTCTGGCATGATCTAACACAAATAAAATTTTACAATCACAAGGTCTTTTCTTCCCAAGCTAAGTTGGTTTAAAGTCGAAAATACCACCTTTTGGACGAAAATAAATGTTTTTGTGCTCAAAGGATTTTAGACCAAAAATAGAAAAATGGTATTTTATCAGGAATACTTTGCTCTTTCGAATTTCACACGTGAAAATGAATCATTTTGAATCGTTTTTTTGACATTTATCCATTAAATCTCTTACTTGCTATTTCCCAAAAGTTATAAGGAAGGCAATATGTTATTTTAATGAACCGACTGTTTGTTTACGAATTGGGGGTGAAGGTTGTTGGGAAGGAAACAGGTGTTTGGTTAGGATTGGATTATGTTCATTTCGTATGATTTACGAATTGAAGGTGAAGATCGTTGAATTGACTTGGAAAGGAAATAGGTATTTGGTTTTACAGATTGGACTATGTGTGATACTTTATTATTAACTTATATGAATGTCATATAAGTTTTCAGTATCTTGCAGCAGCAACACACACACAAATGGTTTCATATAGTTCCACCGATATCTTCGGATCTTTGATCAATTTGACTTGTTTGATATGCAGGAAAGTTTGGTGTCCTTCCATCAAAGTTTGTTTGTAAAGGAACGAATGTACCTACACATATAAAACTACAACGAATGCTCATTGTTGAACAACATACATCCATGCATATGTGAACTATGCATGCAAAATTCGGCTTGTTGCATACAAATCCGGAACTTAGTTAAAAAATAAAAACCCTGATGTGCACAACGCCCATGCACACACAAAGAAAAGCACTCAATTTATGTCAGTTATTCTTACTGATTTATATGTATGCAGAGTATACCAGAGATTGTTGAACTACTGAGAGCTATATGAGCTAAAATAAAATGACATTGTGAAAAAGTTCACTAGAGCTCTTTTTTAAACTAGTTCGTTCATGAACTACACAACTTCAATCAAATTTATTCTAAGGCAAGGAAATTAATAGAAAGATGTATTGGCTAAATGTATTTTTGACTGTTCGTACTATAGGTACATAGATGGAGAATCATAATGGACGAAAGAGCAGATTTTTGCTAACGTTTGGGCCGCATTGCACAACATATGTATCATCCACAATATGGACAACAATATTGCAGATACTGAACCCAGACTAAAACTTTATTAATACTTGCATGTTTTCGAATTTTGATTTGAAATGAATGGGCACACAAAAACGAATTTTAAAAGTGACAACATAATACATAGTTCCGTTTTCTGACATTTAACGTGTTTAGTAGTTCTCAATCTGCCTATTATTTGAATGATTGATGACACGACGGCACGATTCGTCTTAAAAGTTAAAAGCGACGAGAGCCCAGAACTAGCAATAACAACACTCACACTACAGAGCAAAACATTCAATTAAAAAAAAACGAGAATTATTAAATGCGTATAATTTTATTTAAAATTACTTGTTGAAGGTTACATCATGATTCATATGAATGTACGTTTTATTTAGCAGTTGATATAAGATGCAATCAGAACATAAATTTATACAACAACAACATGTGTTACATATCCATCGGATTTCTCTCTTGGCATCCATACAGTTATCACACTTTTCTTCAGACGATGCCTTTTGTTCATTTGGGTGCACTTTTGAGAGACGTATTGTACGCATCATACTTAGCAAATTTTTCTTATCTTCAAGACTTTCATTTTCTACTACTAAATCTGAACTATTTCTTTGATCGAACATCGAGTAGTTACTATAATTGTCACCACTATAAATATCATCCTCAGGAATATTTACGGGGACATCATGAGCTGGAAAAAATGTGGAACGACGATACATACTTTTGCTAAATTGTTTTGATTTGGGCAAAATGCTTTTTTTGTTTTTGGGTATTCTTCCAGGAACGGGCATTCCCACCGAATGTAATTTTTTAAAGAATTTTTGTACTCTGCTTGCAACTTGCCTAGGTGTCCGATTACCGAGAGCATGTGCAATCTTTGCAAATCGTCGCATTTCTACTGGTTCTACAGGGTATTCTATTAAAAGTTTCTCCAGTCTCCGTTGTTCTTCACATGACCAAAGCTAACAAAAAATAAATATTCAAAGAAATATGAATTATATCTTTTTCTCATTTGCATCTTGGGTCACTTACTTGATTAAATGTTTCTGGTTTGGTTTGATCAAAAATCCTTCCCCTCACCTTTACATCAGTATGAAGTGTCGAATCGCCATCACTGTGTGCAGTATTATTTGCACAATTTTGGTCCCCATTAGAAACCTGGAACGAAACTATCAAAACGAGATCGCAAAAAATAATAACATTCAATAATACCTGCATTACACGGATGCGTTTTGGTGAAATGAATTTGTTATTAAAAATATCACTCACAAAGTTTAAAGGGTCGCGCAAATAGTTATTCTTACTCAGGATAATTATTTCAATATCATTGTGAATCTGTATTTTCTGAGCCTCCAGAACTGCAATAGTTCTTAGGATATTTGAGTATTCACGATTTCCTCTTAAAGCCAAGTGATCACTTTCAAAATTATAGACGCAATCTGTAATTTCATCTTCCTTACACAACTCCATTGGGTAGAAGCTAAAATATTATGAGACAGATATATTAAGATAGTGACGATACACTTTTCATGCGAATCGATCAAGTATACATATTTTGTGCTTTTAATAGTTCAATGTTAACCTAAAGAAGAAAGAGAAAGTAAAAATAACATTCAGTACACCTAATTTCCTTCGATTTAGCATGATTAATAAAAAAACGTTAAACCAAGAATGATGTTCCTGAAAATACTAACGACAATTCCTCTGTAGTCACTATGGCACATTGGCGAAGAGGGCTTGTATGACTTTTCATTTGATGAGGTTACGAACTGGTAGTTGAGATAGTTCAAAGTGAAGACGAAATTATAGAAATTATTAGAGACTGTAGATTCTACAGAAATAGTGAGATAATGACGAAATGGTTTAACTAAATACAAGTTAAATTCTCAAGATTCTTCAACTTGCTAATAAAATAAAAATCCATCAACTGATCGATGACGTTTCTTCAATGACAGCATTTGTCAGAAACGAAAGTGATGAAAGTGGTAATGCACTGGGTGGAAAAACAAGGCGAGGCAGCGCTAGTAGCAGTCCTTCGATTTTGGTGTCGCAGTAAAATAGTTACGATTAAGGGAGAATTAGAATTATAGTACAAATGAAATTGCTTACCATGAAGTTTCGTCATTTAATATTTTGAGTCATAATGTTGCTAAGTAGGTCTAAGGAACAAATTCCTTTTCCCGCATTTTTTAGTTATATTAAGAGTTTCGATATTTTTATGCTTTTTGCAACGCATGTCTTAGCCAGCGAATAAAATAGCTTTAGGAGTATTTTTATGGATTAGGAAACGAAATGGATCCGAGCAGAGTCTACATATACCATTATTCGATCAAGAAAAAGGGGAAGTGAATAACCGAACGATTCTTGAATACCAAATGTAATATAAATGAAAAGGCAAAAAAGAAGAGACAATTTATTTGACAGAAGTCGAAACATCGCCCAGCAACGAAACTAAATTGAACAGTGCTTAATTGCATTAACTAAAATGGCAACACAAAATCAACAGCCGCAAAATGCACGGTCATGAATCGAGAGGGAAATTCGTTTCCTCCCTACATTTAAGGAGGAAAGAGGAACGCTGCCGTCATTAATCGACGCCGTTACAAAGGTACTGAAGGACTACGGAAATGAAGCTACTCAAGCTTTTCGAGTTATTTACAACCATCGAGTTATTTACAACCATAACTCTTTAAAAGAAGGTATTGCATCTAACTTCGACTTAAAACTAACACAATTAGTTGAGGATATTACAGAATATGTTGCATTTGTAGAGTATAGGGAAGTGTAACTAGGTATATTTAGCGGAATGATAGTACAAAAAACAAAAGAGTGGAGCACTAGCCTTTTCTGTAATAGACAGGTACAATTTATAGGAAATTAGGAATATAGTTTATTTAATCGTTAGTGGTACTCAAAATGACTACCAACACGGTTCAGCACAGCATAGGAGGTATGTTCCTAATAGCAACAATAGCTCAAGACAATCTCGTAATAGCAATTTTACACAAAACAGAGGATTTTCACATGACAATAGTGTAGGATTTCCAACACGAAATGAAAATTTATAGGAATAGTAACTCTGGGCGGCATAGGTCCCTAGAATAACTCCAGACGATACGATAATAATAAACTCGGGACAATATGTAATTTACCGAAAAAAAATTAAATCCTGCTGGAAATTGATGATTTAACAATTTCACAAATGAGCCCCGGGAAATCAGCTACCAATTGTAGAATTAACAATAAAACATCAAACAATAAGATTTTGGATTCGTAAAACCAATTTTATTACGAGACTTCTCCGTGTATCCGTTTCCTATAGGGAGTTAGCATAACGTACGCTCATGAAACCGAACGTGATATAATAACAACAACAGACAATCCAATTTATTCTAAAAACAGAAATGGAGGATAGTAGTAGATTATAGTCGACTTAATAACGTAAATACCAGTCATAATTTTCCAATATATATATATATATAAAACAAATATCGATGGCGATTTAAACAAATTAGGTCGAGCACAGTATTTCTCAGCTATCGACTTGGCTAAGGGTCGCCACCAAATACCAGTGAATCTGTGAAAAGACTGGAAAAAACGGCATTTTCTACCGCTTTCGGGCATTATGAATTCTTGCGAATGCCGTTTGGTCTCAAGAACGCTCCGTCGACGTTCCAAAGACTTACGAATAGTGTTTTCGGAGGGTGTATAAATAAGATTTACGTAGTGTATCTCGATTGCAAATAGACAAATGCAATTTACAGATTACACATATTGACTCTCGAAGGAGTTGAAGGAGGAAGCCAAACCCGAAGATAGTTCAGAGATTTAAAACTTCCCACAACACAGAAACAAATCAAATCTTTTCTGGGCTGCACAATTCAACGCAACCAATAACTAAGTAGCTTAAGAAGAATAGCAAAATTAATATTAACGATCCGAATTACATACATGCTTTTGAGGAATTAAAACAGATAATCACCGAACATCACATTTTGAAATACCCCAATTTTAATAAAAAATTTAAAATGCTCACTTATGCCAGCAACTTCCCAATGCTTTAAGAACGTTTAATGGCCAAAAAAGGAACTATACAACAATCGATAAGAACTGTTAGCTATGTTATGGATACCCAAATATTTCAGACCATATTTATATGCGATCTGGAAATAGATCATCAGCCAATAAAAGGGTTATATGCGAAATACACTGGCAAAGACATAAACCCCAGACTGCAAAGATGGCTCATTCAATTTGGCGAATACAATATCAATATTGGTTACGTCAAAGGGCAAGACAATGAAGTCGCAGATTTCCTTAGTAACATAAACACTGATAAGAATGAGATATATATGTTTGAAAATATTGACAAAGATCCGAGTATACAATGGCTCAAATATATGGTATATGAATACATACACTATATATTTACACATGCCCTGCAATTTCATAACATAAACATGGCAGAGAGATAAAAAAATTCTGATGGGGCATGTATATTTATTTATTTTATTTTTTTATTTATTTATTTTTATATTTATATTGCAGGAAAAGAAGGAACAAGAATTATTCAACTCGAACATTTTTTTAAAATCAAGAATTAGATAATGGAAACATAGATAATACAATAAGGCGATCGCGAATTTAACAGAATGCAGAACATTTTAGATTTTATTTGGAAAACAAAAAACACCACAATATAATCGAAAAACTAATGATCAATAAAAGGCAAATTAAAAAATGTATTTCTGTCAACGAAATCAATTCGAAAATCATTAGATAATTTTGCACAGAAGAAAATATAGATTACCTTATAACAAAACCGAACAATCATACTGAGAATTCGGATAAAGATTGGTTAAATGACACAATCACTGAACGTGTTATAGCTCTTAAATAAGCTGAAAAACTCCCTATTCGAACATATATATTAAAAGCAGTAAAATATTACAATAATTCTTACCATTCCACTGTTCAGGAAAACAAAAGAGAATTATTAAGCAAAGGATAGATCAAAGCAAACAGAAGATGTTAGATAAAAGTAATATTAAACGTGAAAATTACGAAGAATGGCGACGAGAAGGTTATATTTGGAATTATAAATCTCTTAGACATAGAGAAGAGCCTAAGTTTAGAAAATGTAAGAAGAACACTTGATGGTACAATTGGTTGGATGCCTGCCCCTGGTTAGCGGGGTCCCCGGTTCGAATCTCAGTGAAGCGAAGAAAATACACTTTTATCTGGTTTCAAATCTGGTCCAGTCACCATTTGCCGTTGGGATCAATTTAACGGCATTATCCCTGGAGTAGTCAATCAGTGGTAGTCTTACTGTGGGTATCAAAATTGACCAACATGGTTGCAAGTGTGCTGGTGAGTTCACTAACAGCCTCTCTACCTAAGCTAGAAAATATAAACTTGAAAACGTCCATGAAAGCAATATTAAGAGACCCCAAACATTATCAAGCGAAAGTGGTGCTACTTCTGACGTTGGTGGTAATAATTCAATCCAGCCCGCAAACGATGATCATTGAAAAAATCGGTACAGATATAGGATATACAAAAGTAAAAACGGGTGAAGTGCATATATAAACTACATTCGACATATTACCCCATATAATTTACAAAAACGAACTGTTAGAAATTATTGATAACATAGAAACCTCAATAAATCTTCTTAATTTAAGCGATAATGCCATTGCAATGGATGAAATCAGTAATGTAAGAAATAAAATTAAAACTATTATACCCAACAGATTTAAATGAGGGCTAATTAATTTCGTTGCTATTATAAACTATATGGCTCCGGTATAATGGAAAAAGATGACAGAAAGAATGTGGAGAACAACTTCGAAACAACTGAAACAAATATTCATAGTACTACTTCTAAGACAATATCAACAAATACATATAAACTACAATTTAAGCGAAACATTTAAATTAATCAAAACCAGCATAGAATCAGATCGTTTAAAATTTTTGGGTAGATTGAAGGAAATTAGTAAAATAGAGAAGACTTTTTACTCTGAAGAGATATATTTTGAATTATAATATAAATTGAATGTAGTTAGGACGCAGGTAGGGTATATTCAGGATAATATAGCTTCGGCCAGGTCAGGAATAGTTCATCCCAATAAATTAACAAGTGATGAAATTAACACTTATCAAGTAGAATTTATTATATTAGACTAGGATTAGCAAAGTACCAAAACCATTTCTTTGTATTTGCAATTAAGACACCAACAGAAGCATTAACTAGCAAGTAATTAATAGTATTAATAGTATGGATTTCAAAGCGTTGATATGGCCGTCAATGAGGCGTTTGCTGGCATTGAGGCGGAGGCGGCTAAAATGGGTCTAGCGGTGAATGAGGGCAAAACGAAGTATATGCTGTCATCAAGAAAGGACACACAACATCGACGTCTTGGACAGAGCGTCACAATGGGCAGCTATAACTTCGAGGTAGTCAAGGACTTCGTCTACCTCGGCTCCGCAGTAAACAGAACAGTACAAACAACATCAGTACCGAGATCAAACGCAGAGTAACTCTTGCCAACCGCTGTTTCTATGGGCTCAAGAGACAATTGAGTAGTAGAGCCATCTCTCGAAGGACCAAGCTGACCTTATACAAGACCTTGATCATCCCAGTCCTGCTGTACGGCGCGGCGGCATGGACAATCTCAAAAGCGGATGAGGAAGTCCTTGGTATTTTCGAGAGAAAAGCTCTGCGTGCGATCTTTGGTCCTGTTTGCGTTGACGGTTTCTGGAAGAGAAGATTCAACCACGAACTGTACGGGCTGTACAGCGACATGAGTCTAGTCAGGCGTCTTCGGATCCAACGCCTAAGATGGCTAGGCCATGTAGAGCGTATGGACAACTCAGCTCCGGCCCGGAGAGTCTTCGACTCCGAACCCGTGGGACAACGCAACAGAGGACGCCCGCGTTTAAAGTGGCACACCCAGGTGGAGAAGGACCTCAACCAACTTGGCGTGCGACACTGGAGACAGCTAGCCAGAGACCGTGCTAGCTGGAGAGGCTTGTTGGTTGAGGCCCAGGTCCACCCCGGACTGTAGCGCCAAATGAAGAAGAAAGAATAGTATGGGTGATGAGTTTGGGTGTTTTTGTGAAACACCGCTTTGATAGGTGTAAACAAAGCACCAAGTTTAACATGAAATTGTTGTTGTTTTGTCATCCTCCAATACAATATACACTGAATGGTGAGCAATATTAAGTGTTAGTTTGTCATACGTTTGTTATACAATCTAATATAAACATATTCAGTGCAGTGTAATATGTTGAAAACTCACTCAGTCATACATATGTATGCATGTTTCCTCCAATATAGAAAAATGTTCCTTTTACTTAGTGCAAAATTAAGAAATAAATTATTTTGGATGCGTTTATTATAGTTTAATGCTACAAAAGGAAACCAATTTCAATGAACTCTTCACTTGCACTATGCGAAATTATGCTATATTATTAGGCCATGATACGTAGGAATGTGCGTAATTCAGTTGCACTTTACTATTCCACATATTATTTTAATCAGAAATGAAGTATTACAGTGACGCCCGACTTCTACTTCTCTTGCACCTTAAAATGTTTGACAACTGTTTTTATAACGTGTTCCTAGACCAAAGGACGGCATTTACGTTATTTCGTGAATAACCGTCAAAAATGCATGAATATCTGTCAAAAAAGCACTCAAATTCCTCGATTCGTTGTGTTTCAGATGAATGAACACAATTATATCATTAGAATCAGAGTTTTACCTCACAAACAACTTATTTGGTCATTTGTCATTGTACAATCAAATGTCTCTTCAATACTTCATTTCTGGTTTTAATATACTACAATGTATAGTAAAACATTTAATTTACATTTTTCATAATAGTTACTGGCGCATAAGTGGTTTGTTTACACTTTTCATCACGCGATTCCACGCAATTTACCCCTTCACAAGCACTAATAACAAAACTGACACATTTTTCAGGTATTCCACCATAAATTGTTATCAAAAGAAATTATTTTATATTTTTAATAAATATATTTCTGCACCGCATTTTGAATTCCCATATATAATTTGCGCGCGAATGAGCGATCTGAATTTGGATTGACATAATAGGAAAAATCCCACCAGGATATCTACACCACGGAGAGCAGAAATCATAGTTTGATTGTTACATTGCCTTTATGAACTAATCCAAACTGAGATATTTTTGCCCAATATCTCAGACTTAATTGCATTCGAAATCAAACATTTTTGTTAGCTTTTACAAGAATATATCCCCACCTAATTTCAAGTCAAGTATGCGGTCCACAAACTCACGACCAAATATTTTAGAAATTCAACCTGTAGCTACATATCTCCAACCAAATGTCAAAGCCATAACACAACACTGTAATCCATTATTTTCTTCTGATATAATTTGCACACTAAATATGTAACGTAAATTCATGTTCAAAGCAAAACATTAAAGAACTTTATTTTGACTTACGTACGTACCATAAATTATCCGATTTGTGCTCACTTAAATATGTGTATGCAAATAACCACTAGAAACTTCAAAAAATGTGCAACGCAGTTTACATGCAGTGTCAACACTAATCACCAAATCACAATTCACCTAATAGAAATATCAACATTCCAGCCATAACGACCATGCCCTACCACAAGCCACGGATAATCCTTTATTTAGAAGATGTGTTTCACGCATACTTTCACAAGTGGTGTAAATTTTGATCAGCTGTTCACCACCCAAATCAATTTACCCGCTAAGTGTCAAGTAAATTTCCAATTTGGTTAACTTGCCACGACCTGGAAACATTCCACGAGTCAGATCCAAGTCAATTTACGTTATGGTATGAATTGGAAATTATAACATGTAAAAAGTTTGCTTTACTGATGTATATCAATCTCACAATAATGTGTGTGTGATACGAGTCCAAAACATACGTTTTTAAATTAATGACCTCTGTTGTAGTACCATTACTTCGAATTACATATCAAAATCGAAAAGTTTTTATGTGAGTTTATAATATATGGTGGCCAAGCGCAACCTTTTAGTGGGTCAACCCCGTTTTTAAGATCTAGATATACATGGGCTCAGTTTCTTCCTTTGATAGCTTCTTTAATAGTAGGCAAAAGCGGGACATTAGCGGTATTCAGACACAATAATTTGTTGCGCCAATTAGTTTGAAAACCGTGATTAATGGGCCAAATCGTCAATGTGAACAATGGCTACAACAAAACGGCAGACTTGTTTTGCGGCAGAAAAAGCATTTTGACTTTTCATCTTTAGCAAACGGTCACGACAAATACCACCCCAATCCTATCATTCAGAGTATTTATAAAGAGAACATCGTCTACTTAATATACGATAGCTACTACACCTCCCTGATCTAATCCTCACAGAGGGATCTAAACCTTCCTTCTTGATAGACGAGGCCGACAACTCGTTTACATCCACAAATTACAGAAAGCAATTTTCATCCACGTACAGAGGCTAAGCGGTTCAACTCTAGCAGGCTCATAAATTATACTAAACGGCATTGTTGTCTTAAGGTCTTACGCAGAGTGAACTTAGTTTTCCGAGAGAGGCCTCTATTACTCAATTGGCTCGTCATCCTACTTCTTGAGCTTGGAGCTTCTGGAAGATCGTGCCTCTAGTGTTGGCATGTGAGTGTTGCACGATATTTTCCAGGATGATATTAAAGAAGTCGCATGACAGCGGGTCGCCTTGTCTAAATCAATTATTGACATTAAAGGTCTCTGTGAATTCGTTACCGACCTTGATAGAGCAGCGAGAGTCCTCCATCGTCATCCTGCTCAATCTGAAGAGTTTGGCTGGGATGTCAAAACTAGACATGGCGTTGTATATTTCATCTCTATGCACGTTGTTATATGCGGCCTTGAAAAAGACGAATAGATGGTGTGTATCGATTGGCGTTTCCTGCGCCTTTACCAGGATCTGCCGTAGTGTGAGAATCTGGTCGATGGTGGACTTCCCTGGACTGAAACTGCTCTGATACGTATCTATAAGCTTATTTACGAATGGTTTCAGGCGCTCTCACAAAACGGCAGAGAAGATCTTATATGCGGTGATAAGGAGACTTATCCCTCGTTAGTAGGCGAAGTTGATGAGGTCTCCTTTCTTGTAGATCGGGCAAACGATACTGAGGTTCCACTCATAGGGTATACTTTTCTCCAACCATATCTTCCACATGAGTTGGTGCATGTACCGTACCAACTCATCTCCACCAGCCCTAAAGAGCTCTGCAGACCTGTCTGCACATGCAGATTCATTCGACTTTAGTCTCGATATCGCTTCTTAACTTCGTCTAGATCGGGGGACGGAATTTTCTTTGAAGTCTGTTAATCTTGAAATGAGTTGTTTTTCAAGGTCAGACACTTATCTATGTCTGGTGACTTTTGAACAAGGTCGGACAATTCATTTAAGATTTCCATGTTTTGACATTGTTTTGAAACTGCGCTTCAACCTGCACAAATCATAGATTAGGTTAGGTTAGGGTGATTGCCACCACTGTTGCAGTTGTGGCCCACTTAGATCCTGGTGCTTTACACCGACTCGTCTTTAATTCAAAAGGACTACACTACAAAAAGAAAACCTGGAGACTGCCTAATAGTATCCTAGTGGCCTATTTTGAAGAATCCACTCCTGTGCCGATTTACAACCAATTTGTTTTCCTGATAAGCTTAGCTATGTCTTGTATCTTTAAGTGTAACATTTCCTCTAGGTTACAGAAAAAGTAGCTGCCTAGTATATCATTTCGTAGTATGATAGCAGTTTCTTCCTTCTCATTGTCCATTCTTCTGGCATGGATACCGAGAAGGCAATGGCCCACTAATGCTAATGCCCACTACGTTCCTTATTACATCCCTTTTTAGTTTTAGGAGTGTAATTATTTGGTTTGGATTTAGTGAGGGCCAAATAAGCCTGTGAAGGCACCTGTAAGTAACAGGGTGTTTATTACTTGGAGTGAGGTATAGGGGTGCCCTGATTATTTGCCAGTGGCAGTCCCACCCCTAGTCTTGCTAACTCGTCGGCCCTTTAGATGCTTTGAAAACCACTATGCCCAGGGACCCAGCGTAGAAGTTGCATCTAAACGCTATCTCCCTAAGCGATAGACGGCAAAGTTTTACCATCTTCGGTTTAATTGATGCTGTATCCAGAGCCTTAATGGATGCCTGACTGTCTTTGTAGATGGCGATAGATAACCTGTCTATCGGGTTCATGGACAGTAAGTGAGTAGCCTCTGGGATACAACCACAACCATAGTGCTGGAATGTTCCTCCAAAGAGGTGGAACTCTAACACTTTTTAGTGCTGAAACTTCAGAGAGCGAACTGACTCGCCATACAGTACCCAAGTTGGACGTAGATGCAGCTTCATTGTCTATAGCATTCTGTTGACTATCTGAATGGAACATTTTCACTTTGTTGAAGAAAAGGTATGTTAAAAGTGGTAAAAATGTTTTAAATTGCAGAAGGCAAACAAACTGTTAAAATTTCTGAAGACACAAATGTTTTAAATTGCAAAAGGCACACAAACTGTTAAAATTGCCGAAGGCACAAGTGTTTTAAATTGCAGAAGGAACAAAGTATTGAAATTGCGGAATACAGACAAACAATAGAAATTGCAGAAGGCAAACAAAGGAACACAAAGGATCACGGTGAAAAATAACGTAAGAACGCAGAAGGCAGGAATAATACACTTTCTGAATTAAAAAAAAAACAGGACGTGTAAAAAATCACGTTGGGGTCATCAATTTCAAAACAAAGAAGGGTTACAAATTGGGATACGTTATCCTACGCCGAGAATTATAACACCAATGCCTATAATTTATAGATAGTTTTGTCAGCGGCATCTGTGATTCAGTAGTGGAAGTCTGAATCGTCGGTGAGGTTTGACAGGAAGTTGGTACAGGTCGTTGTTTTACACGGTTATGTATACACTGCCAACTATAGACCGATATAATAATAAGAATAAGTTATATAATCGAGAGCGAGGAAATTACATATCCAACTGGAGTCAGTATCATCCATAAGAACTTTTGGATATATAAATATGAGGACCGCGCTCGGAGCAGACAGTTCCGTTGGAGAAACAGTACAATACAGTTTGGTAATCAACACAGTTCAGTTTTGGAAATTTATATATAGTGTAAATCGCAGTAAATGCAGCAAAGAATAATTGCAAATAGTTTTGTAAGGTAGTAGTGGTCCTTAAGGAGCTTGAAAAATAAATAAATTCGTGAGCATTTTGGATAAGCGAATTTTCGTGTTTCACTCATCACAATTTAGTGATGGGACCCTGTTTTATGGGCAATTTGATTAATTTTAGGAGGAGGAAAGGCTGAATTGTGAAATTGGCTGCGTGACACTCTTCAGAAAGATTGAATTGATCTAGGAACATCTGGAGATACAGCCCCGATTGATGTAGCACAGGTAAAAACGATGATGCATATTTCCAACAATCGCAGTAGTCGCTGGGTGAACAAATGAAAAACATACGTGAATCGTTGGAGGAGTAGACACAACAATTGCAAGTATCGCTGGGAAGTGTTCAGCAATCGTTGGATGACCAGAAGCTCGACATCAAGAAGGCACTAGACGAACAATAAAACCGTTTGGAACAGAAACTTCTGGAGGTAAATGGAGAAGTGAAAGTACTGCACAAGAAAGTTCATCACCTCGACAGTTAAATTCTGGAGAATTCGTTTGACAGCCTAGAAACAACGGTCGACGTAATAATTGAGGGCAGTATTGGCTGTATCTTTAAAGGTTGGTGCTGCAGGTTTTCCAGACGGAAGAAGTTCTACAATGGAACCATGGGCTCGTTACAGAGGACTTATGGTAGTGAACAAGTATGCAAGTCTTTAAAGTAGAGTTTAAGAGCCAATGTAACGGTGAGTCGCTCCAGGAATTTGCTGCGGAGATTGACCGATTGGCACATTTGACGTATGCCGGATCGATGATGGATCTCATCGAACACGCCAAAACGGATGCAACAACTTTGTCATCACCAAGGGGGATCTTCCAAGACGTCCGAGTGCCAATGCAACCACATCTCGTTAGCTTTCGACGTGGGCATACCGGAGTCTCTCACGTAATTGCTGTTCGTCTTCGACTCATGAAGTCTATACTTTCGATCACACCGCCAAAAATGTTTTCCTAACTGATTTTCGCATAGAAGTTTCCGACCACAATATCCGTAGGTACCGCCCAAGAGGTCATAATAGTCCTCTTAATAGTCTTCAGACTCGTCGGTAGGGGCGTGTTCCCATATGAGGCTGATGTTGTTAAATCTGCCTTGGATGCGACTGACAGCCAGGGATTACTTATCGGCATAAGGTCGACGACCGTCGACCTTAACCGTTTTCCCCACAACGAATCCGCCTCCAAATACGTGAAACCCTTTGTGACAGCTGTAATATATGTCGCACTTTCTTTTTCTTTATCCATAGTCCTATCCAGCTTATTTCCTGGATCGCAGTTATATCCGCTTTGTACTGCGTGATGATATTTTCCAGTTTATGAGCGGCCCCTGGAGTGTAGTGTTCTTACGTTCCAGGATCACAGTCGCAAATCAGTCTTTTTTTCGCGCCGTGTCGTCGTTGTAGGCCCGTCCGTATATCCGAGGCAGCTTGCTCTCTTATAACGGTTTTTTTATGTGGGCGGGTTGTTAGTCCTCCTTCGACAAGTATCGTTGTTGACATCCCGCTAAGTTGGCGGCGAACCACAACTTTGCCGAGTGCACAGATCCTGCCTCCTAAAGCATTAAGAACATCATTGCCCTATAAGTCCGAAAGTAACGCTTTTGATCCGAGGGGAAAATTACCATTTTCATCAATGGCGAGTTGATTTATAGTCCGGGTGGCGAAGTAAGACGCAGAAGACGTCTCATAAGTCATCGTATACAGTCTACATGTTTGTATTTTCTCACTTTCTGAGTACCTCCACAAAATCAATTAAAAATTCCGATCAGCTGGATTAAGTAAGACTTGCCTATACATTTTCGCAATATTGGCGCTAAAGACAAATCGATCTAAGCGAAAGCGAATACAGCCAGAAAGCAAGTCTGGTTGTACCATGAGTATATCCTTGAGACTCCTTGAATTCTGATTTCGACGAGCCGTCAAAATCCACTCTTAATTTGGTAGTGCTGTTGTTCGGCTTTAATATACAATGATGAGAGAAGTGAAAATGTGGCCTCGATTGATCAATGTTGTTATCAATTTCCATGTGGCCTAAATGTGCGCTCTGAGCTCTTCGCTCATTTTCAATTTGCGTTACAGATGTAGAAAACGTCGCAATGCAGTCTTAGGGATCAGTCTTAAATGGCAGCTTGACCTGTTCTCTCGGTGGTAAGCCGAATAACATTTTTGTTAGTGTTACAGGTAGTGTCGAATAATGTTCAGTTTACCAGAATTATTTCAAAATGTCATTAAACTGGATTTGCCGTGATCATCATTAACAGCCAATTGACAAGATTTAACCCGAGCGTCGATTCCATGAGTGCCTAATATTAGTGTTTTGCGAGATGGAAATTTAATATATAAATTATTTATATAAATTAAAATAAACTGACAATACTCAAAGAGTATTCTTGTCTAGAAAAAGCCTCTCAAATTCGCCGGTCGGAGTCGGCATTAAACTGTAGGTCCCTTCTACTCGTGAAAGAACAATAGCACGCACAACCCGAGTGTTTGCTGAGAAGCTAGGCCCAGGTCCACCTCGGACTGTCGCGCGCCACCCATATTATTATAATTTAATTTT
The DNA here is from genome assembly GCA_964034865.1 of Eristalis intricaria. NCBI lineage: Eukaryota > Metazoa > Arthropoda > Insecta > Diptera > Syrphidae > Eristalis > Eristalis intricaria. The sequence goes on along the minus strand of OZ035875.1, from coordinate 23,439,302 downwards.
CTAATTTTATTTGACCAGGAAGAAGTAGGGAAAAGGATAACTCTGCACCTATTAACAAATCAATCCTTCGGGGAATTGAAATACTACTGATCAGCTTACGTCACGTTGGATGGAATTTTTAAATCTTTTTTATTTTTTCGGTGGGTAAAAAACCAGTTATTTTTTGGCAAAATTATGGCTTCGAGTGTTGCGGAAAGAGTGTTTATTCTTGATTGAATTGTGATGATTTTTTTGCTGTTTGCTCGCTGTGCGCATGAAGATATACCAGAATGTTTTTAAAAAATTTAATTATTTGGTCTGATTGGACAAAGCGGCCGGTGATAAAGTTAATTTGTGAAACTGGGTCCAGGAGCACTCGACACGGTATTTTCTTTTGGTTATCGACGGTGTGTACGATAGCCGTCTCTTGAATTGTTTAGCGTTGGTTGTGAATTGTGTGCTTAAACACGGCAGCAGTGGAAGGGGGCACGAAACTATCAACAGTATGATTGAGAGCAGTTGTGTGAGGCGTATCTTCGTGGAAAAGAGTTTGGTTTAAAGCATTAAACCACGCTTGTGACAGTTACTGGTATTGCAATTAATTTCGATATGATCGCTATGTAAACAGTTCGTAGACATTTTTTGTTGAGCAAGTAGACTGAACCTTTCTTTGGGAGTAATGCGAAGCACCTTATGCCACTTGACAGTATTGTTTATTTGTTTCTATTTTTGCTTTCTAATTGTATGCACCACTTATCTTGATTGTGGAGACTTGCTTTACCAAGCCTTCTAATATTTGACATCGTTTTCTTAAAACCTTCAGCAACTCTTGAAGAATTGGTAAACGATCCGATGGTGATTCCTCTTGCCATTTTAACAAAGCATGTGAGTCAAGTTTAGACATTATTTTATAGATTTACTTCATCCCAGTGTTGGACCGGCCGCCCTAACGATGAAAGTGATCGGTGATGCACATTGAGTGAGTCGATTAAACTGCGTTGCGATGACACAGAATTTTTTTGGATATCAGGTGGTTCATAGCAGCATTTCCACTCAGTGCACCGAGTAGATAATTAAATTTACTGACATTGCTTAACATTTGAATGTATAAGGGAACGAATGTCTCATAAAAGAAAGCCTATTGAGCCCAAAGCAGCAGCGATTGGCAAGAATTATGCTACGTTTAATCACCGTACTGGTGTTGTTCTTACTGTTGACTTGCGATCCGAGGTAGACGAAGTTCTTCACTACCTCAAAGTTATGCCTATGGGAACATTTTGGCCGCCTCAGTTTCAATACCAGCAAACGCTTCATAGCAGTTGTACGGACCTTTGGAAGATCGTGCCTCTAGACGTGTCATCTACTGTACATTTCTATTCAAAATATCTGTGAAATTAGGAAACAATGATTAAGTTCATCGAAAGTAAAAAATTCATAAGGAAAATAAATAATGTGACATTAAACAATTTGATATTGATTTTAAACTGAGTATTTTTTCTCCTATTTAAAGAAAATCAACAAATTAAATACACCCCTCAGGTGGGTGCATTCGTACAAATATCTTATCCTAGAAAAATTATTATAACTCTTTAACCTTTCGACATAGAAGACTTTTTAGCCATATTAACTCCAGATATACGAGCTGTTAGATGATGCCATAGACAAATTAAAGATACTCATATTGAAAACTCAGCCGTTGAAAACTAATTAGAAACGGTACTTCTAACCATTTAAAAAAACTCCAGTTTTCTCATTTATTTGTTTATTTAACTTTTTTTTTTTAAATAATTGCAAAAATCATAGAAGTTAAAAAGATAAAAAAAAACACAAATCATACATTTTCTCTTCTGAAAATATTTTTTAGTGATATTGTTGTTCTAAAACTAATATACTAATTAGAAACGCTAGAAAAACAATAACAAAAATGTAAGATAATCTCTACAAATAATGTCGAAACTTACCATTTTTGTCTTATTATGACTAGTACTTAGTTTGAAAACCGTTTAGATCAAGACAGCTTTGCAAAGATTCTACATCGACCTGATTACGCCTCGGCATCACTCCATTAGAATCGCATACCACGCTTTCTTCAAATTTTTATACAAAACATACAATTTCAAAATGTTTTGAATTCTGACAGTATTTTTAACATCACTCCAAAGGTGTTCTATTGGATTTAAGTATGGACTTTGTGATGAGTCAAGTACACGCATTGAGTTCTGCTCAAATTTGCAGTATGTTTTTGTCTTGCTGTAATGACCAAATAACCGCATATATTCTCCGCCCATGGTAGCATTACATTCTTTTTTTTGATCGATCAAATGTCCATTAATTTGCGTCCAAGCAGCATGGATTTTGGCAAAATCGATATGACGTTTTCTTTGTCAAATCGATTTTTGTGTTACAGGTTTCAATGCTATCGAATTCAAATCAAGTTAACAGTGTTCTAAATTTCGAATTAACTGTTGTGTTATATAAATAGCGAAAATGGATTTTGCGCGTAACACACATACAACTCACTGGTCTATCGACAGTGAAAAGTGATTGCCCATAAAAAATCGATTTCGAATTTGTTTCATATATTTTGACAGCGATTCGAACATATTCAGTTTTTGCTCCATATATTTTGACATATAAAAAATAGAATCGTTTATTTTTTTCACTCGATTTCTGGAACCTGTCTAATCGTCATTTTTTAACAACGAATAGACGATGTATTTGTCTGTAAGACTCAAAATTTGGGGTAGTCCTACTGGAACGCTATCATTATAATTACATAATATCATAGACAAAATAAAAACTTCATACAACGAAAATTATCCGATTTCTGCGACACATCCACTCGCCGATGCCTCCGTACGGCGAAGTATTTCGCATGCGACGGTCTGGTTGTTGTTGTTGTTTAATAGTCTATGATATATACAAACCTCTTTTCCGCTTAAACAAAAAGAAATGGTTTACACTAAATAAATCTCTCTTCCTCAAAGATTTGCTGCTGAGCTTCTAAAACAATGTTCAGAAAACATGCATTTTAAATTTCTGTTGAGTGACCGGACAACATCGATGCTTTTTTTAACTCAACATAAAGTCAACAATGAGCGCTAAATACATCATATTCGAATTAAAAAAAAACGTATATACCAAGAAATTAAAACAGCAAGTGTTTTTAACTGCTATACAAAACGAAACTATAAAACAAAATCAATTTTTCGTTCACCAAGGTACTAAATATAACCTTACTTTAACTGGCTGTACTTATCATACCAATTGCCAAAACTTAATTTTGCTTTCCATTACGCAAGCTCCAAGCAATTCTTAATACAGAAGACAAGCCATTTTTACGTTGTAGACACATGCGAAAATTTAATTTTGCAAGCTCTTTCGCAAAAATGCCCCACAGTGCGACATTCTTACGATCTGATCAGACGTTGTAATCAACTCTTAATGAAGGTGTTATTAACAGTTGGAAGACAATAAATGCCATCAGAAAACTTATTTCATATTAAACAATTTTGCAAAAAATGCATATTCTTGAATCAAATTTATACAAAATATATCTGCAAACAATTTTACATAATAGATATATACACAAATATAGATATCGAATAAATGGCCCCCTCTATTTTTCAACAGCGGGATCAATATATAAGAAAAGAAAAAACATAAATCTATAAATACTGATAAAAAACTCGTAGCACCAATTAGGAGAACATATTTAACAAATTAATACCATAAATAAAGAAAAAAATAAATGTCTTCTTTTTTAATTACATATGTATATGAAAAGAATAAACCTTTAAGCAGGTGCAAGGAAAGTATATCAACAGACCGAAAATCATTCGTTCAAGCTAATATCGTTTACAAAAATCCTGCTTGCTTAAATATGACTGGTAAGTTTTGTGACAGCTGTATTTATAGCTCTAGCCACATATTCTATATTATTGTCGTTCAAGCCACACATATTAATTCGTCCTGATCTAAGTAAGTAAATGTGATATTCCTCCACAAGAAACTTTACTTGGTTTTCTGAAAAAAAAAAAAAAAAATTAAAAATAAAAAAAATAAAGTGAATAAAATTAATCATAAGATGGCTAAGATAACAAAAACCAAACAAGCTCATTAAAAATTAATTTTAATTTGATAATTTTGATTCGACCTAATAACATTACGGCAATAGTTTACGTACCAGTTACGGTATAGTATGTGTTTATTAAAATAAAATGAATTCTAGATAAATTGCAAGTAATTGAAAGCCAGAGGAAATAAAAAAAATTTGACTAAGTGAACAAATTTTTATGAGAAGGCTTACACAGACTCATCATTATATACCACTCACTACCTCAAACAGACGTACAATTCAACTCGACTAACATTGAGCTGAAAGAATTTGAAAGTAAACTTGGATAGAAAACTCAATTTCAAAAAACATCGAGTACAGTTCATAAAGTAAACCTACTTGTGAAGATTCTTTATCCCTTTATCAATCGTAAGTCAAAGCTTAGTATTGATAACAAGCTTCTAAGCTACAAAACCATTTTCCAACCAGAACTATCATACGGTGCAACTGTGTTGGTCGATTTTGCCAAGTCACACATTAAAAAGCTACAAATATGCTAAAATTAATGCTAAGTCTGCCTTGGCATTGTTCAACTATGGTGTAAATACTACATATCTCATTTCTCATTGATAAATTAATCAGAATTCGCTTATTCATCGTCAACCATCATATCTGAAAGTTATACAGTGTAATTTCAAATATTGCAACTAATGAAAATATGACCTGTTGAAAGAATCGAACAGATGTTTTAAACATTCTAAAAAAAGCTTACGCAATATACTTCTTGTGTATAAATAAAATACCCTGAATCCCTATTTTACAAAAAATTCATTTACATAATATGTACAACTCAGCAGTTGCTTTGCAGAAGCTTTAAACAACTGCTGTCCTATTCCTTATATAACATTAAATTACATTCAAAATATTCCTAATTTTGTTATATATTTGACATGTACTTAAGTTAATATAAAAAAGCAACTATTTTAAGCTTATCAGGTCTCTATTTGGAAGTTTGCAAGTATCTCTTACGCTATAAATAGCTGTATTCTAATTTAAAAATTCCCTTATTTTATCGCACATATTGCTTACTTGAAGCAAAGTGTGACTCAATGATTTTTTTTTCATTTTGTTACATTGTTTACATTCGAAAATGTAGAGGTAAATATACTGCCGTAGTACACGTATAAGCATAACAAGTGGCAGAAAACTATGTATATGTCTTACGCATCAATATGTAAATCTTTAAAACCTACCATTCAATCCAGTATAAGAAAACATGCCGATTTGTTGTGTAATATGTTCCCAGTTTCCAGGTGTCTTCAATTCAATCAAAAGCTCAAAGAGCTTCTTTCTCATTGTAATTATTCTCTCAGACATAATTTGTATACAATTCATCCTAATAGAAAATGAAATAGTAATATATGAATATAAATTGTTTTAAGTTTTACGTTTTGTTTTTTTTCCATAATATATAAATTACATAACCTACATTAAACCTACACAACATTATTTAATTTTTTCCTCTTCAAAATCGATATCATATTGGAAGCATTAGCAGTTTTTTTTTACAAATCTATAAATAGTGAAGTAGTATTTTGCACGTAAAGCACATACAACAACCTACTGTCTATAATATAGGCAGTGAAAAGTGGCTGCCGATAAAAATTCGAATTCGAATTTTTTTTCATACATTTTGACATCAATTTCGAACAAATAAATTTCTTTTTCATATATTTCGACAGATAAAAATCAAAGCAATTGCGAATCGTTTTTCTGAATCTTACTCCACTTTACTATCGATAGCGATGAAAAAACACAGCTATTGTGGAGTACGAGAACTATGATACAAATAAGATACCGCTTGACACAATTGAAACTGCACAAACTGGAATTTCTTAATCAAATCACAAAATTTTCAAAAATTATTGTTTTAGTAGTGAACATCTTTTGCGATTTTAATATATTTTTGATATATTGGAAGTCAGACAGAGTTATTTGGTGATTTTTATACCAACCTTATTTCATTTCAGAAATATTATATTATTCAAGCCTATTATTTACTGACATTTAATTAAAATTCTTCTTAAAAAGTGTCACAATCGCTACATATACATAATCCATATTCTCTGAAATTAACATAAGAATTATATGCGACTTGTGTATATGGACATCGAAATGCTTATGACTACGATCTGTCAAATAATCGCCTAAAAACGATATTTTGTTTATAATTGTATATAATTGTTGTTTTATAATTGTTTTCTTTTTTATAACCTTTCTTGTTGCTTCGTCGAAAACCTGACATCTCACCATAGTGAATAGAGCCCCATTTTCATTTCAAAATGCGATCTATTCACTCTGATTTTTGCCGTGAGCAACCATGAGAATATAACTGTAGTCTGATCTGTTTTCGTTTTAGCGGATCTAAAATGTTGTACAGTGTTTGACTGGTAAAAAAACATCAGCGACAACTTGTGTTCACTTTTCTCCACAGAGCGGTTATAGTAAACCAACTGTATCATCCCAAATGGTGCTCTTTGCGAGAATGTAACAATATAAAGTGCATTAAAATAATGAACAAAACAACAAAGAAACAATTGTGGTAATGATAAACTTAAAATATACTAACAATTTGTTGACAAACTATATCTAATTAAATTTATTAATTGCTGATGAACATTGGTACGTACCACTCTTGACGAAGTTCTGGATCGTTCAAAATAGTAGACACGATTCTGCTGCCAAAAGCTGGTGGGTTTGAATATGTCATTCTTACGAGCAAAGTAAACTGAGAATGCAGTGCTTCCTTTGTTGACTGACATTTCTGAACTACTGTCAGATTGCCAACACGTTCACCTACATTAGGACACGAATAATTGATAAAGATGTTATTTTAAATTCTCAGTTTAATAACAGCAATAAAAAACTAAAATCAAGATGTAAGAAAATCAAGGTGTCATCATGGGAACAAGAAAAATTTACACCGTTTGCGAATATGCTTCCCAATACGAAATGAAATCTTGATATACATAAGTAGTAGTAGTAATATTTAATGAATTGTTATGTAAGCTTAATGAAGATTTTTATCTTTATGCCCGATTTCACAGTGCAATCTTATCTAATGGTTTAGCTAAGTGTAAGATCGAACTTAAGCTTCACTAAAGAATATTTCGTTTTCACACTCAATATTTAAAGATGGTTTAGATAAGCCATGGATTGACTGACATTGTGAACTATCGAATCGACCAACCATGTGAACAATGAACAAAATAGTGATTGCGGTTCAACACGAACAGCACCCTGCTGGAAAAAGGAAAAGAGAACACACCAACTCAACAAGCGACTGTTCATGCATGTAAGGGTATTGTTATAATATGCGTGCATCTATTAATTTGTGTGCTTTATGTTCTCCCTTGGACCTTGCCCAGGTTGCCTATGATGGTTTTTTCTGGGGTTGAAATTATTTTACTGCACTAATGGCAATTATGTACTATCTGGAGTAACACTAAAGCCATAACAATCAGTGGCTTAATTTAACCCATTATTTAAGTGGAATCTATCACTTAACTTCCAGTGTGAAAACGAAATTTGTATTGCTTCTAAGTTTTGCGATGGATCGACACTTAAGATCACACTGAAATTGGGCATTAGAGAGATATCTTCACAGCTGATTGAGGGACTTCTTGACAGTCACTCATGATTTTTCGGAAATTAATCACAAAATCATGTAAATGGCACTCTCTAATTGGCATGCTATAAAAAATCTGTATCGATAATTATATTGCCTCGCATTATCAAACCATATCGTGAAGCTCTCAATTGACTTTGAAAAAGCATAAACAATCCAATGTGAAAGTAACCCAACAAAATTACATGTCCCCCACATCGAAAAATCCTAGTTTACGATTGTAAATAATTATACTCACAGTATAATCCAAAATTTTTCGCAAAAGACTGTGCAGCAAATAGTTCAAAGCCCATTTCAACGAAATAACGTACAGCCCATGCATCATTGTTTGGATCTCCACTTGCAAATCCTTGATATGCAGAGTCAAAAAACGGGAACAGTTTTCTCGATTTTATAACTTCTGCAATTTGTTTCCATTGTTCTTTGGTAGGATCGCAACCTGTTGGATTATGAGCACATGTATGTAATATTATAACTGCACCCTCAGGCGCATTATTTAAATCAGAAATAAATCCATTAAAATCTATTTCACGGTTTTGTTGGTTCCAATACCGATAAGTTTTACCGCATTGAAAGCCAGCAGCCAAAAAGACACTTCGGTGATTTTCTGCAAAAATTTCCAAATATAAATTTATTGCCTTTACAGAACTACATTTTTACATACCCCACGTTGGGTCTGAATAATAAAAAACCGTTTTCCCCAGTTTTTTTGATAGGAAATCTGCTCCTAAGCGCAATGCACCTGTCCCTGACAGTGTTTGAATTCCAAATGCCTTAAAAATACGAGCATTATGCATTTACTTATATACTGATTTCGATATTGTAAACAGTATAACTGCCTGTATAGGCATTTATTATTCATCCTCTAAAAAGGCTAAGTCCTAGGTTTACAAAACCATTAAGATTAATCCATATACAAAAAAAAATACAAGCACATTAACTTGTTCTTGTTTGAAGTATCATTTGATCAATACTCATTACAATGACATGTTTTTAATGGAAAATTGAAATCAGTTTCGCATTTTCGCAACATTTTAACCTTTTTTTTAACTCTTAACAACAAATATTTCATTACCCTTTTCTCAGATATGGCAGTAGAGTTTTCTCCTAGAAGAAGTTTAGTTGCAGCTAATGTGAACAAATCCGTTCCTAAAGAGTTTCATAATATAAAATGATTGGTAATTAAAAAATGAAAACAATTAATTACCACAAACAGGCAGATATTCGTGGTTAATTGAGTCATCACTTGCAATTTTTATTTCTGTTTTCCTTACAACTGGTAGAACCCATGGTTTTCCCTCAGCGTTGCGATAAGCTGAAAATTAATGAAAAACATATTTAACATACTTATTAATACTGTACTTGTTACAACAAATAACAAAACGAAAACGAAAAAACAAAACTATTTAAAGATTTTGATTGGTTTATCACTTATAATCATAAATACAATCGAGCGAAACTTTATCAGCCACTTATTTTTTGACTAAAGTACTCAATCGATTTGTGTTCGTTACATGTAATAATTTACACGTTAAAAAGATTAAGAGTGATAGCTACATACAAAATATTTACTATATTAGGGTTTTGAAAGATGTTGTTATTGTTTTTATGTCAATAACTCTTAGATTGTTTGGTTGGAAGATATGGGGTTGAGGTGGAAGAATAGGATACAGGGATGCAGTGCCGTGGCGTTCATATAACATGATTCCTTCCTAGTTACATTTTTAAAATTCAGCTTTCCAACAATGTATGAATATAACAAACAACATGAATCTAAATGTGTGCATATAAACATATTATTTGTGTTCACAGAACAAGTTATGTATGTTAACAAAACACGAGGCAAAAAAGGAATTAGAAATTCAGCCTTCTTAAAACGACCTCAACTTTTCTATTAAAACTAAAAATTAGAAATTATGTAACGTAAGAAGACTGCTTGATATAAACTGCTTTGTTAAATCACCGCATACTTGTTAAAACATACATACATAAATGTTTAGGAAAGTTTTCCGTTTAATACTGTTTTAAAATGGCGGTGAGATAGAATAGTGGTTCTCAAACTGTAGATTAACTCACATTGAAAATCTGAAAAACAGCTTATATTGTCTAAGCTACTGTCTTAGTGGCACAGATTAGTGTTGCTAGGAATGCACTAAAGTTCTACAGTGGACACACAATAAGAATAAGCTTTTAGTCTCGTATCTGAAGACGCAATTATCCGAATCATTCGTCGCGGGTCTAATTGCCGGGGCCAGGGCCTAAAGCAACCACTCGTATTGTACGTGAAATTGTTATTTCACGGGTGGATGGGACCTACAGTCTTATGCCTGATGAAGAAATTATTTACGATTTGCATACTAACGAAGATTTTGAAGTTCCAGATGTTGCTCTTAAGTGGTTTAATAGGACGAATATGATTCCACGCACTTGTTACAATTGAATCGCATCGGGGACTTGGCCGCAATGAAAAGATGCGATTCATTACGTCAAAGATCAATAACAAGTTTCTTCTCATTACATACAGGTATTATGTAATACATTCATTCATTATAGTACGCAATTTTATTTATATCGTATTCTCCAAACGACGCCGCAATGCTAACGTATGTAAAAAGTGCAACGTCAATTTAAGCCCGTCGCATGAAAATTCCACTGCAGGGTGGAGGCATCGATGAGTGGAGGTATATCAGAAATCGGGTAATATTCGTTGTATGAAGTGGGATGTCTTTATCTTTGATTTGTCTATGGTAAAACCCATTGCATAACAAAATTTTATTAAAATTTATCCGAGTTTCGATTATACGGAATACCCCGGGTTTTAATTGATCCGGATAATGGGGGTTCTACTGTAAAAAAGTGAATCTGTTTTCACCTTCTGTTTGAAATATAAACAACACAAAAAATGTTGCTTTCTTTTATAAGTCCTGCTTTTTTTTATCTAATCTGTGCAAAATAATCAATTAAAGTACCCAGTATTAAATGTACAGTCATATCTACATACTTCCATACATACATTTTTTGCAAAATCATGAAAAATTCGAACTACAAAATATATGTATGTATGTATGTTACACATGTATATTTGTGATGAAAATAGTAATAGAAATATTAAACAAGTGAAAAACACAATACGTTCAAGTAAGTACATTCAACTTTAATTTAAAAACTTATACATGAACCTACTTATGAATGAAGGATGGGAGGGGAGTTAATTTCTGGTATATGTTATATTCATAATATGTATGAACATATTACGTTCTTTGGCTGAAGTACTTGACCAAAACTGTTGTGTAAAGTACTCAATTAATTTCAATCAGTAACAATAAAATGAGTGGTTGAACAAAATTGCTGTATTGCAATATTTTGAATACAAGCCTTTGACATCGGTTGAGAACAAGTCAGTAGCACTAATAAACAAGGCATATATGAATAACCTCAAGCGACCTTGAATAGCGTACTTACTGGAACAGTTAATTTGTTGCAATCTACTATACGAGTAATGTATGTGTACATACCTCCAACTCCAAGATTTGTTTTTTTAGGGTGAGTGTCTTCCAAAAACGCTCTATTTAGAGCAAACACCTCGATTGCTGGTCCCCGTTCAACACTTCCAAAAATTGACATATTCTGCTCGAAATTGTCACCTGACAGGGAAATAGAAAACAAATCAAAAACCGACCACCGTAATATGCAACAGCATTCAACAGAATGGCATTTCATCAAGACCCAAATACACAGACGTCATATTCTGCAACTAATACAGATATCCATCCTTCCAGCCAAAAATACCATGACCTTCCGCAAAAAACACACAAAACGCATTTTTCCTTATTCGGAAGTTACATTTTTCACAAGTAGTGTCTCTTGATCACCTGTTTATTCTGGCACAACTCTGTGTCGTCTCACAGGAGTTTGGACAGTCACAAATTGTGAGGATATCGTATTCTGAGCATAAACTCACAACTTGTGAGCATCAAAAGAAATGTCAAAGATGCGATATGAGATTGATGATACGATGAAAACAAGGAGGAAATAGAGGAAAATGTAATAATTTCAGGGCAATGAATAATTTTTAGACTGCAGCGGAGAAATATTCTAATGAATTTACGAAAAAAGAATTCTCCTTTCGCATTGGATTAAATCATGTTTCATCAAATTCATACGAATTCCGATTAGTATTTATTTTGCTCTATATTTGAAAAGAGAGCACTATGGTGTGGTGAATATGTTTTCATGTCAAAACTTTGTTTTTTTTTTCATGTTCATGTGGCAATGTGAAAAAGAAGTCCATCGAGGATGCTGCAGAAATTGAAAAATTCAATTTCAACGGTCAGAAGGCTCTTGCAAATATAATCTTGAGTATGAAGCCAGCGTAATTGCCTTATATAAAAAACTCATGGACTTCGGTCGAGGCATGGACAAAACAAAAGAAAATCTAAGCGCCTAAAGGTCCAATGCAAGCCTTCACATAGTAGAAAGGGGTAATATGATACAGCATTTGAATTTGTTAGTTGAAGTGACAGAAAAATTGTCTGAAGATGGAATTGAAATGGAAATGAGCTTTTTGTTGTTATGTTGTTGTCCAGTTTGTCCAAAGAGTTTGGGAACTTTGTCATCGCAATGAAAACACGGGACTAGCTGCCTAAATTCAGGTTCATCAAACAAAAACTTCTCGAAGAGGCAGAGAGAAGAAAAGAAGACGTTAAGGGAGATGCGCACTAACAAGCGTATGTGGCTCGCACATTCGAAAAGGCCAATGGTAAGAAAAGTCAGAGCAAAAACCATTTGTCGGCGAAATGCTTCAACTGTGGTGTGCGTGGTCATCGTGCTAGTGGTTGTGATAAGGAGAGGAAAGCATATAGACATTCACAACAAGTATAGACAATGATTGCAGCGGCCGAAACTCAACCACTAAGTGATGCATGGTATATTGACAGCGGTGCAACAACGCACATGTGCAACGACAAGAATCAGTTTGTACATTTTGAACAACAAAACGAAAACATTGGTTAGCGGGAAATAGAGCAATTGTTGCAGAAGGAAAAGGTAATGTAGCTTTCCAATACAAGAACACTTGTTGTTGACTTGTTATTATTTCAAAATGTTTCGTATTTCGCAGAGCTCCAAGCAAATTTCCTATCTGTGAGCAGAATGGTTGACAAAGGTCTAACTGTGAAGTTTGAGGCGGAGCGTGCTACAGTTCTTCGCGGAGATGGGTCTGTCATCCTTCATACGAAAAAGAAAGATGGCCTGTTTATGGTAGATGCATGTTTTGCAGAGTAAAGGTGGCACAATAGATTTGGTCACCTCAATTACAAGTCTCTTTATGAATTGTGTGCGAAAGGAATGGTAAAAGGGTTGAATGTACAAAACATCAAAGAAGCAGTACGTAAAACGTGCATGGTTGGCAAGATACATTCATTGCTATTTCATAAAAAGTCCTAAAAACGATCAAAGCAGCTACTAGAACTTGTCCATTCGTATGTGTGCGGATGATATGTCCCATAAGATATACGTGTACTTTATGAAGGCCAAAAGCGAAGCCCTGAGTAAATTCAAGCTATTTAAACTCTAAGTTGAGTTGCAAACGGAACGTAGAATATAAACTTTTCGGGCGGACAACGGAAAGTAGTACGTGAATGCTGAATTTGATGGATTTCTGCAAAAGAAACCCCTCAACAGAATGGCGCTTCTGAGCGGGCCATCAGACCATTAGTTGAAATGTCACGGTCAATGTTGGTTCATTCCAGTGTTGAAAGGAGTGTATGGGCAGAAGCTGTGATGTCGGCGGCTTATATCAGAAACAGTTGTCCAATTAATATACTCAGTGCTAAAACTCCATTTGAAATATGGTGTGATAAGAAACCAAATGTGAAACATCTTCGTATCCTCCGTTGTATAGCTGTGTGCATCGCGGAAAATTCGAAGCAAAAGGTAAAACATACATCATGGTCGGATATTCAACAGTTTCAAAAGCATACCGGCTCTTTGAAAGACGCACCAAGAAAGTCGTAGAGCAGAGAGACGTCGTTTTTGATGAAAAAATTGCGAAAGCAACGAATCCAGAAAAAATAACAGCAATTTAAACAAGGCAGATGACTATTTCATTGTTTTGAAGAATCACGAAAGCAAGTGAACAGTACCCCAACTTCTTTCAAGAAAGAGTCTCAGCCTAGGCAATCTCAACGTGCCAAAAGCAATCGTGTGTTCACGGTTAATCAACCTCTATGGGCACAAAAACGCAAACATGTTAACTTCAGCATCAGTGGCAAATTTATGACTCCAGATCGACACAGGTTTCGATATCACAATCATTTCAAGGTCAGTTTGGTCCTCTATCGGATCCACAGCCATGGTCAAAACTCACCACACAGCTAAAGACGCCCAATTTGATGCCCACATAACATTCGAAAACAACCATCAAGTCAGAGAAGTCTGTTTCAAAAACAGCAGTCTTCATATTTTTGGAGTAGATTTAATGGAAAAATTCAATCTGTGGGAGAAGCCAATCAGCGTTTTTTGCAAAACAATTAACGCAAGCAACAGAGAATCAGTCATTAGCTAAATCAAAACCCAATTTCCAGGAGTTTTCCGCGAAGGCCCCGGTCACTGCAAAAAATTAAAAATTACAAATTTGCAAACTGCAATTAAAAGAAAATGCAAAACCAGTTTTCTTCGCTAAAAGACCAGTGCCTTACTCCGCCTTACCGTTAGTGGACAAGGACCTCCCTCAGTTGCAGGATGCTGGTGTCATAACACCCACCAATGACTCCGTTTGGGCCGCCCCAATAGTGGTAGTCAAGAGGGCTAATGGGAGCATCCGCATCTGTGGAGACTACTCAACAGGGTTGAGCGCTTATTTGTAGCCTCATAGCAAACCATTGCCGGTTCCGGAGGATATCTTGCAGCCACAGCCATAAAAAAGTTGCCACCGCCAACTAACATCAGTGAGTTACGATTATTTTTGGGAGCCGTAAACAATTACGGTAAGTTTTTAAGAGAAATGCGTTCTCTACGAGCACCTTTAGACGACTTTCTCAAAAGTAATTCGAAGTGGTTCATTGCAGCAGAAAAAATTATAACCCGATAGAAAAGGAGGCATGGGCTTTCGTTTTTGCAGTTACCAAATTCCATCGAATGAAATGGAGAAAATTCAGCCTTTGTACAGACCACAAACCATTGCTAAAAAAGGGAATACCAACGTATACAGCAAATAGACTTCAGTGTTGGGCATTAACCTTGATGTCTTACGACTTCGACATAAAATATGTCTCAACTCACGACTTTGGTTATGTCGACGTTCTTTTCCGCCTCATCAACAATCAGATGAGAGCAGAAGAAGATTTTGCAGTATTGTAGCCTGCACAAGACTGGAATCAGAGATTAAAACAATTCCCCAGGACAACATCCAGGCACCGCCTCTCACCTCTCATATGTTACACAAAAGGATAAATCCTTGCAGGCAATTGCAAATTAGGTCCGAAATGGCTGGCCGGGAAATCCAGATGATGACATCCTATCAACATTTTTCCATCGAAGAGATGCAATTTCACTTGTTGGCCGGACACTTTTCGCAAGGGCGCAGATGTTGGCGAGTCTTGACACAACTCCACAAAGGACACCAGGGCATAAGTACACGCATGTCTACTAGCCCACAATTGATGCCGATATCACATCCAATGTCAAGGTTGTTCTTTGGAGGTGAGAACCCCAATAAAAACAACATTTCGCTATTGGCCACTGACAACGGCACCCATGCAGCGCCTTCACATCGACATCGCTGGAACGGTCAACTTAAAATAATATTTTGTAATCGTGGATGCTTACTCGAAGTATCCTGAAATCTTACAAGTGGATAACATCATATCACCTACTATTACACAAAAACTTTCAGAATATTTTGCACATTTTGGTCAACCACAAAAGATAGTGTCGAACAATGGCACTCAATTAACAAGCGCTTCCTTTCAACAGTTCTGCGTATACCATCCTCAGTCAAACGGCCAGGCGGAGCGGTTTGTGGATACCCTGAAGAGGGCCCTGGCAAAGTCTTAAGAAGGAGGGACGGATATAGATCACCTTCAGGAGTTTTTATTGGCATACCGCTCAACTCCAAATCGGAACACTCCAGACTCTATGTCACCGGCCGAAAGTTTTATCGGAAGGAAAATAAGAACCAATATCGACCTCTTGAAGAAACTCGAGGATCCGCCAGTCACTCGGAATCAACAAATGGAAGCCCAATTTAACCAGAGAAGCGAAGCAAAACACCACAGCCTTAATCCAGGCGATCCTGTATATGCCAAAGTTTTCAAGAAAAATAAAAAAATTTGGGTTAGCGGAGTAATTGTTAACAAGCAGGATAGTGTCAACTACGAAGTAAGCATTTGAAAAACCATGGCATATTTCCGTAGCGACAGGTGTATACTTGTCAAAGAAACCAAAATGATTAATGATTACTTAAACACTGTGAATGTATTAATCTTTTGAATTCAAATTAACGATTTTATGAATAATAATGAAATAAAAGATTTTATTGAATAATGTTTTTGAAATTGAAATGAAAGAATTTATTTTTGTTTTTTAAAATGTGAGTTACATTCACGTTGAAGGGGCGTGTTAAAAATAGCTGGCAGTACCCAACGTGTATGCGACAACCTATTTCATATGATATTGGTATCACTTATTGTACGTTACAAGAGAATTCAAATATGACATCTTTATAAATTCATTTATTTCATACAGTTTAGTTTCAACACATATGAATGTTACGTTGTTTTCTTTATCTTATACATATGTATAATACTATAAGTTATTACTGTACTGAGAATGTATCGTTTGTTGAGACGAGAGAATTTAATTAAAAATGTTAAATTCGAAACTTGTAAAGAAACACGTTCTGTAATTTATCTCGTCAAATCAAAATTGGTCAATTTTATTTTTCTTTTTATTTACAAAGAGGAAGTTTTATAATAAGTTTCACCACGGATGGCGTCAAGCTCGCATTAGTTCATAATGGAGATGTTACAATTATATTCTTATGAGCTCTTAGGAGTCGTTGCATGCATGCTCTTATAACCTCGACCGACCTGCATAAAAAATCAACCTCGTTTGCCTATCTTTCATGAGACTAGACCCTTAACTTAAATGTTCTTCTTACAGCTATTTTCGGTTCTTTTATCATTCTTATTTCCACTAACTTAACTTGCACACTTAACTAACTTGGGATTACTAGTGGCAAATGTATGTAGATCTCCAATTTTTTGTTGGATGTTGCAATAAACGACATCTATCTTTGTATCACGAGCTAACAGGTATAATAAATGCGATTAACTACTTGCATGTAATCCTTGCTATTTAATTACGACTAGGGTGATTTTATTTTTTTTTTGATCAATTGAACAATTATTTTTCGTTGCCTCTTATAATCGTACCACAATTTGGTGATTATTGCAGTCGCACATTTGCATAAAATAGAATGGATCACTGCAATGTACCTGTTTAGGAAGATTCGGTGATTATTATTCCCTTCCCCTCCGTTCTTGTTCAGAATCTTTCCAAGTGGAGATGACCTTCCTTGAGTTGATGATCTATGACTGGAGTTCTTTGCCTGAAGTGTCCAATGATTATTTTGATCCGCTGGTGATGTCCGAGTTTTTTTTAAAGGTTTTTTTTTATAAAACACTTCTTGTTCCGACGCGATTCAATTCAACCGAAGGAATAAGCGAATGAGTTCTAAGTCCTGCCACGGTCGCCAATGTTCGAGCGGATGAGTTCACTCGCCTTTGTTAGAGACTTTTTATTTCAAAATGTAAAATATTTCTCCTCAAAGGATTTAGAAATGAAGCGAAAAGATACGCGACTTCAAATTGTACTCAATTTTACAAATATAATGGCGAAGTAGCAAAATTAGCGAAAGGAGCGAAAGAAAAGCGAGAAAACCGAAAGACAACTAGCTCGTTCGATGGTTAGAATACAAGAGAGTTTATTCAATTCTTTTAGACTTCAGTCTAGTGACAATAGTCGGTTTTAGTACTTCAATTTTAAAACGGTATAAAACAATTATGAAGCTTGGCGCAAGAATTCAAATTTCGATGTAACAACTTTATGATGTCGAACTAATCTTAATTGAAATACATTGAATGAAAATTAACATTGAATAACTCGATACTATATAAGATACGATATTACATTATTTTTTATTATTGTGTATATTAATATGAAATCTGATCCAACACTTTTCATCCCTCCGGACTAGCCATAGGAGGATCCTCCTTATTTATTAGAGACAATTTATTGTGGCAGAAATTTTACAATGGTTTTACATTTCATTTGTGCTTTCAGAGATTCTTCGTGAAAGTAGAAGAAAACTTTGACCTCTATTCCGACCACTCATCTGTAATCCTGACTAATAATAATAGAATGGGTGGCGTGACAGTCCGAAGCGGACCTGGGCCTAGCTTCTCAGCAACCACTAGTGTTGTGCGTACTATTGTTCTCTCACGCGTGGAGGGGACCTTCAGTTTTATGCCGACTCCGAACGGCGAAGTTGAGAAGCTTTTTCTAGACAGGAATACTCTTTGAGCATTATCAGAGACTTGAAAGAGGTGGAGCCGTGAATTATCAAAGATGGTAAATTCGGGTATCGAACCTGGCAGCCTCTGCGTAGGAGTCGACGCACTTTTTTTTTTTTAACGCAATTTTATTTAGTTCATTCTTTATTTCTTACTTGCTAGACAAAATTACTTAAAACTAGCTTAACTATCTTAAGAATTACACTTGTTCTTAATACTAACCTACTGGCCCTATGCGGGTACTCTAAGCTAATCTAATCTATGTTATAAAGTGCCTGTCGGCTTAAACTGTGTTTTTTTTTAGTCTTTAGTGACAAGCTTTTATTTGTTTATTCCTTTGCCAAGAAAACTTATAAAAAACTTGGCTAAACCTAACTACTTAACCTACCTTATACTAACATACCCTAAAATAAAACTTAATACTATCTTAACTATGTCCGTAACAGTACGGACACATGCACCAGTGCGTATATGTTGTATATATGCCTAACATATATAATTTATACGCCGTGATGCACCTTTTTTTTTGTTTCATATGTATATTTTTTTTTGGATTTTTTTTTATTATTTTTTTGGATTATTGTATTATTTTTTGTTTATTTGATTTTTTGTTTTTGCTTTATATTTTTTTTTTATTTTGATTTGTTGTTTTATATTTTTTTTGGATTTTAAAAACTATGTAAGCTGGCCATTATGGTTAGCTACCTGATCCTCTTGAAAAGCTATTGATGGCGGAGGCTGGTTTTGGTGTAACCACCAGTAAAATTGCCGTTCTTTGCCAGAGTCTTTCCTCTATTTGGTATGGTACATAATATTGGGGTAGTAAGCCCCAAAGATCAGACTGTTGGAAGAGGTCATAGCTCGTGCAGTATGCCTTCTGATCAGTTTAATGATAAAATTATCTACCCTATTCACGTTTGCCTCGTTGTACAAGAGCCAGTTTTGGCGCGTATCCCGCGTTGCCCTGTCCAACGGTGTCCGGAAAAGACTAGTTTCACACTTCTGGAAGTTGATAAGCAGCTTCCAGTCATCGCAAAATCGCTGGATTTTCTCGAAGTCACGCTGCAACAAGATGTTTATTACCTCGACCTTCGGACCTGATCTGTACGCAACTAGGTCGTCGGCGTACGCAATTAAGTGTGGCATGGAACCTATAAGATCTGCAGTGAATATAGAAAACAAGATCGGGGAACCAATGGCCCCCTGTTGCAGACCGTTTTTAATGTTAAAGACCGTAGGAAGTTACGTCACCATTTTTCAAAACGAACTTTCTACCTGTTATCATGTCATAGACCATGTATAGCAATGGTTTACTTATGCCAAGCCTCACCAGCTTGAGGAAGAGGCCTTCCAACCAAACGGTGTCGAACGCCTTCTCCAAGTCAATCAGGCAGGCACCCGTGCACTGATTTTGGTTTTTATTCCATTGTATGTCGGACACCAGTTTTGACGCGGCATTAATGGTATCATGCCCCGCTCGGAATCCGAACTGGTTGTCCGGTATGGTTTTCTTTTCATCAGCCCATTGCTTCAGAACTCGAATGGCTATCTTTTCAAAAACTTATGCAATCGTTTAGGGATCGGTTGAACAACAGCTGTTTTCCAGTGCGTGGGGTAATGTGCAATACTCAGCGCATTGTTGAACAAAGTTGTGTAAATTTGGACCGCTTCGGGGGGGAGATGGCGAAGCACAATGTTCGGTATTCCATCGATTCCCACTGACTTTTTCTTCTTCAGTGAGTGGAAGAGACCCTGGAGATCTTCTTGAGAAATCAAGATGTGATTCCCATCATTGGCGACGGCACTATGTGCCATGTTCTCGTCATTGAACCTGGTGAAACCTGGATTCTCTGATCGCCATTGACTTATCTCATTGCGGAGATAGAAGTGGTTTAGCAGGGCTCTGTTCTCCAGATCGTGATTCGGCCTACTAACCTGTAACCTTCTCCCGGGGATCTTCCACCGCAAAGAAGTCATTGTCTAGCACTGCCTCATCTGGATCGATGCCAACTGAAGTCAGTAAGTGTTCGTTGTCTGTCGTCGTGGGAAGTCTTACGATTTGAATGTCGTTTTGATCTTTCCTCCGAAATATTTTATTTACTTGCGGGAACATACCCGGGTTGTTGGATCGTACAGCCCGGATTTTGTTGCCCCAGTGCAAGCTTATAGCCAAGCTATAGTTTATTCGTATTAACTGTTGGAGGTTCTTGATCTCCGACTTCAATGCTCTGACTTCCGCGTTTTGCGGATCTGTAAAACGCCTGTGCAAGAGTTTGACTCTTGACAGCAGCCTACTCTTGTGTACATGAAGTGCATCGATGGTAGCATTTCGATAAACATCGCTGTTGTCGATTTGAACAACCTTCGGAATTGTTTTGTCCATCGTACGTTTGACTACGTCGTCCATTTGTATGAGGTACCTGTCAACCTCTTCGTTCGTCAGGTTTCTGTTTGTCGGCGGATTGATCCCACTCGAACGTAGTTCTGTGGATAAAGTCCTGGAGAAGCGTGGCCAGCGGGCCTTATTATAATTATAAGGGTGCCTCTGGACATACTCCTCTAGTCCTTCCACCTCGTTAGGGAGCTGAATAGCTGCGTAGAGCCCGCAGTGATCACTCTCGTACTCAACAGCAGTTAGACAGTTCCGTGTGCGTCTTTCCACGTCTAGTATAGTCAGTCGTTTGTCTATCAGCATCAGATCCAGATAGGACCCGTTTCTTGGATACGATGGCCTATCGGTTGCTAGCAAATCTAGCTTGAACTCAACATTGTGTTCTACCAACCAGTTATACAATGCGGTCCCCCTGGTGTTATGCACCACGTTGCCCCACTCTATATGCCTCGAGTTCAAGTCCCCGGCTACGATATAGTAGTTATCTTCCGAGCTCAGTCGAAGGCTAGTGAAAAGAGTATCGAGCTCTGAATTGAAATATTGGTTGATGCGTGACTTGTCAGTCGCATAGATAGCGATCACATATAGCCGCTTACCACCCCGAAGGGGGATGCGTGCGATACACGCTTCTATGGCCTGGAATCTCCGCACTTCACCGCTATACACGACCTTATGACAAAGGCCTTTTTTGATTAAGAGCGCGACTCCGCCAGCTAGGTAGCTTCGATCTCTTCGAATGATATTGTAATTTTTGTACCTGAGTGGGTGCGTCTGGCTTGGCTTAGTTTCGCAAACCATCAACACATCAGGATTATGGGTCTGCAACAAATTACCGAAATTTAATTGACGTTCAGGGCGGATCAGTGAATTCACATTCACTGCTAGAATCTTAAGGTTGCAGGCTGCCTGCGCATCCATTATACCGATGTTGCGTTTGGCTCTCCAAACAGCGTCGAATAGATGAGGTCTATTCGCGCTGCTTGTTCTTGTAATAATTGTAATAATTTGTAATAATTTTTCTCATTTCTTGGACCTTAGGACATCCTCGATAGTTAGCAGGATGCCCGCTGGTCTTACAGAGCACGCACGTCAGCTTGCTCTTATAATCAACTTTATCGGTCCCTAAAGGAACCACTGGAGTGTGTTCTTTGTCTTTTTTATTGTTGCCCGTGTAACAAACAGAGTGCCTAAATAGGTAATTTTTTCTTAGGCTCTCTAGTTTGCTGTCTGGGGTGACCTGAACTACGAAGAACGGAAGTTTCCTATTCACCGTTTTCGATGCCGCAGTGATGAAGGGCTTAACCCCTACGATCTGGACATCGTCGCTCTGCGCTTGGTGCAGGATATCGAGGATCTCATCGGTATCAGTGTCGGGATCCACGTCCTTAAGGAGCATGGTCTGCACCTTTTCCCCTTTCGGAGTGTACGAGAAAAACTCGGCATCCGACACCGCTAAGCAATGATAAGCAATGGACAGAGACCCGTAGTGGACCCTTATACTTAATAAAATATGACTCTTTTGTGGCCAACTTACACAGTATGTCAACGTCCTTCTTCTCCAGTCCGAAGACGTTGATCGGAGGGCATCTCTCCTTTTTGGCTGGTTGCTGCTGTGGCGGTTGCTTCTGCTGTGCCTTCTTCTTTTGATGTTGTTGTTGTTGCTGCTGCTGCTTTGGCCGCTGCTGTTGTTGTTGCTTCTGCTGCTTTGGCTGCTGCTGCTGTTGTTGCTGCTGCTGCTCCCGGTCCTCTTCATCTTCGTCCTCCGATTCGGAGGACGTTAGAGTGTGGAAGGGGTTCTCTCTCCCGCTGTAGGAGAATCTCCCCTCCCCTTCTGTCGACTCGTACTCTACGTCGTCGACCATTCTGGATGATGCTTCTGTTGTTGTCGCTGCAGTTGTTGTTGTTGTTACTGCTGCTGTTGTGTTTGCGGCTTTATCCGCAATTTTCCCGTCACCTGATCCAAGGCTGAAACGGCGCTTTACGAGGTTGGGTTGAGGCTGGAGCTTCTTCCTCCCCTCTTCGTTTGTTAACTGGTGGTCCGATGTCGAAGCCACCGGTGCAAACATCACCCGATTTTATGAGCTCGGGTCGCTCCACTGGCTCCATCACACTTCTTACTCACACTTAGTGTCTTTACTTGATTTTAATTAAAAAAAAACAAGATCTCACTGTTTTTTCGGGATTTGAACCCGGCACCGCGAAGTCACCGGCGAACACTCTTTTTTTTTTTTTAATGCAATTTTATTTAATTCATTTTATATTTCTTACTTGCTAGAAAAAAAAATTAAAACTAGCTTAACTAACTTAAAAATTACAATTGTTCTGAATACTAACCTACTGACCCTATGCGGGTACTCTAAGCTAATCTAATCTATGTTTTAAATGTGCCTTTCGGCTTAATCTACGTTTTTTTTTAGTCTTTAGTGACAATCTTTTATTTATTTATTCCTTTGCCAAGAAAACTTATAAAAAACTTGGCTAAACCTTACTACTTAACCTACCTTATACTAACTTACCCTAAAATAAAACTTAATACTATCTTAACTATGTCCGTAACAGTACGGACACGTGCACCAGGGCGTATATGTTGTGTATATGCCTAACATATATAATTTATACGCCGTGATGCACTTTTTTTTGATTTTGTTTCGGCGAACACTCTACCGAGAAGCTACCGACACTTATTTCATTTCAGTGTTTTTTTTTTTTGCGCACTTGTTAATTTACTACTTTCGCACTAAGTCGCAACACGTCTGAACTGCATGGAGTTCTGTGAACGACTGGACCTGGGCCTAGCTTCTCAGTAACCACTAGTGTTGTGCGTACTATTGTTCTCTCACGTGTGGAGGGGACCTTCAGTTTTATGCCGACTCCGAACGGCGAAGTTGAGAAGCTTTTTCTAGACAGGAATACTCTTTGAGCATTGTCAGTGACTCGAAAGAGGTGGAGCCGTGAATTATCAAAGATGGTAAATTCGGGTATCGAACCTGGCACCCTCTGCGTAGGAGTCGACGCACTAACCCACTACGCCACGGCGACCCTGACTATAAGCAATAAATTAAGGAAAGTGGAAGGTGCGCCGAAATTGACAGACAACAAAACTGACTGGGGAAGTCTTGGACATGGCTGTGAGGAAAATTTTAGTCTGGCTCTTTAAAAACAACTTTAGAGTTAGAACTCGAACGTGAAAAGATTATTAGTAACATCCAGAAAGGAAAAATACCCAAATTCAATGAAACGAAAAAAGAAAAGAACGCACGAAATGGCAGCAGTCTCGCGCTCCTCAACATAAAACATATCTAAATCGCCTGTGCAACAAACTAAAAAAATCTTTGCAAGTTTTTAAAAAGCATGCAATATCGACTTATCCTGAAGGCCTAACAAATGAAAAACTTACAAACTACTCACTTTGGAAAGAAGTAAACGATATCAAGGAGAACCAAATGCAGGCCGCGCCAATCAAGAAAAACAATGATGAGTGGGCATCCGAGTGTAACTTCCTTGTCTGACAGCTATAGTATAGAAAGAGTATCGTTAGATGAACTCTGCCAGGCAATCAAAAATCTAAAAAACAGAAAGGTTTTTGGCTATGATCTAACAACCCGACAAATCCTGAAGAACTTGCCGAAAAAGGCGCCAATTAAACTCCTCTACTTAATTAACGCTTCTTTTAGGCTATTGTATGTTCCAGACTCATGGAAGATTGCATAAGTGATTATGGTTCCAAAATCTCTCAATCACTTCCAAAAAACTCATGGAAGGTTGCATAAGTGATAAGTCCATAAAAGTCATACATACCCATATTGCTTTTACCAATAATATCCAAAATTTTTGAAAAACTCTTATTAAAACGCATTCAAAAATTTATCGAAGAGAAGCAATTTGAACACTCGATAATTGACCAGGTATACAGAATAACGAATGAAATTGAAGGAGCATTAGAGGAGAAAAGGATCTGCTCCACCGCCCTTCTTGACGTTTTCATGCCAGACTTTGTCGAAGGCCTGAAATATATAGGCCTAAAATAAAAACTAAGCAGGCTTCTACCGACAAGCTTGTATAAGATATTAGAATCTTACCTCGATAACAGGATATTTAGAGTTAAACACGGAACTGAATACTCCGATAAAGAGATCCGATCAGGAGTCCCTCAAGGGAGTGTCCTTGGCCCTACATTGTACGTGTTGTACACCAGAGATATACCTCAAACTGAAGGTACACTTGTGGCTACATTTGCGGATGACACAGCGATCCTGGCAACAGGAGGTTCAGTTGAGTCCTCAGCTGAAAAACTGCAACGAGCTCTGGGCTCTCACCGCGTAACTTTTCAGACGACTATCGTCCTTTCGATTCTTTTCGATGATATCGTCGATGATTTGCTTCACGTAAGACACTCACTATCGTCTCGCCTATCGTTACAGTTTGAGTGCTCTGAAAATATTAACTCTTACGTGAAAATGACATCTGTGCTCTCATTCCTCTCAAATTTCAGTAACGCATTCTCAGTTTGCGAACAAAACTAATACAAATGCGACCTATCACTCTAAAAATGTCTCAAAAGTGTAGAACAAGATATGTATACACAATTTGTTTTCATTTAATAGGAGACGATACTGAAATAGGTATAGCCAAAACTCAGTCCGCGAGACGATAGTCAATGACAGTTTTCAGTCCACGCGAAGCAGACAAAACGATATCTCTCAGACGCTATCGTTTTTTTATGGTTACATGAAGCGAAACTATCGTCGATGCGCTATCGCGAAAACGCTGGCGCATTGCTCCCAGTGAGATCAAATCAACGCACATAAATTTTACGTACAGAAATATTGAAAATCTACCAGTTTTCACTTATTCTGTACAAATACCGTACGCCAGTGAAGCAATATATCTTGGTATTACATTTGATGCGAAACTCAAGTGGAAGGCCCACGTGAAAAAGAAACGGGATGAGCTCGAACACCGGAGAAATGTACTGGTTACTTGGAAGGCACTCAAAGTTAAGTATGTACAACAAACTGCTATTATACAAGCAAGTACTGAAGCCTATATGGACCTACGCCATACAACTAAGGGGTTGTACCAAAGCAAATAACAGAGAATTTATTCAGGCCTTTCAAAATAAAATTTTACGGGACATTGTTAAAGCTTCCTGGTATCTCAGGAATTGTGATATACAAAGTGACCTAGGGAAAACTACCGTCGACGAAGAAATAACAAATTCCGCTCGAAGGCTAAGTATCAGACTTCGTGGTCATTGTAACAATGCGATCCTCCAAACTTTGGACATGAGGCGTTTAGTACGCCGACTCCAGCGTACGAAACCGCTCGATTTGGCGCAATGGTAATAAACCAACCTAACGATGGTTATGGCAGGTGATTGTACCGAAGGTCTACCTGCAACACGCGAAAATATTCTTATATGTAAGCTACTAGATAAGGAAACTTACTTGTAGTATAGAAATATTTTTACGTGCTCTGCTTGCCCATTGGCCTGGGGAGATTGCTCAACATTATGTTTTCTCATAAAACCAGCAAATCCTGAATATGTAAAACAATTGCAGCGGAAACAGAGATTACAGTGGTGGCAGCGGGAACAGCGAAGGTTGCAGCGGGTGCATCTGGTGGTTCCTCATTATTTTGCGTAACATCGGGATCACGTACTTCTTCATCAGTTTGGACGTCGTTTAATAAAACGCGAAGTTGTGCGATAGTGGGCGATGCTGGAAATTCGATGCCTCCATCTTGTAGAACGGTTATCAGATTTTGCTTGCTTCTGGCATTTTAAATTTGAAAGACCTACATCTGAAAGATTTAAATTAGATTTTTTTTCACTTATATCGCCAAATAAGTAATTTTTCTTTTCATTTACAAAGATGGAGTCTTACAATATGTTCCACCGTCAGATGGCGTCAAGCTCGCATTATTCGTTTATTGGAGTTGTTACACTTAAAACATTTATTTTTTGGAGTTGCTCATGCACTTAAAACATTTTTATTTTGTAGTGGGGAAGTGCGTCGACACCTACGCAGCGGGTGCCAGGTCCGATACCCGAATTTACCACCTATCATAATTCACGGCTCCACTTCTTTCGAGTCACTAACAATGCACAAAGAGTACTCCTGTCTAGAAAAAGCTTCTCAAATTCGCCGTTCGGAGTCGGCATTAAACTGTAGGTCCCTTCCACTCTTGAAAGAACAATAGCACGCACAACACAAGTGGTTGCTGAGAAGCTAGGCCCAGGTCCACCTCGGACTGTCGCGCCACCCATATTATATTATTATAAACGACTTTTGTTTTCGTTGAATGGTAAGACTTGACTGCCCATTCCGTACCTCATGCTTAGACTCTTCGTTATTTTCCCTTATACGCTTCTCAAAGTCAATCAGACTAAAGTGCCAATTATAATGCGCATAGAAAGGCATGATCTAGCACCTTTTAACTGTACCAAACGCATGAGTAGCGATAATGAACACATTCATTATCTCGCTGACAGTCATAGCGCACGGATGTAAGTAAGTAATTGATGAAAATTACCCTTTCATCCTAGGATGAAGAATAACACGCAAGTAATTAGTGTACCGGAAACGATTGACAATAAAACCAGAATAAACAATTGGTGATATTACGTATAGGGCCTCTATGAAGCATCAGCAAACGGCCAATGATAACTTTGACAGGATTGTTGGCCCCATAAAAACACTGAAAAAGGAAGCCGGTCTGATATTCGGTCGCAGAATTCGGGATCTGCTTCGGAAGTTCTTGGATGAAAAGAATGCATTGAGCCATCTTCACCGACGCAAACAACTTCATCGATCCCACCGACCATTCCGACCTCGACTACACAAACAGTACCACTAGCCAACCCAATCTCAGCCATCGATCCCAAAGACCAACCCTCCAGCAATGCCGCCAATAACATGTTTCTCGGCAAATGTAGAAATTACATCAGAAGGATCAAGATTTTCCTTAAGCGAGGGACTAAAGTATGAAGGAATACTGGCCATCAAGGTAACTGCGTTCAAAGCCTCGAGATCTAAGGACGCCATGCTCAACTGCCCTGTGCCTGAAGTACGGGCATCCAGCCAGCTACAAAGGGTGTCTCCTTTATAAAGAAAAAGAAAACCTTTAAGACTCTTCCCATGGTCCATCTTGAATGTTGTAATTTCGCATACGGGTACCAGTTCGTTGACTTTGAGAGGGATCACGGCTTGATACTATTTGGTTCTTCGGCATATATCGGGAAGGTACTCATCCAACCACTTCATTCAAAATTGGTACTAGATCTGCTGCATCATTCGCAGCTGGTACCTATAATAAACTGGTTAGGAGTTCAGGGTTCATCCGTGGTTATGTTAAGCGTATGTGTGTTAGTAGAGTTTACAATATTTTCGGCCTTGCACATGAGGCTATAAAGGCTATGTTCTTGAAGTCGTTCGTTATATATCGCTCGGCTCCGATAAAATTGGTGCCGTTGTCCGTACGTGGTGGTCTTTAGGTAATACCACAGGTGTTCGAGTATGGACAGGAATGACTATAGTTAGGTCTATACGACCATTCACACAATTCAGTCGGGACTTTTTGAGATTAACATCTAACTTCGACAGATTTCTATATTTTTCAATCCGTTTGTCTAATGTCCGGGTATTATTATCGTCAGCGAATGCGGTATTTTGAACACTGCGACATATTGTTGTTCTGCGTTTTCAAGGTCTGATGCCTTCAGCCAGTCCTGGCATAAGGCGCTATGCGATAGTTTCTGCAAAAATGTTGTATCTATCCTACCACTAATAACGAAAGGAGAACATTTTTTGAAACTGTCACATATATGTAAATTTCGTTCGTAATTCTTTGTTGGTCATAGTAGGAGGTTGATTGGTTGGCCCATTCGATTCCGAGCCACCCAGAAAGGTTGGTCCACTTATCCAAAATGAAACACGCTTTCCACTTTTTATGCGGGTTCCGAAGTCCGTTGCGTTCTTCGCATTTGGAAGCCACCTCCAATCGTTAACTCGATGGGCTTGTGATGTCAATGATCTGACCTTATCCATTAAAGAACGGTAGGCTTCTAGACTCTACTCAGTGTTCCACCACTTCCCGAATCCTTCTACCATACTCTGGAGATGCTTCCAGTGCGACATACTATTCGTTGGAACTTCTAAATAGTTTGGTTCTCAAACTGTCGGGTGTGGTTCTCCTATAAGAAAATGCGAAAGAGAACAGTGGTTAATGTCATCATCGGCTAGCGAACACAAGGGTCGATAGTTTAAGACTGCTTCGATTTGGCACGGTGTATAGTTCCTCAAATGTTAGAATAGAACTGCCAACAACTCGGCCCACCAAATTGTGGTGCAGATGGTGGAATAAAGTGATAAGCTATTCCGTCCATTGCAAGAGAACTGGCAATGTCCTCATTGTGTGCCTGTTAGAGGGTTAATCTCTGCATTTGATCGTGCATTGGACAATTTAGGGGACCGTCCGCGAAACAGTTTGATGAATGGTCCTGCATAGTCGCACCCTGAGTGCAAAAATTTTCGACTGCGACGCACGCGTTTTGGAGGTAAATCGCCCATAATCTGCGAAGTGGTTACAGCAGTTGGCTCAGCAGTTGGAGTTCCACTATCCAAGTTGAAGTTTAGCAGTGAATAGCAAAGATTCCGTTTATATATAGAACTCCGTATATAAGCTTCAGAGCTCTTCCGTTGAGTCTGCTCCCGTCGTCATATCAAGAAGGAGCGAGGACTCGAACACTGGCTAAGGAGTTTTGAAGGATAGTTGAACCATGTACCTCCCATCCGACGAGTGCGAAAATGCTTTTTGGAAGTGTTGTTCAGCTTCGTCTACACTGCAGTGTTCATTATTCAATGGGTTCACTTCGTCTAACTCCCAAAACCTTTGCAAAAGACAGTCAACATCAAGAGCGGAATGAAGCGAAGACAACAAAAGATCATTCTGCGAGCGATGTGTTTCAAAGGAAGTTTTTTGTACAATAGGTAATCCATCCAACCCTGGATCTGATCACCTTTGTGGATGCACCACAATTTATCAGCTACAATTTGTACAACAATATGACCAGGGGCATTAACCTTTGTATCGGCAAGATCCAGGTTTTGAATATGGCACCAATGAGAGGAGTGAAATGGTTACGAGGGAAGATTTGACGTAAGTTTGCAACTAATAATTGTGAACTATCAATACGAGAACACAAATTAAGTGAAATGCAACCTCTTGTTTGGCCTGCATCAGCTGATGATAATCCAAGAACTGGAATCCTTGCATGTCTACGCGGAAGACCCATACGTTGTGCGAGAGTTTCAGAAATAAATGAGATTCGGGATCCGGAATCAATCAGCATTCTGCAATTGATTCTGCTTAGATTATCCTGCACTTCGGCGGGGACACAGACATAGTAGACGATTGAATGGGAACATGACGAATATGTTGATTGACAGATGATCAAGTTGTTGTATCGGAATGGACTAATAAATGATGACACGAGTTACAGAAACGACAGCGAAAAGAGGAACGACACTTACCTGCTGTATGAACTACACGCAGACAGTTAAAACACAACGAGTTTTTTTTGACGAATGACTGACGCGATTCCAAATCGAGACTTGCGAACGGTTCAGACTGAGGTTATATTTGATTAGCCTTGCATTTCGTACATGAGGATGCAGATACAGACGACGACAATTCCGCGAAATGTGTTCGTATTCGTCCCGATGCTTTATTACGTGAAATACTGGGGCGCTATAGCGTTTGACAACATTTCGATGCATCACATATTGATAGTAGGAATTCAAGAAATCCATCAAATTTGCAATCAGTCCGACAACCGACAGTTTGTGCCTAACTTTGCTTTGTATCTGCATCAAGTTTGTTCATTAGCACATATACCAAACACGGATCGGGAACTTTAGCATCGAGTGAATTTAACCCACATCTTCATCAGCACCATCAGTGATTCTGCGTAGTGCTTGCACACTGTTATTAGTTGCGGCCAGTATTGACACAAATGAACGATTGCACTATAAGATGCGTGCGATCACACCATTTTCCAACAGTTCCCAAGCTTCTTAATAATTTGCTTCAAAGACTGGCATATATTTCAGTAAAGTAGCTGCATCATCCCGGAGGAATGATTTGAGTAATGAAATTTTTCTCTTGCCTTTAAACACGATTTACTGTCGACAGTACCCATAAAGGTATCACGAAAACACGGCCAGCCTTTGTAGTTTCCCGAAAACAATGGCACTGTTAAGTTGGGCAACTGCGAGGCTGAAGTATTGAAGTACAATCTTTTGAATCGTCGAATTTTAAACCACCGACGACGCGATGAATGAGCGATGAATGCGGTAAAGAACATTTCGTATTCTTCGAACTCAGTCTCCAGTTCTTAGGTTACTTCAGCCAATACAGTGCGAAGTGCGTCTTGATGTAATGCCGTGAATCCCGATCACGTTACTTTCAGTATATTAAGACGTATATCAGGCATCTCAAGACCACAATCACTGGTAATTGGTTCACCGATCGTTGCTGCTCTAGTTTACAATCCCACGTCTGAGATTTAAAGATTACATTTTGGCGAGACACTCACTACATGTTTGTGTATAGAATATATACTATTGTCTATTAATTGGAAAAATTATAAATCCGTCTCGAAGGACAAATAAATTATAATTGAGAACGAACGATCGATAGAATAAATAATAAAAAAAAATCGAGCAAATTCAACACTAGGATTATTCAGTGTTGTCGCAAGGGTTAGCGGCAACTACCAGAGCTGCGTAGTTGACGGCGCGAGACAAATAGTTTCAAAATTCCTTTATTGAAGAAAGATTTCATTAGTACAACGTTTTACATGATTATGAGATTATACTTAGTATCACGGATGTCTACAAAATGTTCTTTAAATTTACAGAATTTATATTCGCAGGATTAATATTTATATTGATGGTATTTCTTTTGAGAGAGCCGCGCTTGCGCAAAATGTCAGGCCAAAAAATAATTGATTAAATATGGCCGATGCTTTCGTAGTGCTGATATGCAGGAGAGCTTTAACATCGACGTTAAAGCTAAGAGCGCATTTGCTTAGCTATGCGCAAGATTCAGTTTATGAATATCAAATTATAAAGATTTCACAAATTCTTATTACAAAAGAGATAACCTTACGGCTTGAGATCCAGAACAAGAACAAAGACAAAAATTCAAATGATGGTTGCGGAAGCTTATTTTCCCTAAGCAAACACACGACCAAATTGAATAACCTTGCACAAGTGTACATGTGTGTGTTTTGTTAATAATGAAGAGTGTCTGCACAGTCGCTAGTGGCCCGATGGTCAATGATGGCAAGTGTTGTTGGAAAATATGGGCTGATTCTCGAGCGGCTAGAAAAGTACATTGAGTCAGAGCAAACACTTAACAATAAATTATTGAAGATAATTGAACACAATTGAATATGAATAATAATGATTAATGAACAATAATAAATTGTAATGAACAATAATTAATAAAAAATGGTGAGAAACGGTAGCAGATTGAGATACATTAACTAACAATGATTTTTGAATAATGAACATGGATCAATATTTATACATCGCAAGAGTAATTTCTGGACATTCATAAATAGCTAGGATGTACATAATCCTTAACTTCGATCCCCCTCTTTATGTGGGGCCCCTTTTAAGCTTAATGATTCTTAGGATTATGGAGGACAGTTGGTGGAGAGCGAGGCAGTTTAGTGAAAACTGTTAAAGTGTGAAAAATAAAACCTAATTAAGAACAAAATTGGTGTTGTAGTGAGCTATACAAGCTATACAATGCCATGTCTAGTTTTGACATTCCTGCCAAACTCGTCAGGTTGTGCAGGATGACGATGGAGAACTCTCGCTGCCCCATCAAGGTCGGTAACGAACTCATAGAGACACTTTCAATGTCAAAAAACGTTTTAGACAAGGCGACGAACTGTCATATAATTTCTTTAACATCATCCTGGAAATGATCGTGCAAGACTCATACGCCAACACTAGAGGCACGATCTTCCAGAAGTCCGTACAACTGCTAGCATACGCGGATGACATTGACGTGATTGACAGAACACAGGGAGCCGTCAATGAAGCGTTTGGTGGTATTGAAGTGGAGCCGGCCAAAATGGGTTTAGCGGTGAACGAGGGCAAAACGAAGTACAACATCGACGACTTACCCAAAACGTCACCATAGGCAGCTATAACTTCGAGGTAGTGAAGGAATTCGTCTACATCAGCTCGCAAGTGAACAGTACGAACAACACCAGTAACGAGATTAAATGCAGAATTACTCTTGCCAATCGCTGTTTCTTTGAGCTCAAGAAGCAATTGAGTAGGAGAGTCCTCTCTCGAAGGATCAAGCTAACATTATATAATACCTTGATCATCCCTGTCCTGCGCTATGGTGCGGAGGTATGGACAATCACAAAAGCGGATGAAGAAGCACTTGGTCTTTTCGAGAGAAAATTTCTGCATTCAATCTTTGGTCCTGTCTGCGTTGATGGTTATTGGAGAAGAGGATTTAACCACGAACTGTACGGGCTGTACAGCGGCATGAGCCTAGTCAGGCGTCTACGGATTCAACGTCTAAGATGGCTGGGCCATGTAGAGTGCATGGAGAACACTGCTCCAGCCCAAAGAGTCTTCGACTCCGAACCTGTGGGACAACGCAATAGAGGACGCCCACGGAACCGAATGCGCACCCAGGTGGAGAAGCACCTCAATCGACTTGGTATGCGCAATTGGAGACAGCTGGCTAAAGATCGTGCGGGCTGGAGAGGCTTAATGGTTGAGGCCCAGGTCCACCCTGAACTGTAGCGCCACCAGAAGAAGAAGAAGATTCTTAGTCCTTATATTCGGAAGCTCAATATCCAGGAACGTGTCAAGGGTGCAAATGGGACTACAACCCCATATGGTCCACTGGCTTGTTTCAGGAGTCAGACCCATACCTCAATATATTGTCGCAATTTAGTGGACTGCACTCGAAAAGAAAATCGAACTCATACCACTTGAGTGCAGAGAATGGTATTCATAGATAGAAGCGGAGTGCTAATGACAAGTCCTCCGAAGCTCTAAACATACTCCTTAACCCACCACAGATAGAACTAGTAGGTAGGTAGACAGCAGCTAATACGGCGGTCAGACTGGAAAGAACTGTGGTATGGACACTCATTAGTCCTCAGCAGGTATAGTGTGCTGGCGTCTATTAAAAGGAGCTATCTTTCCAATTACCTAATCACTGTAGCATCTTTCAGGCTGAAACTATACGGGTCAGTCCTGTTTAAAAAACAATGTAATATCTTGCAGAGATATCATCAACTGTTCCGATAGCCAGCATGCGATCAAATCTCTGAATTCAGTCACTTTGAACTCCAAGACTTCTCTTAATTTTCGCTTATCTCTCAACGAGATGGCCAAGTATTTTGGCATAAATCTTATGTGAATGCCGGGACATTGTGGAAAATTGCGAAACCGGGGAACTCGCTGGAAAGAGTACAAGCTCTGTTGTCCTTCTGGGTGACGATCCACCCCAATCGCTACCATAAAACATCTACTAAAGCTAGAAACGCTTGATCAAATGAATCGTAGATGGTCAATTGGTACAGGATGCCTCGGTACCAAACAACTCTGTTATACGATCGACCTTAAGCGATGGCTCAGTCTGATTAGTTTGACAAGGCCGAAACTCAGAACTTTCGACGTTATAACAGTGCATTGCGCCACAGAAACTCATGCCTACAGACTTGGCCCTAGACATACTTATGTATTTATAGGTGGTGACTTCAGTGCAAGACACCCTATGTGGCAGGACACAGTGTCAGATCGACAGGGGAAAGCCATAGTCAAATAGCTAGAGGAAAATACGGATAGTCACTCCCTGGTCGTGATTTCCTAGCCCACCTACCCAAGGACCATCGGTACGGGATTTCTTTCTGACTACCCCGAACCTGGTAAGCAACTTCCCAGAGATCCGGAAATATTCCTGTGAGGCGATAACGAGTGACTCAGATCACGAGGCGGTTCAACTGGTAATTAACCTAGTAATTACCATATTTCCCAACAGCTGGATATAGCTAACACATACTGGAGAACATCCACATACCACCAGGAGCACGGAACCTCACCAATATGGAGATTGATACAGCAATTGAGGAACTCGAGAACTCAATGAACAACGCCTTAGCCCAGCAAAAAAGGCCGTGACAAGCAGAGACAGGTATAGTTACTTAACCGCAAGCCTTGATCAGTACAAGCAAGGGCTGAGGCAAATATGCCAGCGAATACACCACCGGGAGCTGAACGCACGAGCTAGCGACTACAGAGCTGTTCTCAGTGAGTTGAAGTGCACGAACATCATGTGTACTAACGCATGGGTACTAACGCATAACAACGTACAGGTGGAGAACAAGATTCGCAAGATACAGTCAGGACATTCCGACAAATCCATCAAATCGTCGGTAGACAAGAGAAGCTGCCATAAACACTGACAACAAGGGAAGGAGACGCGAATACACCGGCCGAAAAAGCAGAAGCTTTTTCGTCATTCTTCTAAGGCAATTTTCAACCGTCACCGCCCGATGACCCGGAATTTGCCAACACCCACGTCAATGCACTTGAGAATCCATCCGCACAAGATATCATCTTCAGCGAAACCAAACCAGCGACAGGAAACAATGACCTCACAACGGCCGAAGAAATTGCGGAATTTATTCAACGTTGCCCAACGACGAAAGTAGCCGTTAAAATATTTCGAATTTCTTCCTGAAGCGAATGCCAAACGGTGATGATACTTCTCACCAACATCATGGACAAATGCATCAGCAGTTACTACTTTCATAACATGTGGAATATATCAAAAAATTTCGGAATAGCAAATAAGGGGACAGCTGCCAATGTTTCAGGATACAGAACTATATCGCTCTTGAGCAGTATAAGCAATATCTTGCAGTGGAAACTAAAGCAATGGGCCACCGACCCAAACGTTATCCTTTATATGCAGTACGGATTCCGCGAGAACATTTAACGCTACATCCTCTAAAGAAGTTCCACCATCGTATCTTCCCTGAACAATAACGAGATCAATGTCGCCTGCTTCATGGACGTGGAAAATGCTTTCGACTGGATAGAAGGACTCATCTACAAGCTGAACCAGATGAGATTCCTCTTCAACCTCATCAGAATAATTTACAGTTGTATGCATTTCAGAAGATTCTATGTTCAAATTGATGGCAGCAAATCAACAGAGTGGAGCACCAAGGAGGGAGTCGCACAAGGATCAAATTTGGGACCGTGGCTTTTCAATTTCTACACGGCAGGTCAATAACCACACAGTGAACTGCTGTCTACTTGCAGATGACTGGATGACTTATGCTACTTGCAGATGACTGGATGACTTATGCTAGCTCGACGTCACCACAGATGGGGCATTCGTATTAATGCCATCCCGATGTGGATGCAGATCATAAGCCAAATGTCGGAGCATAAATAAAGCGCTCCATAACGGTACAGATGTGTCACCGTAACAAAAGGTATCTTCACGCAAAGGTTGAAGTTCAACAATCAAATCTGACCCATAAGAAGGCCAACCTAGGTTTTCATCGCATCTATCTTTTGCAAGCGAAATGGATTAAGCCAGAGGACTAGCTGTTGCCTCTACATAAAACTAATACGGCCGATCCTAACGTACGAATTCTCAATATGGCACACTATCTCTAAGACCAGGATGAAAAAGTTCGCAATTTTCGAAGAACCATAATGCGATATCCAGTGTACTGCCATGTCCTTAATGGGAACTGCAACTGGTCATCTTGAAAATCGGTCTATAATTGTGAGGCAATATTGATAGCAGTGATTTAATGGTGCGAAGAAGATGGACGTGATTCAATCTGGAATCTGGAACTGGTATATTATCGGATTATGCGGATTCCAGGCCAGGTGTACTTTTCTAGCAACACGAGTGAAGTTGTTCTGCCTCTGGGATGTGCGATGTTGTACATGGTCTGGAAAGCTACTTGCCGGAGAGATGCTAGAATATAAGGTCTGACGATAATGTATATATAATATAAGGTCTGAAGTTCTTGTAGGTGTCAAGTCCTGTAGATGGTCATCCTTTTCGTCTTGGATGTTTTGAGAACTTAGTATGGTAGGCATGCTGATGGTGTTGATCCGTGACAGGGCATGTGCTACGACGTTATCTTCACTTTATACATAGACTATGTCTGTTGTATATTGTGAGACACAGTCGAGCTGGCGGATTCGGCGATCAGGAGCCTTCTCGTGTTTTTGCGTGAAGGAATACGTCATTGGTTTGTGGTCGGTTTTTATTGTGAATGATCGGCAGTCCAGAAGATGGTGTATGAATTTAATATGGCAAGTAGCTCACGGTCGTATGCACAATAGCCTTGTGCAGCATGACTTTGTTTTCGTGAGAAGAAACCGAGCGGTTCCCAAGAATCACCGTTGAGTTGTTGCTTGCTCCGATGGCAGTGGATGAAGCATGTGCATTTCAGAATCTGGAGAAGGGCATGCAAGAAGCGTTAAGTTAGGTATTTGCTTTTTTGTATTCCTTGAAGGTATTTGTTCCTTCTTTTATCCATACGATCGGGGTCTTGTCCTTTTTGATGGAACGTTGAAAGTAGTTGTTCAGCAAGACTTGCAATTGCACTGCGTTTGGAATACAATTTCTGTAGTAATGCGTTATTACAAGAAAGCGCTTTCGGCTTCTTGAATTCGAGGATGGCATCGACTCGTTCGGTTGATGGTGCATATCCTTGAGCGTTGATGGCGTAGCTGAGAAAGTTCACTTCTGGTTGATCAAAGACACACTTTTAATGTCAATGCTCAGTGAAAATGTCCGTAAGCTTTCAAAAACTATTCTGAAATGACTATGGTGTTCTTTCCAGATCTTCGAAGATGGAGTCCATAAATCTTTGAAAGGTTTGCGTGGCATTTCTGAGACCAAATGGCATAACCATGTATTCATAGAGGACCCAGGGTGTTATGATGGCCGTTTTGTGTATTTCTTCTGGATGAATGGGAACTTGATGGTATGCTTTATCCAGGTCAAGTTTGCTGAATATTTGTACAAGGGAAGAAACAGGTCTTGGACAAGTGGAGGCGTATATTTGCCCGTTTAGGTAATGCTGTTCAGTCTCCTATAGTCGCCGCAGGTTCGCCAATCGCCGTTTTTCTTAGCTGTTAGGAGTATGGGGCTGGATCAGCTATTTGATTTTTCACTGAAAATGATTTTTCTCCGGCGAGTTTGAATGACCGCGAAGAGACTGGAGGACCATTTGTGATGATGAGATGGGCGTAGTGGATGTTGTTGAGGTTTGGTTTGGATGTAGGCTTGGTTATTTCTATGTTTTCGTTAAGTAGGCTGGCGAACGCTGGTGGGATTGATGTATCGATCATGGATATGTTGTATGTATTTGTTGCTAGGGATTCACGTTTGGTTGAAAGAGAGGTGAGAGGATCTATGAGGCGAAGGTTTTTTAATTCCACTAGCAAATTAAAGTGTGCGTCTTCTCCAATTATTGCAGTTAGCTGTGTCCGCAGTATTAAATGTCCAAGAGAAACTTCTTCGTAGTTTGAGATCGAGCTTGTGATTTTTGACGCCGTAAGTTGTAATTGTGTCTTTTCCGGTTTTATTTTGAAGACGTTAAATGGGACTATTGATGCGGAATCTAACAAAAAAGACTAAGTAGCTGCGAAATCAATTATATGCAGTCAAATTTCCTTGTTTGTCTTATGCTGTCACCAACTACTGCTATGGTTGATTAGACCGCACTTAGTTTTTCTGGTTGGAAGTTTCAGTTGAGAATTTGCAGGGCCGCGTGCATTTTCGAGCTTCTTTCCCCCATCTGTTATGCTAGAAGCACGTACCATTATTACGGTTGGGTGTGATGGATCTGGGCCCAAAACAATAATGCTGCGTCTATTGTGGCGGTGCCTGTTACGGTATATGTTGTCCTTGTCCGATTTGCTGCTCATAAATGGTTTTCTCTGCTTGCTGTTGGCTTGAACGAAGACTCATTAGCTTATGTTGGTAATTTTGGATGGTTAATTGCATCTCAAGCATTTGTCGTTCTAAGCGAGTTAACTCGGACGCGGTCGGTGGTACAACTTGTAGCGACACTCTGTCGACAGTAGCGCCTCTGCATCTCAAAAGCTATAAAATACCAAGTACCAATGTGCTGTCTGGTATTTTGATACCAACTAAATTGTTCGTTAAGCGAACGTCATTCAAAACACAGCGAGTAAAGAAAATTATTTTTATAATTTTGTAGTTCCTGCACTTTATTGTCACAATAGTTGAAATAGAAATAGAATGTTACAATTAATGAACAATGGAAATATGAACAGTACCAAAAGAAAAACAATGTAGCAGAAAAAGTAATGAGGCTTGAACACAATAAAAAGGAAGATATGAATATAATAAAACAAGATAGAAAAATTGAGTACATAAAGGAAAGTTGGAATCGTTTTACAATTGTAGGTATATAGAAAGAATTATTACAGCAAAAGGATCTAAGCAAGTTATGGACACAAACTGCTTAGTAGATGTTGGGAATAACTTTCCTAATAATTCCGAGAGAAGACTTTTGTAGACTTTCAAATTCAAACGATAATAACTTTATAATTTAAGTAATACAATAACGATTTATTGAAGTTAAAACAAACGAAGTATGATTCGAACGAAGAAAATGAAGAGAGGCTTCAAATTTAGTCTCCTTGCTCTGGTGTTCAAATTGGAATGAATCGTTGAAAACGTCCCTCCTGTCAAATCAGTCTCTCTCGCTTCTTTGCTGTCAGATGGCGCTATGGTTTAGAAGTGATGCCAACATTTTCCCCACCCCGTGAGACACACTGGATTCGGGTTCTATAGTTGTCTCACTACGTCTTATGTTTACAAGCGCCAACTTCGATACAGGCCTGTGGTACTCTCCATGTCCTGTACTAACTACCGCTGAGCGCACTTGTCCATCCTTCCCGGGGAATACTGTTTTTATCACACCCTTTGGCCAGGTGTTGGATGGAAGTGTTGAATCGCACACCACGACAAGGTCCCCAGGTTTCATCGGGTTCACTGGAAGAAAATTTTTTGTTCTTCTTACCAATTCAGGAAGGTAGCCTTCGACCCATAGCTTCCAAAGCCTGTTCCAGAACATTTGCGAAGTGATATAGCCCTTGGTGCACAGACGAGTGTTGTCTGGAATGCTGCCAATTGTTTCTATCCCGTTGCTGCTCCCTATCAAGAAGTGTTTGGGGTTAGGACATCCGAGGACCCAGGCTCAATAGGAATGTGAGTCAGTGGCCTGGAGTTCACAATAAATATTGCTTCTGCTATGCATGCCCTTAGAAGCCAGTCATTGATGTTGTATGTCGGGAGAGCCGGATAAAAGGCCATCTTGAAAGTTCTTACCATGCGTTCCCATGCACCACCCATGTGAGGTGCTCCTGGAGGGTTGAAGATCCACTTAATGGCAGATCCTTCGAAATTCTTCGCAACGCCTTCAAGATTCACACGCTTGACATCTTCACGGAGCAGTCTCTCGGTGGTAATAAAGTTGGTCCCTCTGTCGGTTCGTATCTCTTTAGGCTGACCACGCAAATTCATAAAAGTTCTGAGACACATCACGCAACTATCAGTGTCCAAACTAGCAGCAACTTCTACATGTATGGCCCGAGTCGTCAAACATGTGAAGAGTACCGTCCAACGTTTTTCTTTTGATCTTCGTATTGTCACCAATAGCGGGCCCAAGAAGTCTATACCAGTATATGTAAATGGTGGCTCGTACGCTGCTAATCTCCCATAGGGTAGATCACCCATCTTCGGTTCGACGATTTTCGGGGAACGTACTTGGCAGATGACACAGCTGTGCTTGATTTTATTTAGCGAGATCTGAGACCTGGAATGTCGTATTGTTGTCTCACTTCATTGATGACCGTTTCATGAAAGGCGTGGTGATACTTCTCGTGACATCCCCGGACAACTAGAAGTGTGAAATGGCTGGATCTCGGAAGGATGACTGGTCTTCTTACGGATAATGGGACATACTCCGCCTTATCTATTCGGCCTCCGACCCTCAGGACACCATCATGATCTAAATATGGACTTCGATCACATAGGGGACTCTTCCTCAAGACTGAATTTATTTTGGCAGAGTTTCCCGAGTTCAGCGCTGCAATTTCATCTACAAAAACACGTTGAACTGTCCTGTGCAGATATGCATCAGCTCTTTGAAATTGCATTGCAGGATCAGGATATCGAAGACTGTATAAAATGGCAACGGTCTTCCTCAGCTTCTGTAAAGAGGAAAATCTTTCAAGTTTTATTAATGACTCACCTACCAAATGAAAATTGGTATGCCCTCCCGAAAGATCTTCTTCAGTATTGGACTCATGTTTATCTTGTGCAGGCCATTGACTTTCTGCATCATAGAGGAAGCTTGGACCAGTGTACCATCGGTCATCAATCCCCAAGTTCGGGATCCTCACCCACTTGGTGGCGTCATCCGCTACATTGTCCCGAGATGGTACGTACCGCCAGTGCATTGGATTTGTTAAATC
Organism: Eristalis intricaria; assembly: GCA_964034865.1. Taxonomy (NCBI): domain Eukaryota; kingdom Metazoa; phylum Arthropoda; class Insecta; order Diptera; family Syrphidae; genus Eristalis; species Eristalis intricaria. Next base: position 23,398,015 of record OZ035875.1, on the reverse strand, counting down.
CTGAATTTCGGCCACCCGAAAAGCGACGAACTTTTTCTTCTTTCTCAGATCAATCATTCGGATACTATCCAGGCTCACCTTCGAGTCCCTCCAATAAATGCACTTTCGCACCCTGAATTCGTGATGTTTCTTGACTGTTTCAGCAAGTCTTGCTCAAAGAACAGCACTTTCCAATTCAAGGTCCGGAATTGATGTTAGCTTCAAGGGGGCCACGTGAGTCTTCGCCGCCACGAGTGAGCATCTCACAACGCCATCGCGCTCTATGCGAAAATAACAAACAGCTGCTTCAGCCATCTCCGAAGCGTCGACAAAGGTGTGAAGCTGTATATCGACATCAGAGTAATTGCTGATCCCGATTAGACGACAGCGCGGAATCTTTAACACTTTCAACTTAGGCAATAGTTTAATGCACTGTCGAAAGGTTTTGTTCTGGTCTGAAGTGATAGGATCATCCCAGTCTATCTTAGACCTCCATTCATCTTGCATTAATATTTTGAACCGCAATACATAGTTAGCAATCAGTCCTAAGGGATAATAAATACTCATGAGCAATCGGAGTAGTTAGCGTTTTGTTGGTATCTTCTCGCAGCTAAGAATCTCTTTTCCACCCTTGTTGAGATTGAGCAGAAACATGAAGCAATCTGAAGCGGGACACCAAAACATCCCCAGCACCTTCTCTGCAGATTCTTCCAGATGTAAATTTAATTTTTCAATATACTCGTCACCGCCCAACACTCGTGACACCTTCAAATCATTTGAACGCCAATTTCGGATCTCGAAGCCGCCACGCCTATGTACTTCTGTAACTTCCGTGCCAATCCGGATCGCCTCCTCTTCGTGGTGAAAACTTTGTAGCCAATCATCCACGTAATGGTTCTTAACGATAGCATTATGCGCATCGGGATATTCATCCATGAACTCCTCTGCATTCGTGTTTTTTACTAGTTGAGCACAACTCGGAGAACACGTCGAGCCAAAAGACATTACTCGCATCACGAATTCTATCGGTTGAACGCCAATATCGCCAAACCTCCATAAAAATCTTTGAGCGGAACATCTCCTTTATATCTGCCACAACTGCTACCCTACGTTGCCTAAAACAAAACGCCAATGAGTGAAGCGGTTAAATCCGGACCGCTCAATAACAGAGAATTTAGAGAAATTCCATTTATCTCGGCTGCAAAATCCCATATTGGCCGTACCTTTGGTTTGTTTGGACTTTGGTGAAGGAAAATTGGAACGTAAAAGACTTTATTTACCGGAAACCTCTTTTCATCTGGTGTAAGACGACGAATATAACCTTTTGTTTCGTATTCTTTTATTAATTTATTAAGTGCTTCGAGGTGTTTCGGTTTCCTTTGTAAACTTCGTTCGAGACTCTTAAGCCTTATTGTCGCAGCGTCCCTGATTTCCGGGAAAAAGACATCACCCCTTCTCCATAGCAAACCAATTTCAAGTCGGTTATCAGCTCTTCGTTTTAAAGTTTTATCCATTATATTCCGAACCCTTTTATCTTCTTTTGAATCTGCGTTGGTGATATTTGGCCGCACTCCAACTCTGTCAGTTGTGTAAAAACTCTTCACTAAATCAAACAGATCCTCATTCTTTTGACAGCACATATGACAATCGTGAATATTTACATTGATTCGATTTTCGGAATATTTTTCACTCATGGCAAAAATTGTCCACCCTAATCGGCATTTTACAGCGATCGGATGGAATTCTTTACCTTCACGGGCCTTTGTGGGAACAGCTAGGTGCCAGTTGTCCAAACCAATCAACAATCCAGGTTTAACCCTTTGATAGGACTGTATAGGGAGTCCTCTTAGATGTCTGTGCGCAGCTGCTAAACGTTCGTAATTCAGCGATTGTGTTGGTAGTACCAGTTTGGATACAGTACGTGCCTTCAATAATCTTAATTGAGATCCGATACGGACACGTACGATTATTTTCATCGAGTGCTCCTCGACGCGTATCACTGAGTCATCGATCCATCCAATCTGCAATGGACTCTTTTCACCACACAAGTTTAGTTCATCCGCAAGTTCTTGGGACATCAATGTTGTGGACGAACCTTCATCCAAAAAAGCATATACTTCTTTTATGACATCCCCAGATGTAATACGATTAGGAATATATCTTTAACGTGTATCTGATTCGCTGTTAATGTGCCCTTATGGCGATTAAGGCAGGAGAAGCAGATACGTGCTAATTTGACCATATCGAAACGCTCCTTTTCAGATGCGTTCATGAATTTGTTGCATTTGATCAACTTTTCGCAAGAACCCTTGCAGATGGCGCAATTCTGTATTTCTGAATTTCGGGTGATGGCTACATTGTGCAATGCTATTGTTCTTTTGTTGCTGTCTGGAGGTTTTCTATCGGTGGGCTTAGGTATTACATTTGCGGATGGTACGCGAGTGCACAGTTTCATCCCAAAATTATACAGCCATTTTTCCGAATTCTACAACGTCGCCCGTGGTGGCGTCAGCCTCAGACCATTTAAATTGTATGCTGTTCGGCAGCCGAGATAAAATCTCCTCGACTAAGTATGCATTGTTGCGGTAGGGCAGCACTCTGACATCGTCGTTGTTGAGCAGTGCAGTAAGATCGTAGATACTAGCGGCGTATTGGACAATCGAATCCATTTTAGCTTCTCTGGGCGCAGGGAGAGCCCTAACCTGCTCAAGTAGGTCTTCAACGACTAGTTCTGGTCGGCCGAACAGCCTTTCTAAGGTATTTAAGATCGTGGGTATATTCCTTGGATCCGTAAGTTGACCCTCAACGAATTTTCTGGCAGGATATCTTATTGCTCTTCGGAGTCTTTGCAAGTTTCCGCCAGGTAGAAACGAACACATGGTGTTCGACTGTATGTAGCATGTATAAAAAAGTACCCAGTCGCCAGGTTTCCCATCGAAATATGGTAGGTCTTTTCCGACCGTGTGACGAGTAGCAATGGGGGTCTAAAATTGGTGTACTTAAATGGATGGTTTGGAATGTGGAGTGTATGATGTTGTCTGCTGGGCGGTGGAGCTTCACTGATGTAGGGAATTTCTGCTTCGTTCTTGCCGGGAGTTTCTGTTGCTACGGCTGCTGACGTGAACTGAACCTTTGGTGATGTTGTTATCGGGGGACGTTTTGGTGACATCTCCATGGGCGTTGATAGTTGTTGTAGTTCCGCACCCTCCTCCAGCAGTGATAACTGCTTGAGGAGTTCGGCTTCCCTGTTTAATTCGATGAGACGTGCTCTAGAATTTTCTAGAGCCGCTAAGATGGTGCTCCTGCGATCGTTGTTAGATCTTAGTGTGGAGTGGGACGCTGGTGCGTCGTTTTGATGGAGAATAGTGTTGTCGTCTGAGTTAAGCCCTGGACATATCCAAGTGGGATCTTCTGCGACACTATCTCCCCTACGAGCGCAGATGTAATGAATCCAACGCACGCACTTAGTACACTCCACCATATCGTCTTCGGTCGCTTGCTTACCGCAAATCGGACACACACCGTTAGTCTCGTCTACATGCGCAGTTGGTGACGCCATGATTCCAGGAATTCGAACGGGATAAATTTGAAGAATGTTAGGAATAACTTTCCTAATAATTCCGAGAGAAGACTTTTGTAGACTTTCAAATTCAAACGATAATACCTTTATAATTTAAGTAGTACAATAACGATTTATTGAAGTTAAAACAAACGAAGTATGATTCGAACGAAGAAAATGATGAGAGGCTTCAAATTTAGTCTCCTTGCTCTGGTGTTCAAATTGGAATGAATCGTTGAAAACGTCCCTCCTGTCAAATCAGTCTCTCTCGCTTCTTTGCTGTCAGATGGCGCTATGGTTTAGAAGTGATGCCAATAGTAGATTTTTGGAAGTTGAATGAATATTATTTGTGCGTATAGACGCTAACTCTGAAATTTGTTTGTTAATTACAACAACACGATAGCATATATAAGCTTAAGTTACCGGGGACAACTATCGCCGCTAAGTCATAAGCGGCGAAAAAAGCAGTGCTACCAGAATCATTTTTCTTATCTCCAATCGGTAAATTTTGAATAATTGTATTATATTTTACTTAAATGTGACATTTCGTTTGAAAATCAATTTAAATACACAAATATCTAAGAGAATTTATTTAAATAATTCTACATTTTATTAGAAAAGTGTGGACTAAGGATGAGACTCTGGGGTTGCTGAAGTGCTATCTTTCACGGAAGAGTGAATTTGAGAATATGCGAAAGAAAAAATATGTACACATATTCCAACGTTCTCGAGGGTATGCTTGGTACGTAAGTATACTACAACTAATGTTTCTCTCTTGCAGGACTCTAATACAACACCAAAGGCTCTTATAAGAGAGAACGTTGTTGACAGCATACACAGCAGCTAAGGATAACTCCAATCAAACTGGAGCAAGTCCTTGCAACGGTCCATTCATGGTCGATATAGGGAAAATATTTGAAAAAATCCGATAACTGCAAACACACATACAGTAAATATCGGAAGTATTCCCACTATTGCCATGGAAGTAGAACGTTCGGCATTTTTTTCCCCGAAACATTCAAATTGCTTCTTGAACTACAAATCCTTGACTGTCATCCATGCTGATGACTTTGACACCTCGAATAAGTTGCCAAGTTGTGAAAAGTCACAGTATTACTTATGTACCTGCTGCATTTCGTCACTAGATGGCAATCGAATCTGATGAGATGTAGAGAGATTATCCTAATGGCCACCAGGATGAGTTATGAGTTCGCTGCCGCCATCTATCTCGTGGAATTTCCTTTTTTCCTGGGTCGGCCTCTTCACCGGTAGAGCTCGCATCGTCGACATCTTGATATAGCTGTGATCATGAACTTTTTTGTCTACTAAATGAATTACCTTTTAATTACAATTTTTGTTAATGAATTTTATTGTCAATAAACAATTAATAAGTTTAAGTCCGCGTTCGTATTAATTGGCGACGAGGATGGATGAGCTATTAAATCAGTAATAGAAGTGGTTTCAGCAGTTGATGAAGCAGAATGCAGAGAGCATGCAGGAGGTCATTAAAGGGCTCAGCAGCACAGTATCTAACAGGAACACGAGTTCATCAGGCAACTCGGACACCATCAGCGCATAAAGGAGCATACCGAGGTTTGAATCCTACGAGCCAGCCAAGGCGAACTGGGAAAATTACTTCTTCCAGCTGAAGCAACATTTCGAAGCACACGCCATTACAGATGAAAATCTGAAAAAATCGTATTTTTGATCGTCGTGTGGGGATTATCTGCTAAATCTGTTGAAAAATTTGTGCGAAACAGTGGACGTAAGTACATATACTTTTGCTAAGCTAACCCCATATCTAACCTCACACTTCCAATCCAACCAACATATACTCGCGTCGAGATGTAAATTCCTCCGCCACAGAATGTCACAAAACCAGAGCTACAGTGATTGGATCGCCGAGCTTAAAGGCATCGCGAAAGACTGTGCTTTTGTATGTAAAAGAGAGGGTTGCAATCAATCCTACGCCGATTACATGATCCGGGACATGATTGCATTTCACACACTACACGAACAAGTCCGACTGGCAGCAACACAAGACAAAGATCCGACGTTGGAGAAGATTCAAGACATCATCACAGGACTTGAGACATCCCAACTTGCTTCATCTATATTGAAAGATGCCGACAGAAGCGCAGCAGCTACATCTGTAAGCCAAATCAAAATTTTTTAAATCGATAATCTTGTCCTGATTTCCACGTAAGTCACGATAGAACCAAATGTAGGCATCAAGATTCTATATGTAATAAATGCCGTCGTAGAGGACATATTAAGTGTCTGTGTGGCAAGTCAAGTCAAAATTGCAAGATCGCACTCTCGGTCTCGTTTTCGAAAAAAAAAAGATTTTTCTAAGAACCGTGGAAACTCTTACCGTGACTCATCGTTTTCGTGCTAAAGCAGTCGCCAAAAAGTCTTCAAGATCAATCGTCAACAGAACAACAATGAGACTGCTCACTCTATTTATCAAATAGGCCGTTTAGAGATTTGTACGATCTTAGGCAAAAACGAAAGTTCAGTCGTATACAACAAATTGATGGTTACACTCGCGGTCAATGACTTTCCATTAGTTTTTCAGTTAGACGCAGGGGCGTCCTGCTCATTGGTAGGAATGCAGGGATATAAAGAACTAGGCCTACCTGTTTGTCAGCCCACAGACAAGAATTTAAAAGCCTACGGAAATCTGGAGGTGCCTGTGAAAGGCGTCGTTCAGGTTAAGGTTACGTGGAAGAAGGAGACACTAGTTTTACCACTAATGGTTGTATAGAGTCAGCAGGGTTGTAATATCATGGGATTAGCCTGGCTAAAAGCCTTTAAGTTTTCCTTACGTAGTGCATCGGAAGAACTGGTGTTCCAAATAGCCGATGAAGAGAGACAGGGGCTTGCCGCGAAAGCGAAATTACTTTGCGAATCATACAACTCTGTATTTAGTCCTGGATTAGGACGGAGTACTCAATTCAAAGCGCAGTCAAAGCTTAAAATTGGATCTCACCCCAAATACGTACCATTTCGACCAGTTCCGTACGCACAGAAGCCTTTAGTCAAAGACGAAATAGAGCGAATGGTTAAATTTGACATACTCCGCCCCCAGGAACGAGTCAATGGGCGACTCCAATTGTGGTAGTAGGTAAATCAAACGGCTCGATTCGCATATGTGGAGATTACAAAGTTACCATCAACCCGCAACTTGAAGTCGACCGCCATCCAATGCCTAAGAAGGAGGAACTTTTTCATCGTATTCAAGGTGAAGTACATTTTACCAAAATAGACATGGCCTACTTACAAATTCCCTTAGACGAGGAATCTAAAAAATGTGTGTCTTGTCAACTGAATTTGGCCTTTTCGAACTTCACAGACTACCTTTCGGTACATCGAGCTGCACTGGAATCTTCCAAAGGTTTATGGACCAACTAACATGTGATTTAAGTTGTTGCGCCGTATACATAGACGATATCATTGTGTGAGGCAGAACCGCAGCTGAGCATTTGCAAAGCTTGAAATTAGTCCTGGAGCGTTTTGAAACTCATGGCTTGAAGTGCAATCTGGCTAAATGTCAATTCGCCCAAAAAGAGGTAGACTATTTGAGCCATGTCATTGTTGCAAACGGCATACGTCACTCAGAGTCTCGCTTGCAAGGAATAAGAGATTTGCATAGACCAACATATTTGAAAGAGTTGGAAGCATTTCTCGGCAAAATGAATTATTATATATATATATGTAAGTCCACTTAACAAGCTTAGAGCAAAAAATATTAAGTGCATGTGGGCTAGAGAACAAGAACATTCGTTCAATACGCATAAGGAGAAAATACAAAAACAAACAAAATTGGTTCATTATCGAGAGGACATACCATTATCGTTAGCAACAGATGCTTCATCTCACGGCATTGGCGCTGTCATATCGCACACGTTCCCCGGTGGATCAGAAAAGCTCATCTCTTTCGCTTCAAAGACGTTGACGGATTCACAAAAAAAACTATAGCCAGATAGAGAAGGAGGCACTTTCGATAATCTATGGCGTTAAGAAGTTCAACCAATACCTTTATGGTCGTCAATTCGAGATCATCACGGACCACCAGCCTCTTGTGACAATACTTAACCCAAGCAAAAAGTTACCTTGGATGACTATACAACGTCTACAGCGATTGGCAATAACATTAATGGGTTATACCTACTCGATTCGATATCGGCCAACGAAGCAACATTGCAATGCTGATTGTCTTTCTCGCCTACCAGTCGGACCGGACAAAGACTTCGATAAATCAGAAGCGTGTCAATTAATAGATAATATACACAACACCGTGTTCGGAGATTCCCCAATTAACTCATCGATCGTCGCTGAGTAAGGTCACTGGGGAGAGACCGGAATGAAGCAAATGGCTCGCCGCTATTGTTGGTGGCCGGGCATCGAGGACACCATCCATCGAACTGTTTCAAATTGTTCCACGTGCCAGTTGAATGCAAGTCAGTCTCCGAAACAGTATACCAGTTGGCCTCGTACAGACGAGGCATGGGAGCGCATACATGTGGATTTCGCAGGCCCGTTTGAGAGACATATGTGGATGATAACAGTCGACTCGTTCTCGAATTTTCCATTCATCATCGAAATGGCTTCGTGTACATCAACATCAACCATTAACGCACTAAAATCTGTGTTTGCTCTAGAAGGGTTAACAAAAACAATAGTGTCAGATAATGGCACTCAATTCACATCAACTGAATTTCAAGAATTTTGCAAACAATTTTCAATCCAACATGTTACGTCAGCTCCATTTTACCCGGAGTCTAATGGAGCCGCTGAACGAATGGTTCGAACTTTCAAAACACCAATTTCGAAAATTCGCCGTGACACCACCAGATGCGAAGATGCTTTGCAAATATTTTTAGCAACTTACCGGTCATCACCAGGCAATGATGGAAGATCACCTGCCGAAAAACTTCATGGACGCACACATCGAACTGTACTATCTGCTTTACGTCCAGCAAAGATGCAACTAAATTTGCGAAGGACCAAACCGTTCTAGTCCGACAATACCTGCATAAGGCTAAATGGGTCAAAGCAGTTATTCTGGAAACATTGGAGAGGAGAATGTATAAAGTGAAAACTGAACAAGGGTTTATTTGGCGTCGGCACCAAAACCAAATTCGTGCAAGAATGGAAAATCATCAACATACTTCGATTGCTCAGGCAAGTAATGAATTCACTATTACTAATCAATTTCATTTTAACCCAGATGTTTCTCAACCAACACAATCGGATGCAACATGTTATCATAACCCATCCCATCCAACAGCGTTGACGTCACCGTCACGCAGTGGAGAAGCTACAAGGCCTGAGACAAGTTCGACCTCACCGCCTATGATCCATCCAACATCACCAACTCGTTCCCTGCCAGAGGATACACCACTGTGCTCAACGCCTACAAGACTCGATGAGGAGGATATGGCAAGATCGAACCCATTCCCGACATTCCGAAGCGGCGCCCAAATCGTGCCAAAAAGAAACGGGTTTGTTTCTGTTCAGTTCCAAATTCATCACAACTTAGACGTTCTGAACGCTTGGAACATAGAATGGAATCCAAGACGAATTCCAAATAAGTGTGGAGGAAACTGCTGTATTTCGTCACTAGATGGCAATCGAATCTGATGAGATGTAGAGAGATTATTCTATTGGCCACCAGGATGAGTTATGAGTTCGCTGCCGCCATCTATCTCGTGGAATTTCCTTTTTTCCTGGGTCGGCCTCTTCACCGGTAGAGCTCGCATCGTCGACATCTTGATATTGCTTTGATCGTGAACTTTTTTGTCTACTACCTTTTAATTACCTTTTTGTTAATGAATTTTATTGTCAATAAACAATTAATAAGTTTAAGCCCGCGTTCGTATTAGTACCAAACGTACATGAACACTGTTTTCCCCGATCGTATTCTTGATATTTTTCCGAGTACATTGCTAAAACGAGGAAGACAAAAATGAAAAAGAAAACATGTTTTAAAAAGCAGATTTACATAACTAACTATAGTTGGTTGCAATGTTACTTGAAGTCATCATCGCTGTATTAGTCAATTGTTCAAACGAATTTCTTGCATTTTATATGCTGTTGCTGTTCCAGATCAGATTCTTCGGAATTCGAACTAGAAGAAACAGCATATATACAGGATGTTAGGTCTTCCAATGTTTTTCTATTATTTTGAAGGCGATCGCTGACATTTGTTAACTCTAGCAGCATGTTTAGTACCCTAAAGTAGTTTACCTAATTCATTTGCAACAACATATGAACATATAATTTAGATTTGATTACTTACCTCTGTTTCGATGTTTTCCATTTCAATATCTTGTTTATAATTTTCACAAAAAGAAATCAACGGTTTTCTGAGTGTGGCAGTTAAAATGTCATAAAAATGTATCTGCTTTTCTCAGAAAACCGATAAGTGTGGTTGGAATTTTTCTTGTGCTATTTTTGAGTTTGCGGTATACATATATATATATACATAAATGGATCGCTCCTGGCGGCCAAATTAAAAGCTGAAAGTGCATACCATAGGTTCATGGAAGAGTCAAGTAATCCAGGTTCGCCAGGAGCGACCAACTACAATCACGACTTACTAGGGCGATATAGCACAGTGGCTCGAATTTCGTGACCATCTCAGAGATCCAGGGCAGATACGATGAGCGGTACTAAAGGAACAAACGCATTCCTAGCAACAGCGCGTCTGCCGGTGAGAGTCGTGGCAGAACGAGCGGTGCAGCTGAGGGCACGTGTTGACAATGGAAGTCAAGTAAACTTGATTAACGAGCAGAGTATCCGGCGCATGCAGATCGCTAAACAAAGGTGCGAGTTGCATTTGATCGGAAATGGAGCTGAAGCCACAGTTGGATTCACGGGGACTGTACAAGCCACTATAATATCAGCAGTGGATCTAAGAATCTCCTTGACTTATTAGATGTTCACGATTAAGAAAATATCGTCGCGGGTCCCGATTACAGAAGTACAACAAGGGCAAGCAGTGGAGTTCGGTCAGATGAAGTTAGCGGATCCAATGTACAATAAACCCGCTATAATGGAGTTTTTAAGTTACAGTATCCCCTACAATTCCCTCGAAAAGGCGAACTGTAAACTAATACAAGCACATGTAATACCCAAATTATCGAGCGATTCACAAGATTTGCTGACCAATCGTCTGCCACACATCCGCTCGATAATGCGAGCAAAGCGAACATGTAATTCTTGTTATTACCGATCGTTTGTGGTAATGCAGCACCTTTCACGGTGAGTGCAAACCAACTTGTAAGTTAGTTCTAAGGTGAATGCAATAAAGAAGGCATAATAATCCGCAAGTAAAAATAATTGTTTTTTTTCGCGGAATCGAAAGTGAATTATAAAAGTGGCGCAGTCGGTAGGACACGCCTAGTGGTACGAATGAGTAAACAAAAAGATGTGATAAAAGATTGTCACGTGCGTATTAAAGCTTATTGGCGAATAATTAAAAAAAGTTAAGAATAATAGTGCTGAAAGAGAAAAAAGGATTCGCATATAACTTCCTAAGATAGAAGCTAAAAATCATTTCTAAACATAGAAACGGAAAAGTGTTCGAAAGTTTTTTAAGATCCAAATTGAAACCCGAAAAGTGCTTACAAAATATATATACATATAAAGAAAGAAAGAAATAAAAGGTGTTTAAGCGAAATACTGAAAATTGTAAATTATTGTGCTCAAAAATATATATACATGTGTATAGACAATTAAATGAAAAAAAAAACACTGAAGGAAGGCTTTGCCTAAGAAGATTCATCAGATCTGGAGCACAACATCTGAACCACCACTCATCATCAACAACATTCATCGAATCTACAAGTCAACTAATGCACGGTGTGTGTTTTTTTTTAGATTCCTTAATGATAGGTATGTATGAAAGTTTACTATGATTTTTTTTCTCAAAATGGAAAAGGGAAAAAAGTAATCAATTGTCGGGAATAATTCATAAATTCTTTGATACAGATATGCTCACCTTAAATTTAGACCCCCTCAAATACCTGTCAAAAAATCCTGACTTTAAACTAGATTATAGAGATCTCCAGAATTTTATTGACCTCATCGATAAAATTCACACAATACTTACAAAATACGATCCGTTAGCTCAAAGCATTTTTTCTGACTATATCAAAGCCAAACTACAAGCCAAGGCCCAGGGAACAATAGAAATGAATGCACACATAACTAATTAGTGCGTCATCAAAACGATTTTAATAAACAATTTTGGCAATATAATAAGTCTCGAAAGACTTTTCGACGCACTCAGGTCCGTTATAGATTCCAAACGAATAGCATAGAACTTTACAACGAAATTAAAACAATTTCACGCCGTCTCAATATAAAAACCAAGCAAATGACAGGAGAGTCTGAATTATGAATCAGTATAACAAGGTTTCAGCCCTAGTTATTTTCAAAAATAAATTACCTGAAAATATGAGATCGCTTTTACATTGCCGTAACCATGCAAGTTTTAAAGATGCAATGAATATCTCGCACGATCCGGATATGCTTATTATAATAATAGAAATAACAACGTAGGACATCCATAGACATATATCGCAGCCATACCAATATAACCAACAATTTAACGCAAAGCCCTACTATTAACCACCGCAAGAACCCATGGAAGTCGGATTAATAGAACGAAACAGGAACCTCTGAAAAAAGCAAGCAATAAGTAATTCGCGAATACAAGAGATTGGCAACAGTCTCGATACAGGAATCAAAGTATAAGACTTGAAATTACCAATTTCAGAGAAGACCAACCGTATCCACCACCAATGCCAAATGCAAGAAATCAGAGGCTTTAGAGGTAAAAAATCAGAGGCTTTCAAGGTAAAATAAGGCCACTCAAGTTCGTCACAGATACTAGGGCGACCCATTTTACATGCGTATAATTTGGACAACAATAACGCCAGAGCTCTCATTTCAAATAAGCTTACGGGAAAACCTTGGAAGTGGCTCCATTCCAAAAGATTTAATGACAATTTCTATCGCAGAGTTATTAACAGATATGCGCATATTGTTTGGCGATCGTGCTAGCAAATTAACCTTGAAGCGGCAATTTGAAAATAGAAAATGGCAAACAACTGAGTCGTTCCAGGAGTACTTCCACGACAAGGTTATTTTAGCCAATAAAACCACGGTCGATGATGAGGAACTCCTTGAGCACATTATTAAGGGAATTCCGGATACTAACTCCAGATCTCAGGCATGCATGGAATGCATCGCTTTAAAGAAAAGATGGAGTTACTGGATGCATTCAGTGGTGTGATTCTGGCAGGATAATCACTACCATCACGTCACGACGCGGCACCAGTAGGACGTTTAATACAATAACGTCAAGACGCTGCAGCAGCAGGACGTTCACTACCATCACGTCAAGACGCAGGACTAGCAGGACGACCAATCAGATGCTATAATTGTAATGCATTGGGTCATTTTGCATCTGACTGTCGTAAGCCACGGAGAGAAATCGGTGCATGCCATGTGTGTGCTGGAATGGGACACCTAGCAGCAGAATGCCCAAAAAAGAAGATTGGACGCGAAATACACCATATCAACAATAATGAAGAAGACGAATATGTAAGTAGTTTAGATTTGCAATTCAATTTTCGTGTTGCCTTTATTTATAATAAAAAATGAAAACAGATGTAATTACTTTGGCATTAATAAACTTTTACTATAACTATAATTGGTGAAATAGAGTGTACTGTTTTATTCTATGACAGAAATGTTAATTTAACGTTATTAATAGTACCAGACAGTACGATGAAATATCCAGCGGTGCTAGGAAAAGATTTTTTGAGAAAAGCTGATATAAAAATGGTACCTATATGGAAACAAATTAAAGATGAAGTAGTATCTAAAAATAATGATGTGAGCAAAAAAGAGTGTCTTAGTTTAGCCTTAAATTGTGAACGTAATTATGAAGAAGAGTGCTTAAGTATAATGAGAATTGAGATTGATGGATACAAAGAATGTACAGTTAATGAAAGTTTTAATTATGTATATAAAAGAAAGTTTGATAAGATATTTAATGAATACTATGTAAACAACGAGCGCCATCAAGTTCCTGAGACAGTGTGTGAAATGAAGTTGACACTAAATAACGAAAAGCCCTGCCAATGTTCTCCTAGGAGTTTGTCATATTGCGAAAAAGAACAAGTTCAGGTCATTTTGGATAATTTACTTACGCAAGGTGTTATCAGAAGAAGTAGATCCGAATATTCGTCTCCAATCGTATTAGTGAGAAAGAAGACAGGTGATATTCGGCTATGCGTAGATTACCGACCACTAAATAAGGTAACTCTAAAGGTAAATCATCCACTCCCATTGATAGAAGATATAATGGATGGGTTTTCAGGAAAAAACTGTGTTTACGTTATTGGATCTTAAAAATGCATTTTATCATGTTCGTATGCATGAGTTATCCATCAAATATACTTCCTTTATAACCTCTATGTGTCATTTCGAGTATTTATTTATGCCATTTGGGTTAAAAAATGCACCGTCCGAATTTCAGCAGTACATTGAACAGGTTTTCGAAGACCATTTGAGAAGGAAAAATATTAGGATATACATTGACGATCTAATGATAGCTACAGAATCAATTGAGGAGCATTTTGAAATAATAAAAGAAGTTTTTGAAACCCTAGTAAAGAATAAGTTAGAGCTAAGATTGGATAAATGTAAGTTCTTGATGTCGGAAATTAGTTACCTTGGATATAGGGTATTAAACCAGATGCGAAAAATTTAGAATCAATAAGCATGTTTCCTATTCCACATAATGTTAAGGCGGTGCATAGTTTTCCAGGATTGGGCTCATATTTTAGGTGGGTTGTAGAAGGATTTTCAGTTATGGCACAAGCTTTGTATCAGCTCATAAAAAAGGATGCTGTTTTCACGTTTACCGAAAAAGAACTTCAGTGTTTTGAGCAACTAAAAGCAGAACTAATCGAAGCTCCTATACTAGCCATATACGATCCTAAGGATGAAACAGAACTGCATTGCGATGCCAGTTCTATAGGATTTAGAGCAATTTTCTTACAAAAAAAGAAAGATAGAAAATTCCACCCAATATTTTATTTCTCAAAGAGAACTACCGATCAAGAAAGTAAATTTCATAGTTTTGAGTTAGAGACATTAGCAATTATTTATGCGTTAAGGCGGTTAAGGGTATATTTACATGGACTCAGGTTGAAGATAGTCACCGATTGTAATTCGTTGACGCTAACATAAAATAAAAAGGAGATAAACCCTAGGATAGTGCGATGGGCATTAGAATTACAAAATTACGATTTTATTACTGAGCACCGTAGTGGAGTCAGAATGTAGCATTTAGATGCGATTAACCGTATGGTTAATGTTTTAGTTTTAGAAGGTAATACGTTTGAACAAAATTTATTTATTTATAAAGACGAAGAGATTAACAAAATTCGGGACCAGTTGAGTGAAGAGGATAGTAGTTTCTATGAAATGAGGAATGGACTAATATATAGGAAATCTGGTCAAGGGATACTGTTTTACGTTCCAAAAGCCATGAACGAAAACGTATTAAGGACATACCATGATGATATTGGGCATTTAGGCCGTGATAAAGTTGTAGATGTAATTATGAAAACATACTGGTTTCCTAAAATGAGAGAAAAAGTGAAGGACCATATCAGAATCTGTTTCAAATATATAGCATTTTCACCTAAGTTTGGAAAACACGAGGGTTTTGTGCATAATATCCCTAAAGGGGACACACTTTTTGAGACAATCCATGTAGACCATTTCGGTTCGATCTCACTAAAGAATGCAAAGAAAAAGTATGTATTCCTAATAATAGGTGCTTTTACGAATACGTAAAACTATATGCGACAAAATCCACTAACACTACAGAGGTTCTAAGTTGCTTAAGTTCATACTTTATGCATTACAGTCGACCAAAATCACTTATATCCGATAGAGGTAGCGCGTTTACCTCGGGAGATTTTAGGAAGTTTCTGGAAGAACACAATGTGCGTCATGTTAGAGTCGCAACCGGTTCCCCTCAAGCGAACGGCCAGGTGGAACGCGTAAATAGAAGTTTAGGCCCTATGATCGCTTAACTGACGAGTGAGGGTTTGCAGTACTGGCTGGATGGTGTATTACCAAGAGTAGAATTCGCGTTAAATAATACACTTAGTAGTGTTACTGGAATGACACCGAGTGAATTATTGTTTGGAGTAAGACAAAAAGGTGTTGTTATCGATTTTCTGAAAGAAAGCCTAGATGAGTGTGACAAAAAGAGTGAGGAACCAAAGAAGAGCTTAATACAAATGAGAGATGAAGCTGCAAAAAAGATAGTTCGAAGTCAGAATTATAACAAAATAATAAAAGATCGTCATAGAACTAGCAATGAATATGAAAAAGGTGATTATGTGATGATAAGGAATCACGTTAGTCAAGCTGGTGTTTGAAAAAATTAATACCTAAATTCAAGGGTCCGTATGAGATAAAGAAAGTATTGCCTTATGATAGGTATGTAGTGAAAGATTTGGAGGGGTGTCAGTTAGGGCAGATTCCATACGAGTGGAAATTGGAAGTGGCAAATATGAAACCGTGGGTAAATCATAAAGACAAATGTTCAGGCAACATCGGGACGATTGTTAGTCAGGATGGTCGAGTTGTAGCCGTACACAACACACACATGAAACCTAACTCAATTCATCCCTGTAAAATAAGAGAGAAACAGAAAAGAGAAGGAAGGAACATGAAAAACACTCCCGTTCAATCAGTACAGTCAGATCAGTCGTGAGGATATCGTTGAATGTATCGGTTGTTAATAAAGGAATAACAAAGAATACAAATTTCATCCTCTTTTATTCTTAAACATCCTATAACACAAAAAACTCCTCCTCCAAACACTCCTCAAAAACGCATACATTTCCGCAAGGATCTGCCAAAGTTTGTTAATACTTCTGATCTATTTCTAATCGGTGGTGATTTCAACTGCAGACATAGGTCTTGGGATTGTCTACAGCCTAATGAATGGGGTAATATTCTTGCAAATCGTAACTGAAGACATCCTTTTGAAATACTCCATACATCCCAATCCTTCTTTCGTCCCATCGAGCAGGAATAGAAATGCTACAACTTTAGATCTGTTTCTCACTAATATCCCTGATCTTTTTACTCCTCCAATTACCATTAACCAGCTGAGTTCCGACCACTTACCGGTAAAATGTGGTGTCATTATTTCTCAAACAAACCAATTTTTTGACTTCAAAAATGATAACTGGAACTTATTCAGACGACTAATTCGAGAAAAACTTGAAAATGCATTTGAGCCAAACATTATTAAACCCCCAATTGATAAAAATATAGATACCTTCAAATTTGCAATTGCAAACTATAGAAACCAATCTTGGAACGATAGACTTCTATCGTTATATAAAGGTTCCAACCCGTTTTAAAAACACACTTATATTCATCCTCTGAAGTGTGACAACTCTGTCTTTCATTCCCCATGTGCTTTATCACAATACCGCTCTAGCAATTAGTTTTTTGATTAATTATTCAATTCCTAGTAACATTAGCCAAAGCATGCATGTTCACACCCAATTGTGAGCAATACCAATCCTATACCCCTAAGTGAGCTACAAGGCATAATTCATAATTTAAAGACTAACAAGTCATCCGGTTTTAATGGTATCAAAAATATATTCCTTAAAAATCTACTCGTATCTGCACTCAAACATTTGCAAGACATCTTCAATAACTGTCTCAGGCTGGGATATTTCCCTAATAGATGGAAAACAGCCAAGCATCATTTTGAAACTCGGAAAAATTGCGAATCTACCTGGTAGTTACAGACCTATCAGTTTGCTCAGCTCTCTAAGTAAATGCTTAGAAAAGATCATAAAGAATAGGATTGTTTCTTTCATTGATGAAAACGAAATTTTACCTAAAGAACAATGTGGACTAAACGCTTGTCATAGCGCTGGCATGTTGATCTTGGACGCTGAGAAAGCATTCGATACCGTCTGGCATGATGATTTGATACACAAGCTATTGAATTATAACCTTCCACTGTATCTTATTAAAATCGTTCAGTCGCTTCTATCTCTACATACTTTCAAAGTATCGGTAAATCAGAGCCTCTCGGACAACAAAATAATTAGCACTGTTGTCCCAAGACTCTGTCCTAGCGCCTGTCCTATATAATATATACACCTCTGATTTCCCAAATCTAAATAATTGCAATATTGCTTTATATGCAGACGATACATGCATTTACTCCTCGGATGCAACTGGTTCCATTATTGGAACCAATCTGCAATCTGGGATAAATACCGCCCTTGAATATTGTCAAGATTGGAATATTAACATTAACGCGTCTAAAACGCAAGCAATCCTTTTCACTCGAAAAAGAAAAACTTGTTTACTTCAAAGCAACAGCCTTCAACTTAATGGTTTTTGGTCGAGTGGAAATCTAGTGGAAAGTATCTTGGGGTACATTTAGATGAAAGGTTCACTTTTAGGCTTCATATTCAAGAAACTATCAAAAAGATAAACTTAACGATAAAGATTCTCTATTTGGATGGATTCTCTATCCCTTGCAGGAATTCTAGAGAAAGCAATGAAAACAAAATATTAATTTTTAAGTCTATTTTCCAACCGATCATGTTCTATGGGTCTTCTGTCTGGGGTAAGTGCGTCAAAAGTCATTTGCGTGGACTCCAAATAACGCCAAATATGCTATTAAAAATGATTCTAAATCTCCCTTGGTTTTTCTCGATTACGGAACTTCATAAGATATCCAAGATCCAAATGGTCACAGCTAGGATAGAAAAACTTTTTGTCCAATATATTTGTCCAGAATAAGTGCAATACATTCCTGTTTACCTATCTTTATATTTATTTGTTCAATATATAAACATATTTATTTATTCACTTATTCATTTATTTATTTATTTAATTATTTATTTATTTATTTATTTATTTATTTATTTATTTATTTATTTATTTATTTATTTACTTACTTATTTATTTATTTGCTCATTAATTAATTAATGAATTTATTTATTTATTTATTTATTTATTATTTATTTATTTATTTATTTATTAACTTATTTATTTACTTATTTATTTATTTATTTGCTCATTAATTAATTAATTTTTTTATTTATTTATTTATTTATTCACATATTTATTTATTGTCAATCATTTTTGTGTTTTCTAAAACAATTTGAAATCAGGACTAACCACATCCCTCTTCCTTCCAAAGGAATTAGGAATTTTTGTTGCCATGGAGGTTTTTTAAGTAGATTTTCCTTTCCACAAAAATCGAATATTTCTGTGATAAATTATATAAAGATTATATGAATATTTTAGTAGTAAGGTGATGCAAAATCTCTACACAACAAATTATTTGCAATATATTGTAAAATTTGGGCCACTATAAAAAAAAATAAAATATTTCAAATCACATGATAAATTTAAAATTATATAATGCTCAAAGTTATTGGAACACGTAACGTACGACGAAGTACTAGGCAGGCATATGGAAAGGGAACATAGTCCAAAAGCCGATTTATAAAACATTACCCGATTTATAAACAATTGCGAAGTTTGCAATTTAGAAATGTTAGAAACCCACCAAATCCACTTTTTAAGTTAACAAAAATTCCTACAAAACCCAGACAAATTGTTCACGTTGACGTTTTCTTAAGAAAAACTCAATTTCTCACTTTCATTGATAAATTTTCGAAACATACGTGCGCTGTCAAAATTTTTATGTATAAGTTGGTTGGAATTTAAAAAGACTCTTGCTTACTTCGTTGGACAATTCGGTACAGTTGACAAGATAATTGTTGATAACGAACTAGGATTTAAAGCAGCACCACTTAAACAATTTTTAGCAGATTCTAATATCGAAATAGACTATACACCCAGCAGCAATCATACATCTAATTCGGTTGTGGAAAGATTGTACACTGTGGAAGAAAAGATTTAGCGAATCATAACTTTTTATAATAACACAATCCACTCCACAACAAACAAGAAGCCCATAGATTTCGTAAATGGTAATATTCACGATACTGAATATGAAGAAATTCGTAATATAATGCTAAAGAAAAAATAAAATATGATTGAAAAACTTAATAGAACAAGAAAAGACGATCCAATAAATGAAGGTCCCAATTTTATAAAAGAAATCAGAGGTGGGAAGAACCATTCTAAATGCCGGAGAATTCAAGCCGAAGAAATTGATGAGGACCATTTAAGAGATATCAAAACCCAGAATACATACTATAAAACACACATTTAATCAAAGAAAAAGTGCTAAGTAATATACCACTAACAAGAAATCATTTCCTTTTATCAGATAACTTTTCAGATGCGGACAACATTTATATTTATGCATGATGACTGTATCGAAGGAATCATGAATTTAGAACTAGCAACATGCGCAAAAATTGTAAGCAGCATATTTAAAAACATTGAAGAATTGCATATAGAACACAATTGTAGCAATCAAACTTTAAGCTAGCACGGTCTCTGGCTAGCTGTCTCCAGTGTCGCTCGCCAAGGTAGTTCAGGTCCTTCTCTAGCTGGGTTCGCCACCTTAAGCGCGGGCGTCCTATGTTACGTTGTCCCACGGGTTTGGACTCGAAGACTCTTCGGGCCGGAGCTGGGAAGGACCAAAGATCGCACGCAGAGCTTTTCTCTCGAAAAGGCCAAGGACTTTCTCATCCGCTTTTGAGATTATTCACACCAAGTCAGTTTCGACAAATAGCTCTACTACTCAATTGCTTCTTGTGCCTATAGTAACACCGGTTGGCAAGAGTTACTCTGCGTTTGATCTCGGTACTGATGTTGTAAAATGTAAAATTCGCCAAAGTATCTATATAGATATATATATATATGAAAATTCTTTTGTTCACGTTATAAATCCTTTATTGCTCCTTTCGGGTTGGAGATGGCTAAGCGAGTGAATATACATATTTGATTACTTGACTCTTGACATTGTTTGACATATTGACATATAGAATTACATGTGGAATTACAGATGGTAATGCAGTGTACATTTATATATCGATCATAATTCTTAAATAATTCAAAGTGATTTGTTATACAACATCCTCCCCGGCCGAGAACGAGTGTATAGTGTAAGTGTAGTGTAATTGACGAGTATGTGCGGTGTCTAATGCATAAGAGAGAATGCACATAGCATTTGTGTTGTGTAGTGAAGTTCTGTCTCTGGATAATACCTGTCGAAAAGAAACTTGTAAAAGGAAATAAGTAAATAGTTTTTTTTTGTTTTGTAGTGAGAAACATAGTGCGTAAATAAGATAAGCGACGACGACGAATTTGTGTGCGTGTGTGGGTTTAGTGTTGGAAGATCGCGTCGCGTCGGTGTGATGTTATATTTTGTGCTGGATTTCTATACTAGAAATTCCGCTGACCTATGTACATATATGTGTTAACAGACGATGGTAATATGTACATAGTCCAATGAACTCTCCCGTACGACTTGATGTAGGTTAGTGTGGTAAGTTGTTGGGGGCAGCCATTACTGCCGATTATGCAGTTTCGTGTTATTGTGACATTTCATGTTATTATGTTGGAATTTTGCATGTTGTCTAAATGTAATAATTGTTTTAAATGAATAGTGTACTTTTGTGAATTGTGGTATTTAGTTATTTCAATGAGTGTAGAAGTTTGTTGATTTAGTTTGTTTGGGATTTATTTGTACGGATTAAGTGTTCGTAACTAGATGCACGTTAGTTGACAATTTTTCATTCGTTTCCAGGGTGGCTTCCGTCGATGAGTTTTGATCCTCGTAAGTGTCGTTGGAAGGCAGGATACAAATTTTGGTAACTGGTCTTTTGACCTGACCATTTGCGATTTTTATTGTGATGACTCGTACCAGTTCATCTTTCCCTGGTTGTATGTCGATGATGCGCGCTAAGGTCCACTTGCCAGACGGAGCGTTGTCATCCTTGATTAAAACCTGCTCGCCGATTCGGGGTTGACTTTCTACCTTCGACCATTTTGGACGTTGCTGCAACCTGGGTAAGATATTCCGATTTCCACCGTTTCCAGAATACTTGATGCAATTGTTGTAATTGTTGCCAGCGTTGAAGCGGTCCGATTTTCGCCTCAGTTAGGTTGGTTTCTGGTATTGTATTTAATGATCGGCCAATGTCCGGGAGTGAGTGCAGTAATGTCTTCCGGGTTGTCCGTCATCGGACACAGCAACCTTGAGCTCAAGCATGCTTCGATTTGATGCAAGAATGTGCACGACTCACTTGAGGTGGTACTTTACGGATTATACTCCTGCTTCCCAGAGTTCTCCGGAATGTGGCGATGCTGAAGGAATGAAATGCCATTCTATTCCTTCATTGGCAAGGAATCTGGCTGCGTCTTCCCATCCGAAGTTAGCGTTCGCGTGGAGCTTCCGTAACTCCTTGTTGGCCCCGACAGAGTTAGTGCCGTTGTCACTATATATGTGTGAGCAGATTCCTCGCCTGGAGATGAACCGTCGCAGTGCTGCTATGTACGCTTGGGTGGAACTGGTAGGCCCAAGTGTATAGCATTGGTAGCCAAACAAATGAAAATGGCAAAGTAGGACTTGGGGGTTTTAGCCCCTCGCCCTCTCCACGCTTTGACTTCGATTGGCCCCGCATAGTCCACCCCGGTGTGCGTAAAAGGGTGCGAAATTCTTATTCGCGGTGCTGGTAAATTGCCTATCAATTGATGTCCCGATTTGGCACGATATTTGAAGCAGACTAAGCATTTATGTAAGATGTTTTTGACTGTGCCTTTGAATTTCGTAATCCAATAATTGTTGCGTAAATAGGCTGAAGTTTGTTGCAACCCATGCAACGTCTTCAAGTGGGCTTCAACTATTAGCAATTTCGTGCCATGATGAGTCCCTTTAAGAATTATTGGATGACGTTGTTCGAAGGAGAGGTCTGCTTGTTGCAATCTACCACCCACATGAATAATTCCCCATTTGTTTTTTAACGTGCAAATCGATTTTGCAACCGACTTTATGGTCGCGAACATGTCATCTTTGGCTAACTTTATTAGCACCTCTGTTGCATACTGCAACTCTGCCGGTGACAATGTGCTTTTTTGTCTACAATTAGGTGAATTTTGGGTGTTACTTATAAATCGTATGCAGTATCCAACGATTCTTGTTAGTGCAGGGAGACGCGATTGTGCTAACATGTCTTCAACAAAATGGTTATTTACCTTTATAGCTGTTGTGGACTTTGGAATTCCTAAGTATCGTGGAGAAATTGCTAACCTTTCCACCAGAGGGTGTTTGAAATTAAGACCGAAGGCTTTCTTCCTCGTGAGGCCAAGTCTGCCGGGGTCAGCTCGCTTGGCATATGCCTCCAACATTCCGAGTTAACGAGTCGTTGTATTTCGGCGACTCTATGACCAACGAATGTGGCCCACCTTGTTGGAGGTGCTGCGATCCATGAGAGGGTGATAGTGGAGTCCACGCATATTGCTTTATTTCTCGCCACCCTAAAACCCTGGCAGTGTGTTCCATTAGTGTGGCGAGCATTACGGCCCCGCACAGCTCAAGACGTGGGAGTGTTAGTATCTTAACGGGTGCCACTCTGGTCTCTGACACTAGCAAATTAACGTGTATGTTGTCCTCCACGTCAAGTACTCTTACATAGACAGCTGTCCCATACGCACTCTCAGATGCGTCGCTGAACCCTTGCAGGTGTAGCTCTTTGTTCGAATTGGTAGTCTGAATCCAGCGAGGGATGCGAATATCTTCCAGATGTTGTAGGTCTGCTCGAACTTCTTCCCATTTTTTTTTAGTTCTGGAGGAACCGGATCATCCCAGTTGAGTTCACTCTTCCACAGTTGCTGCATTAATATTTATATATAACGCAGGGGGATATCCATCCTAAGGGGTCGAACAATTTGGCTATTACTCCCAAAATGCTTCGTTTTGAGGGTTCGTTATCCTTCGCTGAAATGTTCTGGAAGGATAGATTGTCTTCTGTTGGAAACCATTTTATTCCAAGTTCATTTATGTGTTGGGATGGGTTGACATTTAGAGACATTTTATTTTCCCTATGTTCCACCGGTATACCCTCTAGGACTTCTGCTTCATTGCTTGACCATTTCCGCAAGTTAAAGCCTCCCGACAACAACAAATGGGTGACTTCCTTTCGCTTACCTATGGCCTCTTGAATGTTGTCCGCTCGAGCGAAGAGATTGTCTACGCACACGTCGTATCTCACCATTTGTGCATCAAGAGGAAACGTATGCTCTTCGTTCTTTGCCAGTTGAAGAAGTGTCCGTATGGTTAGATAGGGGACGCACGTCGTGCTCTCGTTGTTTTGCCAGAGTATCAGCTGATAATAGGAGTCGTCAGCATTCACCCGGATTTGTCGGTACATTTATGTAGTCTCCATTTTAATATAACATTGAATATGTCACTTTTTTTTTAGGACCGGTCATCAAATGTGGGTGAGTGCTGTTCACCGCGTGATGTGCCAAATAAAAGTGGTGTGGAGTTCTTAAAATGTCATCTGTGTTGATGTCGACTACTATGTGTCCAAGATGTAAGTACTCGTCTATACATTTCCTGTACTCTTTCTTCAGTGTTGTGTTGACTTTGAAGCGTCGTTCAAGCTGTTCAAACCTTCGCATTGCGACTTGTTTGGAAGATCCCTTCGTTGAAAGATCGACTTCGTATCTCCCTGAACCGAGCCTTTGAGTGGTTTTGTTGAAGAAATCTTCACATTCCTTTTCTTCGAGTGGTTGCTGTTTTGTGAAGGGTGCCTCCTCTATCTCCCAGAAGCGTTGTAGTTGACGACCGACATCAATTTCTTGTTGGAAGGCGTTTATCTTTTGTTTGGCCTGTTGTACACGATCCAACAAAACCCATCCAAGTAGTGTGTTTTGAGCGACTGCCGCCGTAGTGGTTTCGCTGCGATGTACTTCGGGAACATCCGCTACAACTAACATCCGCGCTCCTAACAAAATATCAACTTCGGCAGGTTTATAATAAGTCGGGTCAGCCAGAGTCAATCCTTGGATATCGCAGCATTGTTCATGCTGGAGTTCGTAGGCCGGAATATGGGCCTTCTTGCGACTTGAAAATCAATACTCGAGTGCTTGTCTCGAAACTCGAATGGAGAGCCCCAGGGTGATATCAATATTCCCGTGAGACGCTCCGCTCCTGACCTTCCCTAACCCCGAAATCCGGTTTTGGGCTGGATGCCTAATCGCTTCGCCGTTTTTGCCGTGATAAATGAGGCTTCGGACCCTGGGTCGACTAAGCCTCGAAGCACGATGTCGTTCTTGTGCGAGATTTTTACTCGTACAAGGGATGTAGCTAATAACACAGTCTGAGCCCCGTGAGTTGCGAGGTAATTACCTAATTCTGCGAGGGATGGAATATTTCAGCTGCTGTGGATAAATGTGAATGTGTTGTTGTGTTTGACGTGGACGTGTTAGGTGCTGAGTGTGTTGTGTGGTGTGTTTGGTGTGTGAAATGTGTTTTGTGTTGACCTGTTAGTTGTATGATTTGTTGAGAATCAACGTGAAGTAAAGAGTGGTGCTGTTGTTGGCAGAAATAACAGCGCCCTTTACTAGGGTATTGTTGAGTTGTGTGGCTGTATGCTAAACAGTTCACACACACGTGACGAAATGTCCATTTGGCGAAAACGGTTGCATGCGTTCATTGCATGTACCCCTTTGTGACAAACTTTGCAAGATAACTGTATCTCTGTCGTTTGTTTAATATGGAGAGCTTTCGCTTTCACTGACTGGTCTCGACCATGCTTGCTACTGGTTGTAGCTTGTTGAAGACCGACGGCCTCCAAAGTCCTAAGCCTGTTTTCGAGGAATTCTTGAAATACTTTGAACTCCGGCAGGTCCTTTGTTGTACCTAGTCTTTTTTCCCATAATTGTTGGGTAAAAATCGGTAACTTCTTGGTGAGTACGAAGATGATTATGGTATCCCAATGCTCCACTGGTATACCGCGGCTTTCAAGAGCATGTCGATATTCAACGGAAGTGTTTAATAATTTATTTAACCCGGTCGCAGTTTCCGTCATCACGCTTGCTGACCGCAAAACGTGATTAATTGGGCGTTTACTAAAAACCCATTATGGTCGTAACGTGATTTTAAAATTGCCTAGGCCGATTTGTAATTCGCATTGTTACTAGACAGATGCTGAATTAGCTTTTCGGCCTCTCCCGCTACGCTTGACTTTAAAAAATGCAATTTTTCATCATCCGTCAACGCGGAGTTAGTGTCTATAATAGCCTTAAAAATATCGTCAAAACCTTTCCACGTTTGGTATTCACCGGTAAAAATGGGTATATTTATTTTGGTAATCTTATACTATGATTATCACTACCACTTACTTTACTTACAACTTACCCCTTCTTGTGCCGATGTTCGCACTTTGTCAAAGCTATCCAGCAAGGCAATTTTATAGTCTAGGTAAGTGTTTCGAACTCTCTCGTGTAACATTCTATCTTCGTCTGCCTTCTCTGGTAGTACTGCAGCAGTCATCCTTCCAGGTAACGTTCCGAACTTGTTATCTTCCAGTACAGTAATGCGGTTCGTTATATAGTTTTTTGTTCTATCCTTTGCAGACCGCTTGGTAAAATTCTCAATATCCTTGGTGATTTGTTGCAACAGAATTGTTTGCACTTTCAAAGCCGTCCACATGATGAATAAGTGAAGAATATGGAATACGTAAGACAAAAAAAATGTTTGATGTGTATTTCATCTTACGTTCCGAATAAGGTTGTTCGCTGTTGCCGTTAATTCCTTTGTGCTTTGTCTTTTTAGCTGGATCCACTATACCTTACCGATTTATAGCGGTGAACGGTATACTCTAAGGTAGTGAAATTCCGACGATGAATTTCACTTCTTAAAAAAGGAAAATCTGGACCCTGCGTGCTATTTCACCTGCTTGATGTTTCACCGAATATGAAGATGTTGCAGCTTACAGATGTTGCAGTTTCTTACACGACGCGTGAGACCGGTTTGCACTTACACAAAACTCACTAAGTGTTTTTAAATGTATATAAAATGTTTAATAGAAAGGTACTTAAATTGTTAATTTTAGTTTATTTTCACACACTGCGGATTATTACTTAATCCGTAAAAGAGCATTTATGTGTTGGGATGGGTTGACATTTAGAGACATTTTATTTTCCCTATGTTCCACCGGTATACCCTCTAGGACTTCTGCTTCACTGCTTGACCATTTCCGCAAGTTAAAGCCTCCCGACAACAACAAATGGGTGACTTCCTTTCGCTTACCTATGGCCTCTTGAATGTTGTCCGCTCGAGCGAAGAGATTGTCTACGCACACGTCGTATCTCACCATTTGTGCATCAAGAGGAAACTTATGCTCTTCGTTCTTTGCCAGTTGAAGAAGTGTCCGTATGGTCAGATAGGGGACGCACGTCGTGCTCTCGTTGTTTTGCCAGAGTATCAGCTGATAATAGGAGTCGTCAGCATTCACCCGGATTTGTCGGTACATTTATGTAGTCTCCATTTTAATATAACATTGAATATGTCACTTTTTTTTTAGGACCGGTCATCAAATGTGGGTGAGTGCTGTTCACGGAGCTTTGTGGTGCTGCTGGACTCTTTGATGACCGCGTGATGTGCCAAATAAAAGTGGTGTGGAGTTCTTAAAATGTCATCTGTGTTGATGTCGACTACTATGTGTCCAAGATGTAAGTACTCGTCTATACATTTCCTGTACTCTTTCTTCAGTGTTGTGTTGACTTTGAAGCGTCGTTCAAGCTGTTCAAACCTTCGCATTGCGACTTGTTTGGAAGATCCCTTCGTTGAAAGATCGACTTCGTATCTCCCTGAACCGAGCCTTTGTGTGGTTTTGTTGAAGAAATCTTCACATTCCTTTTCTTCGAGTGGTTGCTGTTTTGTGAAGGGTGCCTCCTCTATCTCCCAGAAGCGTTGTAGTTGACGACCGACATCAATTTCTTGTTGGAAGGCGTTTATCTTTTGTTTGGCCTGTTGTACACGATCCAACAAAACCCATCCAAGTAGTGTGTTTTGAGCGACTGCCGCCGTAGTGGTTTCGCTGCGATGTACTTCGGGAACATCCGCTACAACTAACATCCGCGCTCCTAACAAAATATCAACTTCGGCAGGTTTATAATAAGTCGGGTCAGCCAGAGTCAATCCTTGGATATCGCAGCATTGTTCATGCTGGAGTTCGTAGGCCGGAATATGGGCCTTCTTGCGACTTGAAAATCAATACTCGAGTGCTTGTCTCGAAACTCGAATGGAGAGCCCCAGGGTGATATCAATATTCCCGTGAGACGCTCCGCTCCTGACCTTCCCTAACCCCGAAATCTCCACGCACGCGGTTTTGGGCTGGATGCCTAATCGCTTCGCCGTTTTTGCCGTGATAAATGAGGCTTCGGACCCTGTGTCGACTAAGCCTCGAAGCACGATGTCGTTCTTGTGCGAGATTTTTACTCGTACAAGGGATGTAGCTAATAACACAGTCTGAGCCCCGTGAGTTGCGAGGTAATTACCTAATTCTGCGAGGGATGGAATATTTCAGCTGCTGTGGATAAATGTGAATGTGTTGTTGTGTTTGACGTGGACGTGTTAGGTGCTGAGTGTGTTGTGTTTGGTGTGTGAAATGTGTTTTGTGTTGACCTGTTAGTTGTATGATTTGTTGAGAATCAACGTGAAGTAAAGAGTGGTGCTGTTGTTGGCAGAAATAACAGCGCCCTTTACTAGGGTATTGTTGAGTTGTGTGGCTGTATGCTAAACAGTTCACACACACGTGACGAAATGTCCATTTGGCGAAAACGGTTGCATGCGTTCATTGCATGTACCCCTTTGTGACAAACTTTGCAAGATAACTGTATCTCTGTCGTTTGTTTAATATGGAGAGCTTTCGCTTTCACTGACTGGTCTCGACCATGCTTGCTACTGGTTGTAGCTTGTTGAAGACCGACGGCCTCCAAAGTCCTAAGCCTGTTTTCGAGGAATTCTTGAAATACTTTGAACTCCGGCAGGTCCTTTGTTGTACCTAGTCTTTTTTCCCATAATTGTTGGGTAAAAATCGGTAACTTCTTGGTGAGTACGAAGATGATTATGGTATCCCAATGCTCCACTGGTATACCGCGGCTTTCAAGAGCATGTCGATATTCAACGGAAGTGTTTAATAATTTATTTAACCCGGTCGCAGTTTCCGTCATCACGCTTGCTGACCGCAAAACGTGATTAATTGGGCGTTTACTAAAAACCCATTATGGTCGTAACGTGATTTTAAAATTGCCTAGGCCGATTTGTAATTCGCATTGTTACTAGACAGATGCTGAATTAGCTTTTCGGCCTCTCCCGCTACGCTTGACTTTAAAAAATGCAATTTTTCATCATCCGTCAACGCGGAGTTAGTGTCTATAATAGCCTTAAAAATATCGTCAAAACCTTTCCACGTTTGGTATTCACCGGTAAAAATGGGTATATTTATTTTGGTAATCTTATACTATGATTATCACTACCACTTACTTTACTTACAACTTACCCCTTCTTGTGCCGATGTTCGCACTTTGTCAAAGCTATCCAGCAAGGCAATTTTATAGTCTAGGTAAGTGTTTCGAACTCTCTCGTGTAACATTCTATCTTCGTCTGCCTTCTCTGGTAGTACTGCAGCAGTCATCCTTCCAGGTAACGTTCCGAACTTGTTATCTTCCAGTACAGTAATGCGGTTCGTTATATAGTTTTTTGTTCTATCCTTTGCAGACCGCTTGGTAAAATTCTCAATATCCTTGGTGATTTGTTGCAACAGAATTGTTTGCACTTTCAAAGCCGTCCACATGATGAATAAGTGAAGAATATGGAATACGTAAGACAAAAAAAATGTTTGATGTGTATTTCATCTTACGTTCCGAATAAGGTTGTTCGCTGTTGCCGTTAATTCCTTTGTGCTTTGTCTTTTTAGCTGGATCCACTATACCTTACCGATTTATAGCGGTGAACGGTATACTCTAAGGTAGTGAAATTCCGACGATGAATTTCACTTCTTAAAAAAGGAAAATCTGGACCCTGCGTGCTATTTCACCTGCTTGATGTTTCACCGAATATGAAGATGTTGCAGCTTACAGATGTTGCAGTTTCTTACACGACGCGTGAGACCGGTTTGCACTTACACAAAACTCACTAAGTGTTTTTAAATGTATATAAAATGTTTAATAGAAAGGTACTTAAATTGTTAATTTTAGTTTATTTTCACACACTGCGGATTATTACTTAATCCGTAAAAAGAGGCTCGAATAACCAAATGTGATATGTAAAATTCGCTAAAATATCTATATAGATATATATGCAAATAAAAATTCTTTTGTTCACGTTATAAATCTTTTATTGCTCCGTTCGGGTTGGTGATGGCTAAGCGAGTGAATATACATATTTGATTACTTGTTTGACATATTGAGATATAGAATTACATGTGGAATTACAGATGGTAATGCAGTGTACATTTATATAATGATTATAATTCTTAAATAATTCAAAGTGATTTGTTATACAACAGATGTTGTTCGTACTATTTACTGCGGAGCCGAGGTAGACGAAGTCCTCGACTACCTCGAAGTTTAAGCTGCCCAATGTGACGCTCTGTCCAAAACGTCGATGTTGTGTGTTCTTTCTTGATGACAGCCTCTACTTTGTTTTGCCCTCATTCACCGCTAGACCCATTTTAGCCGCTTCCGCCTCAATGCCAGCAAACGCCTCATTGACGGCTCGCTGTGTTCTGCTAATCACGTCAATGACATCCGCGTATGATAACAGTTGTAAGGACTTCTGGAAGATCGTACCTCTAGTGTTGGCGTGTGAGTCTTGCACGATTTTCTCCAGGATGACGTTAAAGAAGTCGTATGACAGCGCGTCACATTGTCTAAAACATTTTTTGTCATTGCAGGTCTCGGTGAATTCGTTACCGACCTTGATGTATCAGCGAGAATTCTTCATCATCATCCTGCACAAGTTGACGAGTTTGGCAAGAATGTCAAAACTCGACATGGCGTTGTACAGCTCGTCTCTATGCACGCTGTCGTATGTGGCCTTGAAATCGACAAAAAGGTTGTGGGTGTCGATCTGCATCTCTTGGGTCTTTTCCAGGATCTGCCGTAGTGTGAAAATCTGGTCGATGGTGGACTTCACTAGCCTGAAGCAGCACTAATATGGACCTATCAGGTAAATTATAAACGGCTTCAGGTGAGTACACAAATTGGCAGAGAAGAACTTGTATGCGATGTTCAGGAGACTTATCCCTCTATAGTTGGCGAAGTCAAAGGGTTCTCCTTTCTTGTGGATCGGGCAAACTATACTGAGATTCCATCCACGGACATCCGTCCGAATCTTACAGATGAGCTGGTGCATGAGCCCAACCTCTTGATATCCGAGTTCTTACCTTTGCTACAAGTCGGAGTCGATGTTGGCTCCTCGGAACGTTCGGACATCAAGAATTCTGGAGGAGTGTCTGACGTCGATCGCAATGTGATCAATCTGGTTGACGGAGACCGCTAGGTCCCTTTATGGATGTTGACGTGTGGGAACAGCGTGCTAGCTAGAGGGAGATTACATCCCGTAACAAAGTCCACCAGCTTGAGTCCGTTATCGCATGTGGTTGTGCAGGCTGTGTTTCCCGATGTCTTTGGCAAAGATGTCTTCTTTACCCAGCTGTACATTGAAAGTTCCTAGAACGATCTCGGTGTCGAAGCTGGGGCATTGATCGTATGTCCTTTCTAAGAGATGATAGAAGTCATCCTTGCTGTTGTCATATTGGTCCTCCTTCGAGGCGTGGGCGCAAATCAGGCTGATGGTACGGAATTTACCATTGATGCGGCTTGTTATGAGTCGTTCGCTTTTAGAGACAAAACTTAAGACTTTTTGCCTAAGTCTGTTGTTGTTGCCATGACCGTAGTAGATGTCGCAGTTTCTCATCCTCTTTTTGCCCGGCCCATTCCACGGCATTACCTGGATTACGGTAATGTCTGCTTTGTAGCAGTCCAGGGCCTCCGCGAGTTCTTCGGGTGCACTTGGTCTGTTATAGGACCTAACATTCCACGTGCAGAACCAAAAATCGTTGTCCTTGTATCGGTTGCTGAGTTCGTCAACATTAATTGGTTGTCTCTGAACCATACAATTTTTTACGTGGTGAGGGAGTTAACCTCATGCAAAACCCCAATTTTGAGGCCACGCCCTATTCTTTAACCCTCGGGCGAAGGGTCTGGGTTTATCCGGTGTCGGTAACCTCGCTGATGATGTGAGCGCCCCGGTTGTTCCTAAGATTATAAGGACCTTCCGCCACGATCTGAATTCTAAGACCCCGACCTGGCCTTGAAAAAACCTAGACCTGTGCTCCGAATATGTCGAAGTAGCTCTAGAAGGACAGCGCACCAGGGAGCTCCTTCTCGCTGGAGTTTCGGATGCCGCCCTTGGCGAGACAGCTCCTCCGCCGCCATCCATAAAGAGATATGAGCCCTGGTACATGCACACTCTCCCCCGTCTCTCGTCTGCAGCCGCGAATGGCATCCCACAGGGGTTGGTTACCCCATCTTCGATCGAAGGTGCTCGGCTCCCAGATTTCACCACGTTGAGGTGAGAGTAGGAGTTCGTTGGTAGATGTTAAGTGCAGACCCTTGTGCCTGCATGAGCCGCTATATCAACGCTTTGAAATTGAAATATTACAAGGACACTATCTAATAAAATGTAAAATTGTAAAATTAAAATTGCTGATTTAAAATTGCTGATATATGAAAACTTTGAAAAAAGAACATACGATAATTTCATACTTCCAGATTTTGTAACCAAAGTAAACGAAACTAAAGAAATACCAAATGTTAAACAAGAAGATTTATACATAGAACATGTTAATATTTAATTATCAAAATAGAGAGGTAATACAAACGGTTTCAAAAAAAAAAAATAAAAAGTTCAGGTACAAGATCCTTGCAGTGAATGCAAATTCATTGATAGGGATCCCTCGAAAAAACGATTTCTATAAACTTTTGGACGACCAAAGCCCAAAGCAGATGCTGATTAGCGAAACCAAGCTAACACGGAGTGGCACAGCAATTATAATGTTATTAGAAGAGATCGGCCCAACTCCAGTGGTGAAGGCGGTGTTGCGATCTTCATTAAAAATAGCTGACAGACTCAAACGCACAAACGGTAAACTGTTTGAATACTTT
Organism: Eristalis intricaria; assembly: GCA_964034865.1. Classification (NCBI taxonomy): domain Eukaryota; kingdom Metazoa; phylum Arthropoda; class Insecta; order Diptera; family Syrphidae; genus Eristalis; species Eristalis intricaria. The sequence continues at coordinate 23,365,224 of OZ035875.1, read as the reverse complement.
CGTGTATCTCAGTGACCATTGCGGACTCAGTGCCGAAATCAAGATCCCCAACGATATTGTGAAATTAGAAGAGTATGTTCAAACGTACCCACAACTACAGTAGGGCATGATGGACACGCTTCTCCAGACAAATGACACGACCAGTCTCTTCGAACGCGCTCCATATACCGCCCAATAGAAACTTGTCAAACGAAGAGATTGACATGTATCTCATTCAATTGGACGAGACAATTAAACGAACTATGGACATTACTATACCTCGGTATACACGGACAAACAACGAAAACTTGTACCGCAATGCGACAATCGACGCACTCCACCAACAAAAAAGCAGACTCCTGACAAGATTAAAAACCTTGTACAGGCCGTTTACTAACTGACGTAGTGAGGAAGTTAGGACACTGAAATTGCTAATTAAGAACATTCAGACATTAATTGTCCAAAATTTCAAACGTTCTGTTAATTCGTATTGGAACGATAAGATTCGGGCTGTGAGATCTAACAATCAGAGCATGTTCCCGCAAATTAATAAATTCTTTCGAAGTAAATATAGCGATCTTCCATGTCTTAAGCTTTCCACAACGACGGACAACGAACAAATACTGACTACAGCAGGTATTGATCCAGTTAACGCCGTACTCGACGATAACTTCTTTGTGGTCCAAGATCCGCAAGAAAAAGTGGAGGTACTAGGCGCGGTCTGTCAGGAAGTGTACAAGGTGAACGAGAATATTCGCCCGAACCCCGACCTGGATAACCGCGTTATGGCTAGCAACTCTCAACTTCGAGAAGACATGCAAAAATGGTGATCTGAAAATACTGGTTTTGTCGTGTTCAATGATGATAACATGGCAGATAATGCCATCGCCGACGAAAGGGTTCATCCCCCCTTCATATCGAAGACAGAACTCCAAGCGGTCTTCGAATCATTAAAGAGGCAAAAGTCAGGTGGAGTCGACGGGATCTCCAACATTGTGCTAAGACACCTCCCCCTGGAAGTGGTTAATATGTACAGAATCCTGTTTAACAATGCCCTGAATAATGCACATTATCCACAGCATTGGAAAACTGCGATTTTACAACCCATATCCAAGCGAGGAAAGGATTTATCTAATCCTTGCAACCTCCGGTCAATTAGTCTCCTTCGGAACATCAGCAAAGTATTCGAGAATGTGATAAATAGAGTTCTGATCAACTGGACTAAAGACAAAAATATAATTCCGGATAACCAATTCGGTTTCAAAGCGAGGCATGACACTATTCATGCTGCGTCGAAACTGGTGTTGGATATCCAATGGAACAAGAGCCAGAAACAATGAATGGGTGCCTGCTTGATCGACCTGGAGAAGGCCTTCGACACCGTATGGTAAGAAGGTCTTTTCTACAAGCTCGATCGGCTAGGCATTAGCAAACCAGTGCTGTACCTACTGTTTAACATGGTTACCGGTAGACGGTTTGTAGTCAAGAATGGCAACGTGACCTCCACAGGTATATATGAGGTAAAAAATGGTCTCCAACAGAGTGCCGTTAATTCGCCAATCCTATTCAACATTTAATTGAGCGATCTGTTAAGTTATCTTCCTCATGCAATTGCGTATGCCGATGACTTGATGTAAAGATCAGGCAAAAAAATCGAGGAAATCACTACTCTCACGCAGGGTGACTTCGATTCATTCATGAGTAGTTGCGATGACTGGAAGTTGAGTATCAACTTCCGGAAGACGGAAACCATTCTGTTCATGACGCCGTTGTATTTGAGATCTGAGCGCACTTACTCCATTTCGGTTCAAGAGGAGGGTGCAACGGGGAAACGTGAGCATTGAAAAGTGCTAGTCAAGCAGAAGAACGTGCCACCTACGGTATAGCCTTTGGGTCAAGTGGTTAACGTCCATCAGGGCAAGGATGGTCTTGTGCAGATCGCGGATATAAGGATGGAGCATACGAACTTAGTGAGACCAGTACGGAAATTATGCATTCTCCCAAAAGATGATTCGATAGCTGAGAATTGAGGACTAAGTTCTAAGTCTAAGTCTCACACCATCGGTATGCGCACGAATTGTATGTGCAAACACCAAATCAGAGCAGCGGGCAACGGGACGACATCGTGTGTGCGGCGCTAAGGAAGAACACATAAAAGAAAATTAGTGATAGCTTTCGATCGTCCCGAGTACAGACCAGACGACCCAACGGGAAACACGACCGGTATTCCACATTAGGCTATACATGCCGACGCATAGTGGAGGAGGAAAATGCCATTTGTATTTCGTTCGCTTGCGCTTCATATAAGCATAAAAAACGATAACGTCTGAGAGATATGAAATGAGAATGTATTAGTGAAATTTGAGAGGCATTGAGCACAGATGTCATTTTTACTTGAGAATTATTATTTTCGGAGCACTCAAACTGTAACGATAAGCGAGACGATAGTGATGGTCTTAGATGAAGCGACGATATCATCGAAGTGAATCAAAAGGCCGATAGTCGTCTGAAAAGTTACGCGATGAGAGCCCAGAAGACTGAAAAGTTGACAGAAATAACCTCTTTTTCACCAATTTAACGCCGAAGATGGAGATCATCGTTCGAAGATATGTAAAGTATGTAAAATGCTTCGTCTCGGAATCCAAAACTGGCAAAAAGAAGGATGTCTCGCTCCGGTTAACAAGGAAGATTAGCCATTACAGACATACCACATCAATCATCTCGGACATATGGAGCAGACTCAAAATCAGTACAATCACCTACTGGTAGTAGTAGACGCACTTTCGAAATTTGTGTGGTTGTACCCAACGAAAATTAACGGGGTTAACGAAATGATCGGCATCCTTCGCAAGCAATCCGCCATGTTTGGTAACCCAAAGAGGATAATAACTGGCTGACGATCAGCTTTCACTTCCACAGCATTCAGTGAATATTGTCAAGGGGAAGGAATTTATCATCTGGTCATCGCTACTGGAGTTCCGAAAGGCAACGGGCAAGTGAAGAAGTCGTTAAATTATCATCCCGATATTAACAAAAGCCTGCAGTGGGAAAGATGAGAATTGGAATAAGTACGTAGACCAAATGCAGCACACCGTGAATACCACCCCACCACGGAGAACGAAGTTCAGTCCTTTTGGAACTCTCACGGGTTTGAAATTATGCAAAGTTGAAAACCCAAACCAAGGAATACTGGTGAATGAGGAGATGGAAGAAGCGCGAGAGAATATTGCTAAGATCCAGAGACAAAATAATCAGGCCTAAATTATAAGTGCACATAATTCGGTTGAGTTATGAAGCTCAGTCTAAATGATCTAGGGCATTGCAAGATAATGAGAGTCTTCAAACACGTTAGATACGAGGTGAAGAAAGACGGACGACAGGAAGGCCCCAATAAGAATTATACCCGACACCCGCCTCGTTATTGGATTTCCTTATTTGTTCGTCCCAGTAACGAGCCCCCATTATATATTAATAAATAAATATTTTTTCTTACGTTTCCTTTTAAAATAATCAAATGTACATTATTATTATTATAATTAGATTGCTAAGAATTAAAGAAAATAGTTAAAGTTTCTAGTTTCTTAAGAAATTTCACATATTATACTGATTTTTCCCTACGGAACAATACTGAACGATACAAAGAAAGGGTATGTCTGATTTTTTCTGTAAAAAAACGTTATTGTCTAAAAATCAGGGGCTTTGCTTTTGGCCTTTGCTTGGGATCTTTGACAAAGCGTCAGCGCAAACATTGTACTTTCCGGCTCTGTGCTTGATAGTAAAGTTGTACGATTGAAGATCCAAGAGCCATCTCGCAAACTTGCGATTTACTTGTCTGTGATTAAAGTAAGACTATAAGTAAATGCCGTATAAGTAAATGTGAAATTTGCTGGTAAAGGCCCAATGACAAGCAGACAGCAAGACTTTCGATTTGGTACATGTGAAGGTTCTTATCAGAGTCAGCTAATACCCGAGTTTGTATAAGAATATCTCCTATTCCGGTTAACGAAACATCGATTTTCTTTCGCAATCGTTCGTTGGTGGTGATTTTAGTTCTTGCATGAGAATTTCTGCCGCTTCATTAGATCTGATGAATGGAGTCGAGTTGAAGGCTTTACGTATTGCCAAGTCGATTTTGGAAAAGTCTTTAATGAATGTTCTGTGATGGGAAGCGAATGCATGGAAAAACTTAGCGTCTATCTTGGTTTTGACTCTTTGTTGTAGCCTTCAATGCCATTTATGCGATTTGGATCAGGACGAATCCCTTCAACGGATATGCCATATCCCAAGAAGAATATTTCGCTTTTAAATTGTTGACATTTCCGAAGTGAGATACGAAGGCCGTTTTTAATCAGATTACGTAATGTGTTCTCGAAATTGTCTGTTCGATGTTCGGAGCTGATTGACCAATGTCGTCCATGTACGTTATTGTGTTGATGGTGTTTTAGAACGTGTGCCGCATGATACGTTCCATTGTTTTGCGTGCGTTTGCCAGGCCGAATGACATACTTAGGAATTCATACACTCCATCTTGCGTTATGAATGCGGTTTTGTGTATATATGTAGACGTCGTCGATGTGTGGTGGTGAAAAATTGTGCTTTAACAATTTTTTGTTTAGATGGATGGCCAATCTACTTGGCGTGCTTGAGTGGTGAGGTTGGTTTACACTGACTACAGGTGATGCATATTCGGATTGTGAGTCTCTTGCTATTTCAAGTTGTTTCCAGTTTTGAACGGATATCGATATGGCTTTCTAAATACTGGTATTTCATCGGCCGTGTTAATTAAGTGTTCACCGATCGTACAGTGTCCGTTAACATTATCGCCTGCCGAAGATGCTGTTAGGTTTTTATAAGTTATCTGCGGGAAGTTCGATGGAAAGGTTGGTAAGAGTTATTATTTGAACATCGATTTCGTTAGGAAGGCTAATTTCAACGACTTAAATGTTTTTTAAGATGCAAGAGTTAATGTTTGGTTTCATTTCATAATTTTTTAAATTTGGGTATAGCCATTAGAATTCAATGATTGATTAAATTGCTAGCTTTTCGCCAATGGCTGCTTTTCGCCAAGTATTAGTGGTATTGGACTGTTGTTAACAACTGCAACGGGTCCGAATGTGCAGAATATATCACCTGCAGATATAAACAAGTCCATTTGGCCTATTGGATGACATTCGTATCCTATGGACGACATTGAGGAGCTCTCGTAGTTTTGAACATGATCGTTTGGTGGGATATAGGGACGGTCCATAACTGATTGGTCTGCGCCGATGTCGATGAGAATACAGATGACAGCTATTTACAAGGCTGTGGCTTCAACAATCGGCAGACCACGGTCGCCAACTTTAAATTTAAGAGCATAGTTTACTTGTTTTTCAATTGTGTCTTATTTGGTAGTTGTTAGTTGAGTGACCTGTTTTGTTGCATATTGGACGTGGTATGTGACAATGGGAGCCTGAATGTGAATTTTGTTTGCAACGTGGATATTTGTAGTTGCCTGAGTTGATTGGTACGAATCGTTGGACATTATATTGTTGACTGCATGGGTGTGGATGATTGTTGTGTGATTGTAGAATAAGCACATTTATACTATATAAGTAATGATATGCACAAATAAAGCTCAGTTCCATACAAAATCCTGTCTTGTAAGTTGACTTCCCCCCACCAGCGGAAAGGGGTCAATAAATTATTATTCAGGTATTAAGAAACACATTGGTGCTTTAAGCATTCATTGGTCCTTCGAGCAAAGAACGGCAACCTAAACAGCGTATCCAGGGCTCACACTGGAAGTGATAGCGTAACCAGGGCTACTAGACACTGGTAGTGAATCAATCATAAATACATATCTACGAGTACAACATCATTAACAAAAAAAAATTAAGTATGGAAGAATACGAAATAGTAGAAATTGTCGCAAGACAAAAGGAATTAGCATTGGAATTCGAAAAAACAAAAATCAATTTGGGTAAAAATAGTGCTTCAAGGAAAATCCAACGCTACAAGGAAGAGCGTTAAAAAATTGAAGAAATTTGGACAGAATTTCAGGAAAATCATGAAAAAATGAGTGCGGTAGTGAAAGATGAGACGACCTACATACAAGGAAATACGTACCAACTAGTGAAAACGCTGTACGAAAATTTGAAACGTGATTTGGAAAACATTAAACCTATTGAAACTGAACCTACAGTTAGTGGTAAACTTGCCGCAACACCTACGGAAAACAGCGATCAAATTCAACGTTTGAAAAAAATTAGACATCAAGATTGGCGCCATTATGAGAAGTATTGACGCTTTCGAGCAAACTTTCGAGAAATACTCTACAGAGGTTCACGAATACCAACAACGGATCTTACTAGATCAATGGAGAAACCTCACGGAACTACACGAGGAATTCTTATCAAGTGCGTCTTCACAAGACAATAAGCTTCCCTATATAATCAATAGGCGTTACGAAGAAGTCGAGGGCGATGTTAACAACTTTCTTCTTCAGATGGCATCAAGAATGTCAGAAATGAATAAAAAGAAACAAGTACAGGCAACCACAGGGGTTCGGCTCCCACGATTAAAGATTCCTGTCTTTATAGGAAATTACTTAGAATGGCAATAGTTTTGTGATATATTCACAACGATTATTCACAACAAATCAACATTAGGTGTCACCGAAAAAATTGAATACCTAAACACACATTTGGAAGGTGAACCAATGCAATTAATACAGCACTTAACAATTTCAAGTGCAAACTATAACTGCGCCTGGGAGACCTTAAAGGCTAGATACACTAACGAAAGAAAAATCTTCGGAATGCACATGGAAAAAATGCTGAAAGCCGATCATCAGGGAAATCAACCAACGGCAAATTCAATAAAGTCGCTATTGGATGCAACAAAGGAAGCACTATCGGCAATAAAAAAACATGGGTTTTGACACATCGTCGTGGGGCCCAGTCATTGTCTATTTAGTTACAAAAGCATTAGATAAAGAGAGCAGAAACCTTTTCGAGCAAGGATTAGAACAGCCAAACAAGATGCCCTCCCTTCCAAAGTTATACGATTTTCTACAGAGGAGATATCAAGCCTTGGAAGTACTATGTTCACCGCGCCAGAAGCATTACAAAGAAGAACCAAGGGTTACGGTATGCAATTATCATTAAGCAACCCGAGCTAAGTGTATATTTTGAAAAAATGACCATAACATTTATTCATGTAATAAGTTCATGAGCTGGACTCCTAAAGACCGTTGTGAGCAAATAAAACAAGCAAAGCTTTGCATGAACTGTCTAAGGCATTATAGAAAGAGTACTTGCACTAGTTTGCGAACATGCAAGCAGTGTAATAGAAAACATTATACTCTACTTCACCAAGATATCTACATGACAAGGAGGCAACCCGATCAATCTCAATTACAAGGAATACAATCAAATTATGGGTATCAAAACCAAGGTGTACTCCTCAGCAATGGTCATGGCGACCAACATGGATGGTCATCGCAGAATGTTAAGAGCTTTAATTGACCCAGGATCCCAGGCTACCCTTATAACTGAAGAAGCAGCCCAATCAATGCGTCTACCGAAGGAAAAAATAAGCACCGAGATCAGCGGGTTAGGAACTACTAATGCTGGTACGGCACGCAGCAAGGTTGAACTGATACTAGAACCAAGATTCGAGTCAGACTTCAAATTGCTGGTTCCCGCACTTGTGTTACCAACTCTCACCAGATTGACACAGGACAAGAATGACTTCAGTGGAGTTCTTAGTGAGATGAAACAACTTTTGCTGGCCGATCCAACCTTTTACCCACCCGGTTCTATTGACATTATCCTTGGTGCAGACGTTTACGGAGATATCATACTAAATGATATAAAGAGGGGCCCTAAGGGTTCCCCTATAACGCAAAGGTCACATTTTGGATGGTTTATCACGGGAAGAACATCTCTTAAGAGTGCAAATGTAAAAATTATTGGAATGGTTGCGCAAACTACTTTGGAGAACCAAATTAAACAATTCTGGGAACAAGAACAAATTCCAGAATCTAGACTATCATTTGAGAAAGACTTGGACTGTGAACAAATGTACGCAGAAACCTATGTTCGAGATGCTGAAGGCAGATACACGGTTGATATTCCATTCAACAATCACTTGGAGCAGAAGTACAGCCTTGGAGCTTCACGAGATCGAGCGGTTGCAAGACTACTGCAACTAGAAAAAAGATTCAAAACAGACAGTTGCTTGCATTTGGATTATACCAAATTCATAAACGAATTTATACGTCTGGGCCACATGGTTGAAAACTCATCCAGTGTTAAGCCAGCGGAGAGATCTTACTATTTGCCGCATCACCCAGTCTTTAAGCCTGACAGTACTACCTCAAAATTACCTGTAGTGTTCGATTCATCATCTAAAACATCAACCGGGATCAGTCTCAACCAACTAATGCTAGTGGGGCCAAAACTACAGGATGATCTAACCACCATCATTACGCGTTGGCGAAGACATCAGTACGTATACGCTGTGTATACATCGAAAAAATGCAGCGTCAAATTAAAATAAATGTGAAACACCAAAACCTTCAACGAATAGTATGGAGAAACTCAACAAAAGAAGAAATAAAAGATTATAAGCTTAAAACTGTGACATATGGGACAGCTTCCGCGCCATACTTAGCCGTTAAGACACATCACCAGTTAGCATCTGATGAGCAACAAAACTATCTAGTTGCCGCAGATATCATCAGAAGAGATTTCTACGTTGACGATCTTATGTCTGGAGTTGACACCTTAGACGAATGCCAGGACGCACAGCAACAACTGATAAGCTTATTGAAAAGTGGCGGTTTCAATCTCCGAAAATGGGTAGCAAACCATAAGGATATGCTTGATATAACTTCGGGAACTCATTGTCAATCAGTCATTACCTTTAATAAGGAAGACACCATAAAAACACTAGTCATCATTTGGAGCCCTACATCCGACACTTTTTATTTTAAAGTGAACATAGACCAGCAAACGAAGATTGATAAGCCATCAACCAAACGATTCACACTTTCGGAAATTGCACGCCTTTTCGACCCATTAGGATGGTTGTCACCACTAACAATCAGTGCAAAGATGCTCATGCAACTTATATGGAAGTCTAACCTCGATTGGGATGATCCACTGACTGCAGAACTACAACGATCTTGGACTCGTTTTAAAACCGAACTACCTGATGCTAAGTTGATCACAATTCCTAGATGGATGAACACATCCGGGTCCCAACAATCTGTGATGCATCAGACAGTGCTTATGCAGCAGTGATATACTCAAGAGTGCACAATAACACGGGATATGTAACCACACTGCTGACATCAAAGACACCAGTTGCACCGATAAAGGAGAAATTAACAATACCGAAGCTAGAATTATGTGGAGCACATCTTCTCTCCAGGCTGTTGAAGGAAGTAAAGCAAACATTGGGATCACAGATAGATAAAGTGACTGCATGGACTGACTCCACTATTGTGCTTGCTTGGATAAAAGGTAATCCCACGAGTAAAATGGCGTTCATAGCAAATAGAGTAGCCAAAATACGCGAAGCCATAGATCCAAATGCGTGGGGACATATTAGATCTGCAGAAAATCCTGCTGACTGTGCGTCCAGAGGTTTGACGCCTAAGCAATTAAAAAATCATACATTATGGTGGAATGGACCAAGATGGCTGCAAGACGAAGAGGAAGTATGGCCTTTACAACCAGAACGGAATTTCTTATCAGGAGATTCTACTGACACACCAATGGTGTTAACATTGACGGTAGATGGATGTAACATATTTCAAAGATTTTCCTCCTATACTAAGCTAATCAGAACATAAGCCTATTGTAGACGGTTTATGTTCAACCTTAAAACTACGGCAGCAGCAAGAACGATAGGATTGCTAACATTGGATGAAGTTGAAGACGCGAGAAAACACATAATCCGTATAGTTAAAAAAAAAGGAGTTTTCGAATGAAGTGAGGTGTCTATCGGATGGGGTCACAATTCCCAAAAGTAGCAAACTATTGTCATTGGATCCACAACTATGATGGAATGGAGAACGATGAAGGAATCTTAACTGTGGGGGGACGCATCGAAAGGGCAAACCTACCACAAATTCAACGACATCCCTACATTCTACCATATAACGACAACTTCACTAAGTTAGTGGTAGAGAACATTCATAAGAAGACGCTTACTTTCAGAGGATTTCGGTCTACAAAGTGTTATGTGGCAGTTTTCGTTTATTTTGCAACCAAGGCAATTCATCTTGAGCTTGTTAGTGATCTGACATTAAAAGCATTCCTGGCAGCTGTGAGAAGATTCGTGTCCAGAAGGGGTCTTTGCTCCAATTTCTATAGTGACTGTGGAACAACATTCGTAGGAGCTAACAAGGAGTTACAACATATTAATCAACTCGTTACCAAGCAGCTCAAAAATGAAGTGGCAGACAAATTACTTTTGGATGGTATCCTAAGGAACTTTATCCCTTCAGCTGCCCCTCACTTCGGAGGCTTATGGGAAGCTCGGGTAAAATTGATGAAATATCACTTAAAACGAGTTATTGGTGACACGCTTACCTTTGAAGAATTCACAACAATACTTACACAAATATAAGCTTGTTTGAATTCACGTCCATTGACCAATATAAGTAACGATATTGATGATGATCAGATTCTAACTCCTGGACACTTTTTAATTGGATCAGCACTAAATGCATTACCAGATCGCAAACTAGATCAAGTTAAGACATATCGATCCCGATGGTTGCTTAGTCAAAAGATGGTCCAAGCCTTCTGGCAAACTTGGTCTTCAGAATATCTAACACAGCTACAACACCGATGTAAATGGAAGCAAAGAGAAACGAATGTCGCCATTGGGGACATAGTAATAGTTAAGGATGATCGCTTACCCCCACCAAGGACACATGGAACATGGGAAGGGTCACAGAAATACATCCTGGAGTAGATGGACAAGTACGTGCAGTCACTGTATATTGCAACAAAAGACTAGCGAAAAGGCCGATAGCAAAACTGTGCCCTCTGCCCATAGAAAATGATACCGAACCAATAACGTCCACTACAACCAAAACAAGCTTCTTTGGAGGTGCATATTAGCATTGACCATAGGCATTATATCTGGTCAACACATGAGCGAAAAATATAAAATTACAAGATTTGAAACAACTCCAGGAATATATTGTGAAGATATTGGACATGCAAATATGGTTGTTAGTTCATGGAAAACCATAGTGTTCTTCAATCTGACCAACTATTGGGCAGATGTCTATACGTACCGAAAATTCATAAAACATATGAGGGACATTTGCTTGAACACAAATTTGTCAGAGTTGAACACTTTGCTTTGTGATAGCAGCCTACAATTATTTGATCGACAACTACAACAAATCGAATTAAACAATGATGTAATCAGTCACGCGAACAATGAATCACCACAAAGAATGAAACGATCACTCTTCGATTTCATCGGAACAATTAGCAACAAATTGTTTGGCATTCTGGATCAAAACTTTGCTATTCAATATGAGCAGACAATAGCAGATATCACAGAAAATCACAACCATCTGCTTAATCTATTAAGGAATATCAAACTAGCATAATAGATTCCATCATCAATCTCTTCAAGAAAGATCGTGCGGCAACTCAAAACCAGATGAGGATATTGTATAAAATTATTTCAAAGTTAGAAACTCAAAGGGACAATGAACACGCCTTTCAGATGAGACTTTTACAACACGAAAAATACCTTATTAGACATCTTGCTGGCAACGGACCATGGGCAAATACATCCCTTAATATTGACGGTTAATCAACTGAAAACTGAACTTACTCGAATCCACAACAATATACCTAGAAGCATGATGATACCGGGAGAAGGGAATCATGAGTCAATAATTCAACTATACAAGACATTACAACCAAGAGCACGAGTACCGGGCAAAAATGTTATCATCGAAGTAACGCTGCCACTTTTGTATAATGAAGAATTCAAGATGTACAAACTTCTTTCGGTACCAGCTTGGCGAGGCAAAAATGTTGCGTTCATTGTACCATCATCAGACTATTTGATAGTCAATATTGAAGGCGACCACTACTACCCTCTGAACGAAATGTCATTTTCGATGTGTAAGCAGCGATCGAAAGGAACATTCTGGCGTGACATGAAACATCCTCTGTATCTTACTGAGTCGACAACTATTTCCTGTGAAATAGGGCTCTTAAGACATGTAAAAGAGATTCCACTATCCTGTGTCGTTCAAAACGTTAGTCCGCAATTATATTGGGTACAGATGCACCACACAAATACTTGTATATACAGTACACCAAGCGCGGTCAATGTAGAGATAGCATGTGGCCAATTATCTTCGACAGCTCAATTGATGACAACTGGAATATTGCAGTTGAAACCAAACTGCAGGATTCTTCAATCCAACATGATCATTTTTGGCAGGCAGTCAGTAACAACGAGGATAATGTCATCATATTTACCACTGCCAAACATATCTGATTTACCACCTGATCACTATTATCACAACGAACAATCTCCTGTTGTAGGAACACAAATTTTACACAAGATCGCAAATTACAACATGAGATCGCTCTCCAAAAAAGTCAAGAAGTATTATCTAACTAAATCCGAAGCCACAAGATTCAACAGTATTCATTAAGCGGTGCATTAACACTTGTCATTGCCTGCGCATTATGCTTTGCTGTACTGAAAAGGCTTAGGAACAAGAAGTCAGCCAACATCAAAATCTTGACCACCCCTAACCCAGCACCACGTAGGGGACGAAGTGAACCAGTTACGTCATCAATATTCACCGACGACCACTTTATGATCTAGGCAACATCAGATGATATATAACGCCAACTCATATCTCACACAGCACTCAACACACAGTTGAACAAATAAAGTTCAGTTCCAAACAAAATCCTGTCTAGTAAGTTGACTTCCCCCACCAGCGGTAAATGGTCAATAAATTATTATTCAGGTAATAAGAAACACATTGGTGCTTTAGGCATTCAGGTATATATTATTAAAATATACCAGTAAGTTTGCAATGTTGGAAGATTTGGTGCATAAGAATAGAGCTGACTTTATAATATTGAGTGAAACCCATATCACAGCGGATATAAATGAAAGTGAATATACATTTTGTTGTTTTTTCAACTCGAGATGTACTGGTGGAGTTATAATTTATGTTAACAATGAGGTTGTGATAGACCCTTAAACTGGTCCTGCATCATGAGAGCCTTGAATAGGATAAGCACACCGCAGTACTTGAGGAAGATTATCGTTAGCTACTTCACCAATAGGAAACTTAGATACCAGACTGACGATGGTATGAAATACCACGAAGTCTCGGCAGGCGTTCCACAGGGTCCAAGAGGACCCCTCCTGTGGAACCTAATGTACGACGGAGTACTGAGACTCACGCAACCACATGGAGATCAAGATGATCGGTCTTGCCGAGGACATCGCGGTCGTGACAGTAGCCAAAAACATCCACGAGGTGGAAGCAGCCACAAACGAAGCGATCGCCAGGATCAAGGATTGGATGGAATCCGCCGACCTAGAACTAGCCGTCCACAAGACTGAGGCTGTCTTAATAACCAGTCGAAAGACGGTGGAATACGCTAGCTTCCAGGTTGGTTCCCAGATAATTCGATCGAAGATGGCTCTGAAATACCTAGGGGTAATGCTCGACAACCAGCTTAACTTTAAAACTCACGTCAAGTACTGCAGCAAAAAAGCAGCAAGGATGCAGGCAGCGCTCTCAGGAATGCTTCCCAACATCGGAGGACCTGGATACGAGAGAAGGAGCCTGCTTTCCACAGTGGTAAGCTCAATCCTTCTATACGCTGCACCAGTATGGGCGGTGGCCCTGGCGAACACGGAAGCAGCAAGGAAGCTCTCGACATCATACAGGCTATGCGTGATAAGAGCAATCAGCGGTTTCCGATCAATTTCGTACGCAGCCTGCGTCATTGCGGGTATGGTCCCGATCGACATTCTCGTCACCGAAATGCAAAGGATCTACATACGGAGATCTGCAAATCACTCGGACACTAGCGCAAGAGGTCTAAAAAAGGAAGAAAGGGCAACATCAAGGGCACTGTGGCAAACCAAGTGGGACACCACAACCAAAGGCAGATGGATCCATAAATTGATACCCAGAATAGAAGCCTGGATAACGAGAGCTCACGGGAACTGCAACTACCACCTCACGCAGTTCTTGTCGGGCCATGGGGTTTACCGAAAATACCTCCACAGATTCGGTCACGACAGCTCACCCACTTGTTCAGAATGCGCGCGCGAAGATGAAGACGCAAAGCACGTAATATTCCATTGCAGACGCTTTGCCGTGGCGAGAGGAAGTCTACCAACTCCCGAGCTCCTAGTTAGCCATATGATGGAGTCAGCTGACAAATGGCTGGTGACATGTTCCTTTATTACAAGGGTGCAGATCGAGCTAAGAAGGCTGGAAAGAGAAAGAAAGGCCGAATTGGAAAATATAGATCACATAGCGTGATATGCTAACCAGCCCCGCGAAGTAATACCTAACGGCAGTTCCGCGGGGAGAGTGGTAGAAGTGTGCAGAGCTGTGGTTTAGGACGTAGGCGCGAGGAAAAAGGAGAATAATATCCCGTGAATCGTTCATGCTGGTAACACGGGTTACCAGTATCTTGAAGAAGATTTCACATCCATTGGCGCAAACCATAAAAAAAGACCCTTAAACGTTAAAGCGCCATCTATTAGCCAAAATGCTCACGAACTGTATTGTCACTACATATGTTGCCGGGGTTGGCCCTACATCTGGTACCACGATTGGCATTACTTTTGTTGCCGTTGTTGGCCCTACATCTGGTTCCACGGTTGGCATTACTTCTGTTGCCGCGGTTCGCCCTTCTTCCAAAAAACAGCCATCTTTACTTCTGCTTCATTTTTGTTCTCGAAGCCAAGGGAAGAGGTGCAAGCCGCGGTAAGTATATGTATTATTATGTATGTGAAATAATTTATATGTAACCTCCAAAATTCTTAGAAATAACCGTCTGAAACGACGTTTCACACCACCACGGTGCAGTCCATGAAACCACGGCATGGAGTCTACAGTGCCAATTACTTCGTCAGCCGCCGTAAGTAGCGCAGACACAGCAGGAATATATAAAAGCGATGCCCAGCCGCCTTTTCCACAGCACCTCCTGCTCCGATTCCTCCATCCGTCCTAACTTAGATTTCTGGGTACACTACGTCCACTGCCATAAGCCACCACAGTTCCTGCTGCTACAGATGGTTCTAGACATGTCACGACTGTTCATACGGATCATATGTACCTTCTTTTATTACAGGAACAGATCGCAGCGTTGGAAGGACAGCTCAAGGCCACGCAAGTCCAGTTGAGAAGTAGTGACTTGCAATGTAAAACGCTAAAGCTGGCAATGTAGTCGCTGCCCGCTCATCTGCCTATCAAACGGGTACCATTGCCAGTCATATGGTCACCCATCATCCGCGTCTGTCCTGCCGTTAGTTACGCATGCAGCGCAGCCAGTTCCGCATGAACGGCTGTTAGCCACGTATACACCGCAGACAGTCGTGTATGCGTCGCCATCTGCATCTACGTATGGAACACCTTCGAGCGTGCGCCATCAAGTACGTATGCGTTGCCGTCATACTTGCATACGTAGTCGCCGCATCTGTACGCACCGTCGCCACATGCGTACATACAGCCTCCGTTTTCTCAAGTGTCACAGCCATCCTATTCACGCAATGTTCGAAGCCAGTTGTCAGAGACCAGTGTATACACCTTGACGCCACGTATGGTACATAAACTTCCTATATTTTACGGGAATCCTGATGACAGGCTAATATTCTACAACATGTTCGTGCAGACAAATGCCGCTTTTAACTATAGTAACTTAGAGAACAACCAGAGGCTTCAGAATATATATAATCATAAATATATAATCAAGGTGAAGCAAAGGAAGCCGTCAAATCTTTCTTGATTCACCCGGAGAATGTAGGAAGTATCATGCTTAATAATTACGCTTTCGCTTTGGTCGTCCGGAACAATTCATCAACAGCCATCTGAGTCAGGCCCATGAGATACAGCCTGTTAATGAAACCAAAAAGTGAGGAACTTTGCAATCCGACAACGGCCAGCAACACATTGCAAGCCCATCACTGCTTGCAATGTTTTAAGCCAGTTTTTAAGCTGCATATGTCAAAGCGAATGGCTCTCAGACGTAGCCAGATTGGTTTGTTCCATCCAGGATATCATATCCCGTGAATCGTTCATGCTGGTAACACGGGTTACCAGTATCTTGAAGAAGATTTCACATCCATTGGCGCAAACCATAAAAAAAGACCCTTAAACGTTAAAGCGCCATCTATTAGCCAAAATGCTCACGAACTGTATTGTCACTACATATGTTGCCGGGGTTGGCCCTACATCTGGTACCACGATTGGCATTACTTTTGTTGCCGTTGTTGGCCCTACACCTGGTTCCACGGTTGGCATTACTTCTGTTGCCGCGGTTCGCCCTTCTTCCAAAAAACAGCCATCTTTACTTCTGCTTCATTTTTGTTCTCGAAGCCAAGGGAAGAGGTGCAAGCCGCGGTAAGTATATGTATTATTATGTATGTGAAATAATTTATATGTAACCTCCAAAATTCTTAGAAATAACCGTCTGAAACGACGTTTCACACCACCACGGTGCAGTCCATGAAACCACGGCATGGAGTCTACAGTGCCAACTACTTCGTCAGCCGCCGTAAGTAGCGCAGACACAGCAGGAATATATAAAAGCGATGCCCAGCCGCCTTTTCCACAGCACCTCCTGCTCCGATTCCTCCATCCGTCCTAACTTAGATTTCTGGGTACACTACGTCCACTGCCATAAGCCACCACAGTTCCTGCTGCTACAGATGGTTCTAGACATGTCACGACTGTTCATACGGATCATATGTACCTTCTTTTATTACAGGAACAGATCGCAGCGTTGGAAGGACAGCTCAAGGCCACGCAAGTCCAGTTGAGAAGTAGTGACTTGCAATGTAAAACGCTAAAGCTGGCAATGTAGTCGCTGCCCGCTCATCTGCCTATCAAACGGGTACCATTGCCAGTCATATGGTCACCCATCATCCGCGTCTGTCCTGCCGTTAGTTACGCATGCAGCGCAGCCAGTTCCGCATGAACGGCTGTTAGCCACGTATACACCGCAGACAGTCGTGTATGCGTCGCCATCTGCATCTACGTATGGAACACCTTCGAGCGTGCGCCATCAAGTACGTATGCGTTGCCGTCATACTTGCATACGTAGTCGCCGCATCTGTACGCACCGTCGCCACATGCGTACATACAGCCTCCGTTTTCTCAAGTGTCACAGCCATCCTATTCACGCAATGTTCGAAGCCAGTTGTCAGAGACCAGTGTATACACCTTGACGCCACGTATGGTACATAAACTTCCTATATTTTACGGGAATCCTGATGACAGGCTAATATTCTACAACATGTTCGTGCAGACAAATGCCGCTTTTAACTATAGTAACTTAGAGAACAACCAGAGGCTTCAGAATATATATAATCATAAATATATAATCAAGGTGAAGCAAAGGAAGCCGTCAAATCTTTCTTGATTCACCCGGAGAATGTAGGAAGTATCATGCTTAATAATTACGCTTTCGCTTTGGTCGTCCGGAACAATTCATCAACAGCCATCTGAGTCAGGCCCATGAGATACAGCCTGTTAATGAAACCAAAAAGTGAGGAACTTTGCAATCCGACAACGGCCAGCAACACATTGCAAGCCCATCACTGCTTGCAATGTTTTAAGCCAGTTTTTAAGCTGCATATGTCAAAGCGAATGGCTCTCAGACGTAGCCAGATTGGTTTGTTCCATCCAGGATATCGTGTTTTGCCAGTGGCGCTGTACGGCCCAAACAAAGCCATTAACACAAATGCACTTTTCGATGAAGGGTCGTCGATTTCGATTTTGGATGAGGCCCTGATTAAGGAAATTAGCCTCAAAGGTAACCCCCACCAGCTCAATATGCAATGGATTGCTGGAAAACAAGCACAGAAGCAATCGTTGCTAGTCGGCCTGCAGATAAGCGGAGCAGATTTGAAAAAAAAGTATGCATTTCGGCACGGCTATGGTGTTTCGGACCTCAAGCTACCAACCCAGAGGCTCAAGGAGTCGGATTTGAGTGCAATTTCAAACCGCCTGAAGAGTTCCGTATGCAGTCATACTACAACGCTGTTCCGAGACTTTTGATAAGACTCAATCATTGCCATTTAGGCACGAAGATGGAAAGATGTGTTTGGACCAACGTCGACGACCACGCAGTCGAGCATACCTGCGTGTCTCCTGACCTACACCAAATCTGCTGATGCTGTGCTTCACGACCTGGTTGACGACTATTTCCGCACGGAAAGTTTTCGTGTAAAATCATTTCCTGCAGTTGAATCTGAGGAAGACATTCGTGCCAGAAGCATCCTTGACTCAACTACAGAGAGGATAAACGGTCGGTTCGAGGTTGGCTTGTTGTGGAAAGCTGATGATGTCATCTTGCCAGCCAGTTATTCTATGGCACAGAAGCGTTTGGTGGGTATAGAACGTAAAATGAAGAGGAACGAAGATTTTGCCACAGCCAGCAGAAGCCGCCCTTACAGGACCAAGGACATGTTATTCGCCTTATTTCTGGGTAGTTAACTCAAACAAACCTCAGAAGCTTCGCCTAGTTTTTGACGCTGCTGCCGGGGTAAATGGATTGTCACTCAACTCCCTCCTGATGAAGGGTTCCCAGATATACCAGCCGCTGCCGTCTGTCTTCTTCAACTTCCGAGAGGGGGCAGTCGCTGTCTGTGGAGACATTAAGGAGATTTTTCACCAAATTGGTGTTCGCCAGGAGGATAGATGCGCGCAAAGGTTTCTGTGGCGTAATGGAGATGACGTTTGGAGCTGCCTGCTCAACATGTCAAGCTCAAAAATGTCTTGGAGCATACCAGCATATACGATCCTCGCGCCGTCAAAGGCATCATCGACTTTTACTATGTTGACAGCTTCGGATCTGCTGAACAAGCCATCCGGATTTAAACTAAAGTTCGAGAAATACACAATGCAGAGCCTTTAAGTGTGATACACAGATGAACGGAGAAACTCTTCTTCGAGGTCAAAAAATCAGGATGACGCGGTAGAAATCGTGTTCATATGTGCGAAAACGAGATGCTCTCCTTTGACACCGTTGACCGTGCCTCGTATATAGCTCCGCAGCGACGGTGATCAAATGGATCAAGAGTGAATGCCGTCGATGCAAGCCAAAATACGCTCTTACTGTGGTAAGTAACACCTTGATAGATTGGAATCGATTTTCCTCTTTCAGACGGATCATTAGAACCACGGTCTGGGTGATGTGTGTAACAAAAACCGCACCTTGACAGCTGACGAACTGGATGTCGCCAAAAAGCAGCTTTGCCGCCAAGCTCAACGCTAAGCCTTTAGCACTCAAATAAACCTTATTCGGCACGGCTTACCAGCGACCAGTTACCGAGGGGAACGAGCTCTATAAGCTTATACTACCTCGACAAAGAAGACATCCTCCGCGTCTATGGACGTATTGATGCCGCATCATGGTTGTCGTATGCTGCCAGTAGAGCTGTCATCTTGCCATCTGTTCACCGTTTCACAATGCTCGTGGTTGCCCATTACCATGTCAAGATGATGAATCAGAACACAGAAGTAGTACGATGCAAGTACTGGGTGCCCCTCCTGCGTCAGGTTATGCGGAACGTCATCGCAAATTGCAGGATCTGCAGACTTTGCAGAGCTAAGCTAAGAAATAACAACTGGACGATGGTAACCTGATATTGGCGCTTTTTCTAGATTTGAAAAGAGCATTCGAGACCGTAGACAGAATCTTTCTATGACTAAACTGTATAAATACGGGATTAGGAACAAAGAACTACGTTGATTTGAAACTTATTTATCAGAGAGGACGCAAAAATATGTATGCGATGTTAAGGGATACATATTCCAAGCGTTAAACTGTGAAACTAGGTGTACCACAAGGGACAATAATAGGGGTTATATTATTTTTATTGTATTGTTATTGTGTATATGTTTTATTGTATATTATTTTTTATTGACTTAAAATAGTGTTCACAATTTTCTAACATCTCATTGTTTGCCGACTATACGCTAATATAAATTATCTTTTAATGCACATGCTGACTACATCTGTAGTACGATATCAGCAAAAATTAACTTTATGTGTAGAATAAGAGATAGAATTTCAATGAAATGTGCAATAACTATTTATAACTCAATAATACTACCCCATATTGACTACTGTTCATCAATTCTGTATTTGTGCAATACGCAAAAACTCACTAATTTACAAATTCTACAAAACAGAGCGATGCGATGCATTCTAAGGTATGGATAAACACACATAGCTGATAGGTTAATGAGAATAAGGTGGATAAATAGTAGTACAACGGTTGAAAATGAACATGTTAGTTCTTATTTTAAAGTTAAAGAATGGATTTTACACCACATATCTTCAAAGAAACTTACAATATGTAGGAAATTACTATAATTTAAGAAATGTGGGTAATTTTCGTCTTCCCCTTTTTAAAGGAGAAGCAAATCAGAAAAACATATTGTATAAAGAGCCAAATTCTTCAATAATTTATATTCAAATGTTAAATTGGAAAGCAATATTGTCAAATGTAAGAAATGTATTGCTTAATAAATTATTAATCTGAATTAAATTCTTGTAATATGGATTAATGTAAGAGTTATAAGTAACATATAAATTTATACTATATACTATAAAAAGGCAACCCATTTTGGTTGAAACAAGGAAAGGCTGACTTCCAAAGCTTTTGAACGATGGGATTTGCAGAATAACGAGCAATCCTTGGGCAAGCCCAATGCACCTAGTCCATGCGGAGACTATCGTCAACAAATCACCAAACTCAAAGACATATTTATCCCTTATACCCATATCGCAACGGCGCGTTCAGGCGTTCGGGCTTTGACATTTTCAGTAGGATGCATGTAAGTCATATTTTAAAGTCGAAATATCGTAATATTGGATAGTCAAAAAAGTCTTTTCGTATTTCTAATCAAACTTTTTTCACAGACAATTCATGTGGTACCCAAACATCGAGCTTCTTTTTGTAGCCAGCTTTTTTTAAATGGTTCCTTGGCGATGTCATGGCTGCTTATTTGACGGTCCTGATCAATATTTTCCATAATTTCATCGACTTTTTCAGGGATAGGTCGACCAGAGCGAGATGCATCTTTCACATCGAAATTTCCAGAACGGAAGCGAGCGAACCCATTTTTGTGCTACACGAACTGATACAGCATCGTCTCCGTAAACTTCACAAATTTCATTGGTGGCTTGTGTGGCATTCTTCCACACTCATAGCCCAAATTTCGTAATTTGTGGAGATTTGGATGCGAACACACACTTTTTGGGGATCAAGATGTGTCTCGCAAAAAGGCAGAACATTGTACAGCGCTGATATGATCCTAAATTGTGACTTGAGGAAAATCAACCTACTGGTCATCAGACGTTACAAAAATATCTAACGTTGTTTATTTCTTTGTCTTAAAAGGTGTTTCTCGAAACTACTTACAAATTGAAGAATGCTTGATCTTTGTTCAGAAAATTCTCTCATTGTACTATGTGTAAACAATACCCTATTAAAAAAGAAAGTTCCACCTATGATCACTAATAAACGTACGAATTTGCAAGCATTTAGAAATCACTTACAAGATAATATCGAACTCTGAGTACCACTGAGAACCCCATACGATTTAGAAATAGAACTCGATAAATTTATAGAAGTAATACAGTGCGCTGCGTGGAGCAAAACATATCTCGCTAGAAAAACGACAAAAGAACATATATCGCCATATCCACCAGAAACACGAGAATTAGTAAGAGAGAAGCATAAAGCTCGTAAGAATTGACAGCAGACCCATGCGTCGCAACTTAATTAACCTGCTGAACACGAAAATAATGTTGTTTAAAAATACACATACATACATACCTACTTAACAGACTTGTCCATGAAAAGGGAAACCAACTACTCACTCTGGAAAGCAGCTCAAGGCTAAACCCACATACGGCCTCAATTCAGAAAAATCAATACGAGTGAGCAAAAGAAGATAAAGAGAATCAAATCTTATACTACTTCGTAAAAGCTACTTTGTAAAAAATTTACGGAAAGAATTGAAAACTCAAGCAAAAAAAAGCTCCTGGAATGAATTATCTGAGAAAGCGCTTCTTAATTTTCTCTACATTATTCGCGACGCATTTAGAACATTAGAACATGTCCCTAGTCAGTGTAAAGTGGCGGAAATAATAATGGCACCGAAACCGGGCAAAAGCACAACAGACGAAAAGTCCTACACACCGATTTCACTTCTTCCGATAATGTCTAATTATTTTAGAATTGGAATTGAATTATTTTCCATTTCACCAATTTGGTTTCAGAAGTAAGCATTCAACTATTGACCAAGTACATCGAATAATTTATGTTATAGAGAAATCGTTTGAACAAAAGCAAGTCTACTCAGCTGTATTTCTTAATGTTCGCAAGCCTTTGATAAAGTTAGGTATGAAGGGTTGAAACCAAAACTTCGACAATTCCTCCAACACTCAATCAATCAAACTATTTTCTGATAGAATCTTTCGTTTGAAATATGGGAAAGAATACTCCCTATTTAAAGCTATACAAGGTGGAGTACCACAACGAAGTGTTCTTGGTCCCTTCATTTGCTTATTATATAGCAGCGACTTACCGCAGGAAGTTGAAACATTTACTGACGAAATCGCCATTTTGGTAAATGTCCAAACGGTAGAAGAAGCTACTAGCAAATTGCAATGTGCTTTAGACCAGGTGCATGTAAATCCGTCTTTTAATCCCCGGATAATAGGCGCTCGCTTAATTGCGTTCAACGTTTAACTAATCGAAAAACTAAGCAAATAAAAAAATCCATAAGAAATGTACATAAATTTTACCGTTTAAATGCGTACCCTTTCAACTGCGCTACCCAGTTAATTGCATTGAATAAGGTTAAGTTTTTCATAAAACTGCATACAAAATCTCCTGAATAATTGAACACACGCAATAAAATATATATTTGTGTGTGTTTAGCTTAATTAAAATCAAGACGTGTTGAAAATTGTCAAATGTGCTTACGGCTTAAAAAATCCCGATTTAGCAATGTCAATTGTCAAGTTTGAATCAAAAAGTTTTGCGATTGCTGCGGGTTGACCTAAATCATAACATGTTTGGATGAATAAGCAATGTATCTATGTCATAAATTGCATTTATTAGATTAATAATTATGTTTGAATCCATTTCGTGATGTCCATTTCAATATTTTACAGACAACTATGAACAAACAAAAAAACATCACTTTTTTTAAAGCAAAGGTTGCGATAATTGTTGAAGCTGAAAATAATGGTCGCGTGGCGTAGTGGGTAAGTGCATCGACTCCTACGCAGAGGTTGCCAGGTTCGATACCCGAATTTACCACTTTTGATAATTCACGGCTCCACCTCTTTCGAGTCATTGACAATGCTCAAAGAGTATTCCTGTCTAGAAAAGGCTTCTCAAATTCGCCGTTCGCAGCCGGCATGAAACTATAGATCCTTTACACTCGAGAAGGAACAGGTCCACCTCGGACTGTCGCGCCACCCATGTTATTATTATTATATGGAAAATAACAAAAGTGGGTTGGAGGATATAGATGCTGCAGGTTGACGCTGAATCAGATTATACAGAATCAAGATACCATTCTTGTAAAGTCGAAGACTTGTAATCTGACAATCAAAATATTCAGGAGTGTCCCCAAGTGGATTATACAGTTTAGATTATTACAGTTTGGATTAACAAAGTAAGATTGTCTGGAGCTATAGTTTCTTCAAGCATGGTTTTGGAGAATGCAATTAATTTTTAAAATCGGCTTTATTGCGTTTGGTTTCCCTTATTGCGTCTGCAAAGCAATTATGCGGGGTTCTTGTAATTGCGTCCCTCGGTTAAATGCGTTCAAAAACATGAATTTTAGCAAGCTCAAATAACGGGGGATTACTGTACACGGATAAGAATTTGAATAAGTTGCCCGTATTTATAAATAATGCTTAAATACCTTTCGGTCATGAAGCGAACTACCTCGGCATGACTATCGATGTAAAGCTAAAATGGAAGGAGCACATTAAAAAAAATGAAGACCATCAAACACGATATAAAGACATGTACTGGCTTTTTGGAAAATATTCCAAGCTAAGTATAGAAAACAAATTGCTTATGTACAAGCAAGTGCTGAAACCCATCTGAACGTATGGTATATAACTATGGGGAATTCGATCAATCCAAGGTGGAAGAAAGAAGCCTAGCATAAACGTCATCTAGAAGAGCACATAAAATCTGCTGTCCCTAAAATTCTCGACGAAGGTAACGTTTTCGTTTCTTCAAAGGACGAAGATGGCTGAACATTGAAGATGACTGAAGATGGAAGATGGCTACAAACTGAAGATGGCTAAAGCCTGAAGATGGCTGAAGACTGAAGATGGTTTGACGCCATTCAGATCACGGGCTAATTCTTCAACGCTGGACTTTTCCTCAATCTTAACTTGCATCACTGCTATTCATCCCTAGTGTATTTCAAGTTCACTGTTGAGACCGGCGATGTATTTGCGCCGGTGCAATTTCGGGAGCTCCAGTTTGTCTTCGGCAGTCCTCTCTGGATAGAACTGCTGCGTAGCGTTTGCACAATAGACAAAAGTTCGCGCGAAATGTGTGCGAAAATTTGCAGCGACTTTTCGTTTTCATATGACAAGAAGAGACGAAAAACTCAACAAAATTTAGAGGCATTGAGAGAAAAAACGATGGAACTGCAAACATTTTTTTTATTGGTGAAACCTGGTAGGTTTGTAGAAACTTGAGAAAACCTCTCGATGTCGAAAACTGACCCAGCATGAGGTTACAAACTTAAGATGACGGATTTGTCCAGTTACCCATTTACGCACCATTTCTGACTTGTAAGGCCATGTAAGCCCTTCTAATAATCCATTAAAATCGAATTTTAGATTGCCTTTTTGGGTTTTATGTAGGCCTTCCACTGGAAGATCGACCAACTGTTCGTAAATGATATCTACCCGATGGCTTAGTTTTCAAAACAAACAAATACCTAGAGAGTCTAGACGTGAAAAAACCGAGCAGATATTGAGTTTATAGTTCATCATTTATTTCATAACAATATTTATATTAATATAGATAGATAGTAATAATAATTATGGGAGCAGTATTAGCTCTCTGTTCAGCGGCACAGGTAAACAATACATCTTTTGTGTAGATATCATTTTCATACTTCCGAATGCAAAATGTTGATGCATGCATACATTTCTCAATATAACGTTATTGCATTGTCTTAAGTTCTTTGTTTTGGTTGTTTTGAGAGTGAATCATGGGATTGATTATTTACTATTTTCGTAATGGATAAAATGCCTAAGGGTAATATTTCGCCTCATAAGAATGACGCAAATGCATATTTATATGTACCATAAGGAGCAATTAAAGTAACTATAGGTATCTGTATCAGTAATTTATTAGACTGCTATACACAATTTGATGTTGAGTAAAAACAATTTGAATTCAACAATTTGACTTTATTCGTTGTTAATAAACTGGTAATAAAAATAACATTGTGGATTTGGTGAAAATATGTACGAAATATTACATCTAGTTTGTGTGTGTTTCAATCCAAATATCAAACGAATAACATCAGCTATTTTTTGTAGTCTTTCGTTGTTATAATAGACTAGTTAGGTACCTTACAGTTGCATTCTCTTAAATGGATGTTTGGATCAAGTGTTGCGTTCGGCCACACATATACAAATTCGTACATATTAGTTATTCGTTGGACTTTGACGACGACGGAAAAGCTCTTTGAGTTGGGTTTGTAGAAATATTGGACCATGCGCATCAATAATGATGTGTTTATATCTCTTGCTTGCATATTTTATGAACAAGTCACAAATTTATTGCCCAGAATCACTAAATCTTTAAAAATTCAAAAGTCCCTATTGTATAGTATTACTAATTTACAAACAAATGTAAAAGCTGTTAAAAGAAGAAAACTTGTTCATGCATTTTCAATGATAAATTAATTGTCAGTTTTGCTTTGAGTCATTTTTAAATCCAAAACTAAACAATTAGCTATGAAGTAAAATTTATTGGACATTCAGTCCTGAAATCGGGCAAACATAACACTTAAAGAAGTAAACACTTTTTAACCCTTGAGCACTTACCACCTATTTCAGTCACGTAACCACCTACCTACTGTCCTGGAGACCGCTCACAGATAATGACAATAAATTAGGGTTTTCCGGAATTAACTAAATAAAAAAAATAACAGAGTTGTTGTTAGGAACCAATTAGTATTTATACCTAAAATATACATTTTGTACATATTTCCTCGAGACCCGCAACATTTCTTTTTGCAAATCTTGGTACCACGGAGGGCGTAAACGCGCTGAAGGATTTATTTCCTTGGTAAATAAAGCCTGGACCATTGAAAAAACTCAATTGTCTGTCGAAACAGTCAAGACATTCCTTTTTAAAAATGCCGTACAAAAACTGTAATAATAAAGTTGTCTTATAAGAAACTCCAAAATGCCAGAACTTTTTTTCCTTTTGCAAATACTGGCAATCTAGTTGGGATTTCTCCCTGAATTGCAAATGCGCTTTATGCAACAAAATCGGAAAACATTTTCAATTTTTTTATCGAATTACTGTTTATAACTTTGTCAAACATTTTGTATTTCCCATCTAGGTATATCTCTCTTTTCATTTAATTTTTTCCAAGACATTTTTCTGTACAAGTACAACTTCAAATCCAATTTCAAACTGAACGCTAACTGAAATCCACATAATTCGCAAACTAACGTCATTTTCTTTATCAAATATTTTCTTAAGTGCTCGTTTACAATTCAATTTACTTATTTACTGATTTTATTTCAAATATTTTCCATCCCATTTTATAGACATACATGAGGTTCGTGATAACTATAAAAACTATTTCCTTTTTTCTGATAAACGACATATTTTATATTGGCTTATGTCGGTAGGGAGATGGCGGTTTTTATTCTTCTTATTCTTCTGGTGGCGCTATATTCCGGGGTGGACTGACACGATCTTTAGTCAGCTGTCTCCAACTGTGCACACCAAGTCGACTGAGGTCCTTCTCCACCTGGGTGCGCCATCGGTTCCGTGGGCGTCCTCTATTGCATTGTCCCACTGGTTCGGAGTCGAATAGTCTTCGGGCTGGAGCCGTGTTGTCCATGCCCTCTAAATGGCCCAGCCATGTTAGGCGTTGAAACCGTAGACGCCTGACTAAGCTCATGCCGCTGTACAGCCCGTACAGTTCGTGGTTGAATCTTCTCCAATAACCATCAATGCAGACAGGACCAAAGATCGAACACAGAACTTTTCTCTCGAAAAGACCAAGTTCTTCTTCATCCGCTTTTGAGATTGTCCATGGGAGGGATGGATCATGGCAGGGATGATCAAGGTATTATATAATGTTAGCTTGGTCCTTCGAGAGAGGACTCTACTACTCAAATGCCTCTAGAGCCCAAAGAAACAGCGATTGGCAAGAGTACTTATGCGTTTAATCTGTGTATTGGTGTTGTTCGTACTGTTGACTTGCGAGCCGAGGTAGACGAAGTCCTTCACTAGTCGTCAACGTTCTGCGTCCTTTCTTGGTGGCAGCTTATACTTCGTTTTGCCCTCGTTCACCGCTAAACCCATTTTGTCACGTCAATGTCACCCGCGAATGCTAGCTGTTGTACGGACTTTTGGAAAATCGTGCCTCTTGTGTTAGTCACCTGACGGCGCTTCGCCTTGTCTAAAACCTTTTTTGACATTGAAGGTCTTGGTGAGTTGGCTTCCGACCTTGATAGAACAGCGAGAGTCCTCCATAATGTGAAGATTTGGTCGATGGTGGACTTCCCCGGCCTGAAACCGCACTGATAAGGATCTATCAGGTTGTTGACGAATGGTTTCAGGCGCTCACACAAAAAGGCAGAGAGGATCTTATAGGTGATGCTGAGGAGATCTATCCCTCGGTAGTTGGCGAAGTTGAAGGGGTCTCCTTTCTTGTGGATCGGGCAAGCGATGAGATTCCACTCGTCGGGCATGCTTTCCTTCGACCATATGTTACAGAGGAGTTGATGCATGTACCTTACCAGCTCATCTCAAACTGCCTTAAACTCTCTCTCTATCTTTCTTTTTCTTTTTGAGAAGCCAAGTGCTCTTCCCTTCTTTTAAGTTCGTAGAGCTTACGAACCTTTCTCGTCCTTCTGTCCAGTGCCGTATTGTATGCTGCTTGCTTCGCTGAATGTACTTGCCTGCACTCATTGTCAAACCAGGGGTTTTTTGCACATCAGATGCAGCTTCTCTGATGGCGTTTTGACAACGGTTCCATTGTTCGTCGATTTCGCCTGGCAGGGTTGGACTCTCTGAGAGCTTTGGGAAGACTCGATCGACAAAGTTGCCAGCGGTCAATTGCGATTGTAGCTTTCCGACGTGAAACTGTTTTGGTCTTGCTCTACTCCGTTTTCCTATCGATATCCGTGTTCTTACCTTGGTTACAACAAGAAAATTATCCGAGTCTATGTTGGCTTCTGGACATCAAGAATGCTGGAAGAGTTGATGCGGATTATTATGAAGCGTTCGCTTTTACAGACAAAGTTTCAGACTTTTTGCCTAAGTCTGCCTCGAACAACAAATCCACATCCAAATAAGCGTCTCTCTCTGTTGCAATCACCGTAGTAGATGTCGCAATTACCTCTATTAGCCTGGCCGCACCTCCTGGATTACGGTGATGGCTGTCTTGTCTATTGTGGGACCTAACATTCCACGTGCAGAACCGAAAATTGTTGTCCTTGTTGCGAAACTGGGATCGTCAACATTAATTCCGAGGCAGTTGGTTGTCTCTGAACCATACAAATTTTTACGCGGTGAGGGAGTTAACTTCGGGCACAACCTCCAACTGGAAGGCCAGGCCCTATTATTTAACGCTCGTGCGGAGGGTTCGGGTTTATCCGGTGTAGCTGAGGCCGTGAGCGACGCCGCTGTTCCTAAAGCTATAGGGATCTTCCGCCGCAATCTTAATTTCCAACTTTCTAGACCTGTGCTCCGAAAATGTCGAAGTAGCTCTAGAAGGACTGCGCAAGAGGTAGCCGCCATCCATAAAGAGAGATAAGCCCTGGAACACTAACTCTCTCCCCCCTCTCACGTCTGCAGCCGCCAATGACGTCCCACGGTTGTTGGTTACCTCATCTTTGATCAAAGAGTGATGAGAGTAGGAGTTCGTTGATAGAAGCTAAGTGCAGACGATTGTGCCTGCATGAGACGCCGGTAATAATCGCGATGCTTGCTGCGAGCAAAATAACGGCGTACATGTACTAATTATTGAATTTGAAACACGCACTAATTCATTTATTTGAATGTGGCTACAATTTTTTTTTGTTATGATCGAATGAAATACTGATAACTTTTAATATATAAATATAAAGATTTATTACGAATGGAAAATATTAGGAAAATTAGTTGAATACAAGAAATAGTTTTACTAAAAAAAAGAACTCAATGTCAACCAAGACGATAACTGAATGAGTGCAGATGTGAACGCGAACGGGGTTGAGTAATGAGTATTGAAAATTGAATAAAGAAAAAAGGAAAGCATGAATATATGTTCATGTATGAATACATTTTTCATCATTTACGAATATGTCAATACATGTGCAAAATGCCTCAACACCAGCCGACAAACATTATTCTTCAGTTAGTGTTGGTGCCCATTTGATGATGTCGCATAGGGTCTCTTCCATTTTGCCCCTGGTTATGATGACTATGTCATGAGCGTATGCCTGATATATATATAATATATAATAAACTATGTGATCAGATATCAGGCATACGCGCATTATCTCTAGAAGTTCTACCACTAGATTCCACATTAGTGGTCTTATCTCCACTAATGTGGAGTTTCCTCCTTCGGGACATCCTCTTGTTGTTTTGACGTTTACTATAACCTCTGATGTATGGGTATCAGCTGCTCTTGTGCTCTGAAGTTCATACATCCATTTCGATACTGTTCGGTTTACTTCCTTCTTGTCCAGGGCGTCATGTGATGTGTTGGCAAATGCTTCTTCAATATCCAAGAAAGCACACATAATTATTTCGTTTATGTAGTCTTTATGTAGTCTAGCTGCTGTAAAGTATTTGTTATTGTCTCGCAGAAACTTCTAAAGCTTGTCTAAGCTTGCTTTATTTAAATATTACAGGAGGTGAGTGCCCTTGTGTAGCTTTCCCAGTCACCGGTTAGTTTGGCTGAATTAAACAACTTGCGTGTTTTGGGCCGCAGATTGGATAATTTGTTTCTTCACCATGGTATTATCTTCCCCTTAAATTCCTTGCTTATTGGACAACTTACTTCGAATACTGTGATAGCTTTTATTGTGCACTCCACCTATGTTCTAGGTCTAAGTTTAGAAAGTGGGCCGGAGCTCTCCTGGTATTTTCTTGTAGGTGCACTTCAAAGTTATCCCAGTTTATTTTCCTCAGATTTCTTATGGTTTTACCTTCTAATCTGGAGTTGACCAAGTCGAACCTTATTATTCTGGTCAAACATAGATGGTTCATTGTATACTTCCCAGTTACTGACTAGTCTACTAAGATATTCACTGCCTATAGTGAGGTCTAATAGCTCCTGCCTAACCACTGTGACAAAAGTGGGAGCGTTCCCGACATTGAAAATAGCGAGTGACAAGCTTAAAATTAATTTTAGAAAGTACTCACCTCCTTTGTTTGTGCCGGCGCTCCCTCAGGCGTTGGTGTCGGATCCAATTAATATTGGTGATTGTAGCCTTTTGCGTTGCTCCACCAGACGTGGTAAGGATGTGAGGCAAGTATGCTGGTTTTCTGCACAGCATCTGCCATATTCGGCCCTATCAAAAAGACAATCCGAACGCAACCGCAAAAAGCACTGCCACATAGAACTCTTTCGTTCTCATTTGCGAAATCAGAAGTTTAGTGTCAAATTTGTCTAATGTTTCAAAATTATTGAAAGAAATTATGCACTAAACTTATAAAGAGTTAAAAGAAACTCAGTTTTATTCTGAAATTAAAATAAAAAATCATATTGAATGAAAATTATTGGCTTCGCAATTATTGCTGCTCAAGCGGAATCCTTCTGGCGAAAATCCATTCTGAAAATTCAAAGTAACTCAATCTCGAGTATTAAACAAGATTTGAAAATAGAATCAATTAACAAAATCGAACACACATATGCATATATGTATATCCACACGACATGCTTTTTGTGAAAAGGTGAAGATTGATTGCTATCTTCACCTTTTCACAAAAAGCCTCACGTCTTTTTTTTGGTGCTTTTGTAAATCCTTTTGCCAGATCAGGTTTTTCATTTGAAAATGCTAAAAGCCTTTCATATTGTACTTTGTTGTTTTTGTTATTTTAAAGTAAAAAATATCGATGAACAACTTCAAAAAAAAAATTAATAAATCTTTTAGCTTACCAAAACCCACCCGTCTTCTTTTACTCCGACGTAAATTACTTGTAGAAAAAGATGACACATTTCCATTCCATTCGAATTCTGTGGTACCATTTTTTAGGAACTTCGAAATTCGTAGCTTTATTTCAATACAATTTACGAATGAATTCCGTGATAAATTTTTCGGATTCGCAGCACATTTTCTATTATAATAAAATTCGGTAGCATACTCTGCAAAAAGAACATATTTATCATAATTATTAATAAAAATACAGGCTCTTGGGTTGGTCACCCTGGTGTCCCGAATAACCTTTGCATTCTTGCATGTCAGTCCTTTAACTTTCCCTTCCAGGATGTATGGCTCCTGAATCAGAACGCAACTCAGATTTTCTGCGGTGAACACCCTTGTTATAACAGCAGATGCCGCAATAGCATGATGGGTGTTCACCTGGTTCGCTTTAAAGATGGTGATTGGTGGGAGCATGGAGCTATTGCTAGTTCTCCTTTATATCCATTTGGATAACCGTCTTTTCATGCTCTCCATCGGACAGTGAATCTTCAGAGAGAGGCATGAATTCCTCTTCTGTCTCTCCCTCAGCAACTTGCTTAACAGAAGAAGTGGGTGTGAAAGTGGGTATTGCAGCCTGGAGATCATTTATTTTCCCCTTTGAAGGCTCTGTTCTCTCCAAAGTTGGGATTGGATTGGTCAACTGACGCACCTACTCCTCTGACTTCTTGAGTCCAGACACCGCCACCTTGCTGAACCTATAGCTAAGGGAATCGTTTTGGTGTTTAATCACCTTAAAGGATTGTTGGTCAATTCCGAGGCCCAGTACCTGTCCGGTTCCCTCATCACGACCATACAGCGGCTTCCTTAGTCTTGTGTTTATACCCTCATTTTGAGCATCGGGAAGAGCAGTGTAGTCTTGTGCTCATGTCCGGTGCTTTTGGGGAAATAAACTGTAATGGAATAGAATCGTGGTATATCCTTCCCACATTCATTGCCTTGTAATTTGAGCTTATGCTGCCACCCTCGGGCCATTGCAATGACCAGGGCATCCTCTAGGCTCTTCCTGATTGAGACATCGCAGAGTTCTTTACCCGCATTTCCCTTCGCTCCAAGAGGTACTGTTGGAACACAGCACAGCATTACCCCCTGGCTGTGAATTTTTAGTAGGCACTGTTCGCATAACACCCTGGATTTGGGGGTGATAAACTTAGTTCGCCGACTACTCATTCCTTCTATTCAGGCTATAGCTGTGTTATATCGGTCAGATTCGCCGACTTAAGCTCCACACCGCGCCAAGGTGTCTATACCGCGGGGAACCTACATAGATGTGCATGAAAATGAAATCATACATTTTTGTTCCTAAACGAATAAACGGATTTTGATGAAACTTGGGATGTAGATTACTTATAGCTTAGATTAAAAGGTAAGCTTTCCTTTCTCGAAATATTGAGTTTGAGTACAATTCGGAGAGAACAACAAGTGTAATACCCGCACATTTCAGAAAATCAGGTACAAAAAAAAAACAAACACAAAACCCTTTTTTGCGATCCACTGAAACCATGGACCTACAGCTTTTTTTTGTTATTGTCTTCTTATGAAATCCAATCAACTATTGCCCATAAGTGGCGCTGCATTGTGTGAAAAAGTGGTAATCAATGCCCCACTTTGCGTAGTCCTAGTGTCTGTAAATGCCTACCAAGTAAAAAAATGGTTTTGTATGGATCTAAACAATGCTTGTATTGGCATTGCAAGGGAATGATGTATTGTGTCAACGCGCCTTTGAGCAACAACCAGATCGGCGCATGAAAAAACTATCGCAGGGTTAAGCATCGATGAGTGGAGGTATCACAGAAATCGGGTAATTTTCGTTGTATGAAGTGGAATGTCTTTATCTTTAACCAGTCTATGGTCGTCCAAATACATACTTGATTGATCAACTGTCGTAATACTTTACAAATCCTGCAAAACTTTTTTATGTTCAACCCAGCAGGTAAGTCTGTTGTATAAAAGGGGGCAAACAACTGAGTTGTTCAGAAAAAGATATACCTCTGTTCGTTGGATCGTCATAGTCACGCTTTTTGTGTAGTGGATAGATAATAGCCTTTTTGAAAATGTCTGGAATATTTGCTGATTCAAATATTCTACTGAATTCCTCTACGAACGCAGACATGAATTCATGTGTGCAGTTTTTATAGAACTCTTATGGAATTCTGTCATTTTGGGACCTTTCTTGTTTTTGCTTTTTCAATGACTTGTTTGCTTTGCCATAATGTTTTAAAGACAGACACTCATACTCAAACCACTTTTGTTTAGAAAGTTTATTTGTTTTTATGTAAGCTTGGAGCTGCTTTTTTAATCATACTTGTATGACATCGATATCCGGTAAAATATCCTCTGTGTGTAATCGCTCGAGCTCTGAATTTAGATTACTGCGATACAAACTTCGCGTTCGGTCAATCCGCACTAGTTTTGGTAAGTCATAATTGCCTTATATTCCTCTCATTCGTAGGTCTAGATACCAAACAATTAACTTCGAGTGACATATGGTCCGTAAAAGTCGCCATTCCTATCCGAAATTCGTTAATAAGGAAGTTATAATTTACAGCAATAATCGATTACTGAGCATCCTTAACAACGGATAAATTCTTACTGTCCACATTAATCGACTTCACAATTAGCGTTTAGAATACTGCAGTCGTGTGCAACCGCAAGATCAAGTACCTTTCTACCCTTAAGGAAACAAGTTGCAACTTGGAAGTACGAGTTATGCGGATTGTGGGTATTTTGTAACCACTCACAAAATTGTTTTGAAAAAGTCCTAGCCGACCATTAGAATCACTAATGAGCATCAAATAAGTTTCCCTTAGGTTTTGTCGTACTTCCTTAAGATTTTCATAATCACGTTGCCAGTGATTAATGTTCAAATAAATTTGAATTATAAACAGTGCTGTTATTCGTCCTTACATCGAGGACATATAATTCTTCTACCCTCTTAAAATTAACATCTGTGTTGTCAAGGCCCTTACGAAAATCATACTATTCTCCACCACTTCCCCTTCCAAACGTTGATGAACGAACGCAGGTATCCACTTCAGTTCGTATTTTAAAAATATGTTTTCAAATCTCTTCTCTTCATTTTCTAATAAATACGTGGGTTTCAAAAAATACAAAGATGTTGATTTTTTTTTTTTGATATAATTAAAAAAAAATGTAAATAAAATTTATTTTCAACTACGTTATAACTTCAAATACTTAATTTAATGTTACTTCTATTTTGGTCAACTTTTGTGTTTCAAGCTCTGTAGGAAGACATACTTGCCTGTCCACCCAAAAAATATACTTCAGATTATATTGTACAAAAGTCTTCCAGGTAAAAAGAACCCCAATTATCGGTATGCATTGGAACACGAGACGTCTAAGAAATAATTACCACGACCTAAAATTGATCATAAACGACCTGAAGCCCTCCATAATTTCTTTACAAGAAACACATGTACTCTTAATTTTTTTTGAAACTGTATCCAGATTCCGAATCCCAAACTCATCAACATCAACTTCAATCTATCAGTGCCTGCGGTTGAATGTGAACTTAAACAAAAAATCGCTATATAGAAAATATCTTCACTAACATTCAAACCCCGATTCTTACAGGGGACTTTAACTCCTGGAGTCCACTATGGGATTTCTCAGCCAGAAACAGTATAGACAAAACTATCGAAGGATTCCTCAACTATTCACACTTGGTAATTCTGAATGACGGCCGCCAAACCCATCCCCCTCCGCCTCTTGGACAAACATTCCCATCTTTACCCAAATTTCTAACGTGTCGACCTTTAAGACGGAACTTTCAAACCACTTAATTCATAAGGAATATAGCCTAACATCAACAGGGAAGCATCCACAATTATCAAATCCATTCGGCATGTCGCCAATTTAGCCATTCCACAATCAAACAACGAATTGAACAAATCAAAAGTCCCTTTTTGGACCAAAGAAGCAAAATTCATGGAAATAATTTAAAAAACACCCAACTTAATTACGTACCGTAATGCTAACGGAATATTTTTAAAAATTAAAAAAAAGCAAAGACAGCTATAGCTTCATCCAAACTCGAAGCAACTAAACCTTACAGTTACCTACGTACCCAGGACCAGCAAAGTCATGGATTCTGACACAGTGGACCTCACCTGCCAAACTAAAATCGCTCAACACTTCGAGGATACCTGGTCACACTACGCAGCGGACTCCAGTTCCACCCCATATCACTTTTCGAAAAAATAATACCTAAAAGATTACTTTGGTTCCTTAGAAAAATGTAATTACTACTAACCAGGTTGCTTTCAAGCGAGGCCGTTCCACCATTGTCTCCCTCTTACAAATCGATCATTTTATCAAACAAAAATCATATCTCAATTTTCTCAATTGTCTTCGAAAAACCATTTGACAGAATCATTATGCACGTAATATTAAACAATTTGTCTTTCGGTGGAAAGTATGCCCAAAAACATTAAATTAAATTACATCAACCGAAAATTCCGTTCCACAAGGATCTCTACTTTCGGTTGTCCTATATAGTGTAGCATTTGACGAACTAAGCAACATCGTCCTTAC
Organism: Eristalis intricaria; assembly: GCA_964034865.1. Taxonomy (NCBI): domain Eukaryota; kingdom Metazoa; phylum Arthropoda; class Insecta; order Diptera; family Syrphidae; genus Eristalis; species Eristalis intricaria. The sequence goes on along the minus strand of OZ035875.1, from coordinate 23,328,994 downwards.
ATACCCAAATCGATCATTCATTATATGTAGACGATCTTACTTTGTTCTCTAAATGCAAGTGCTCAAACACCCTAACTGATGTTTCCACCTGGTGTTTTGTCTCAGGCACAAAAATATCGTTGGACAACTACTAACAATTTCAATTTTTCAATTTCAATTTTCATTTTCAATTCTTTACTGTTTAACAATATAACTCCCATTTTCGAAAGTATTCACGATATAATTATAGCCAACGGGAAGAAGTCCATGTTTATGTGGATTCCTGGACATGTTGCGATAAAAGGGAATGCAGCCGCATAGTTGGCTACCAAATTGAACCATTAATATCCATCAATTCAACATCTAAACATGATAATTAATAAATTCGAAGAATACGCCTTAATAAACCCAAATGCCGAAAGAGACATCTATCCAATTCCCTGCTCATGCCAAGTTAAAGTTAAAGTGTTCATTCGCCTTCGAACCTTACACACAGTCACCTCATAACCAAAAACAGCCTCCAATTTGCCAATTTTGCAAGAACAATCAAATAATTTCCTTTAGGCACATTATACACGAATCATTAATATATCCAAAAACATGTTTCCGAATCAAACCCTGGACACCCAACTACAAGAACCATCAGTGGATAATATAAATCATGTATACCATATTCTAGCAATGCTAAATATTGTTACCGATATTTAAAAATTCATTTAATTTTAAGCTAACTGACGACCGTGGTAGCTAGAGCTTAATGTTATGACCATTGTAATTTATAACATGTTAATAAAGTCATATATACATACATATATAATTGCTTTTCAAGCGCACCAACAACAGAGACACAATTCAGACTTTTTCTAGACGCTTCTAGACAGGAAGCTTTTTCAAGACAGGAATACTTTTTGAGCATTGTCAGTGACTCGAAAGAGGTGGAAGCCGTGAATTATGTTAAATTGGGGATTCGAACCTGGCACCCTTTACGTAGGAGTCGACGCACTAACCCACTACGCCACGGTTAATCTTTCATTAACATAAATTCGGCTGTCAGATGGCATCCCAACATCGCGCAAGCGTATGCTTTTCTTTGTTGTTATCCAACGTTGGCGAATTGACCCAAGAAAAGTGTTATTTTCCATAATGGTTTTGAATTTTATTATTGCAGTGTCCATTGTTGATGAACTTTCCAGATTCTTATCGCTCTGTTTTGGAATACCAGGAAAAATGGCATCTGTTGACATTTTTTTACGTTCAAGTTCATCAATGCCCAGGGTTCAGATATCATCTCAAGTCGTTTGACTCTTTGACAATGCAGTCAACGATTAATCCACCACAGAACAAAATCGTTTTCGATTCTGTCAAGTTTTTCGTTCAGTCTACGATTTTCTTGTAGAATAAGTTCTCTTAATCCCTAAATTTGTTTTTCAATCTTAGATTCCAAAGATTTGATTTCTTCGACATTCTTGCTTGTCAAAGCTTTCACAGGTCCGCTTGTTTGTAGTTGTGGCAACCCCCCCTGTACTTTGTGTGCTGGGTGTTTTTTTTTTTGGGGAAAGTTGGGCGTTAATGAATTGAATTAAATGAAGAGGAATTGAAAGATTTTATAATTCCATCTTAAGAGTCGAGGGCTTATAACCAATTAAATGCACTTTTAAGATTATTTCTTGCATATTATATAAAAGAAAAACTAAAAAAATAATTGCACTCGAACAAAACAACATTTCAGATTCCGTGGAAGCAAATTTTCCACGATGATAATTCATATGATTGTTTATAAAGTGTTGTGCTATTACTTGTTTTACACACATGTACAACCGTTTTAAATTAAACAAATTGTTCTAGCAGTTATGAAAATATTCCTGCCACATTTCATAACAAAAGCTGTAATAAGTCAATTTAACAATTTCGATAATATATAATACTGAATGGTGACAGTATGGTGGGGCTTAGCCCGAAGGAACTACGAGCAACCTATCAATCAGCCTTCTTTCCACCCAAAGTCGACCATGGATAACGACGTGTCAGAGCCTTCAACAGAAATCGTTGAAAGATCTCTTTGTGGTAGCAGCGTGTGGGAAACGGATAGTTTGTGGCGTTCGTGTGATGAGAGGGGCAGAACTGTGAACTGGTCTTTGCCTGGTGTTGTGTACGCTGTACCTCACTGATAAAGTACTTATTCTGCCAAGACGGTAACCAAGAGTGGTTACACGCATACTGTGGGAGAAATTACAGAGCAGTGAGTTGCGGCTAAATTTTGCACGGCACATATCTGAAAGGTTTGAGCGAATTCCAACTGTTCCATAGTATGTACAGGAAGATTGGCGACTGTTTTTAACAGCTGTCATTGCCTCTGCATGGGACGCTTGTGGATGGTGGTGGTGAAAAGAACTGCGTGGTTTAAAACATACGGAGTTCAAGAAGCAATCAGAGAGAAGAAGAAGATCTACAGAGACCGGACTCTCATGGGGGACTCTGCTTCTCGTGACCAGTACACTGAGGTGCGAAGAACTTGCAAGTTTTCTGTGCGAACAGCTAGAGAGTAGTCTTGGGAGGAGTTCGACGAGAAGTTGGGAAGTGACCATAAATCTGCGAAAAGGTGCTCTGGCAAACCATTCGCCGACTCAGAGGAAGGAAAGTCCCCATCATAGAAATAGTCAAATCCAATGATGGTGTGTTACTTTCCAATGAAGAGGACATCTTGCGCAGATGGAGGGAGCATTTTTCGGGACTGAGGATGACAGAACTGGAGTCTTAAGTGGGGCGGGGAATAGTCCAACGGTGGTGGAAGTCATTTTGGTGATAGATTCCCTAAAAGTTGGCAAAAATCCGCCGGTGTGGATGGAATCCGGGAAGACAACTGGCGATTTGCAAACTGGGGTGATTGTTCCTATTTTTAAGAAGGGGGAAGACTGCTCCAACTACAGCGGCATATCCCGGGAAGGTTTATGCCTAGATTTTGGGAGCACGTTGTAGAGCTGTCAAATCTATGTAAAGCTGTTTTGTAGATTTGGAAAAGGCATATGACCGAGTTCCTCGAGGTAAACTCTAGAGTGTTCTGCAGGAGTATGGGATTGAGAGTACTCGTTTGAGGGTCATTCAATATCTATACAAAAACGGCAGCTGCTGTGTTCGGGTAAAGGGTGCTATCAACACCCCTCAACGTGGGCGTTGGACTTCGTCAAGAATGCGTCTTGTCACCTCTCCTTTTCATTGTTTATATGGACTGGATGTAGCAGCGCGGCGAAAGACGAAATGTTCCGCTAAGTTTGTGGCCGTATGTGCTCCTTCTGAGATGAAGGTTAAAATGGACAAATCAGAGGTTATGGTGATGTCCAGAACGCCTGTTCAATGCACTCTATATGATATCTCGATCTTCTTCGCGAGTGATACAAGGAGTAATACTGAACTTTCCTGTAGGATTGGTCAAGCTGGGTCAGTTTTGACACACGGCGACCCACTTTTTATGCTGCTACTTGTTTTTAATATTCAAGGCGATTTCGTTTTATGTAATTTGGTTGGTAGTCCAAACGATGATTACCGTTAACTTCGATAACTCCAATGAAATTGGTTGGCAAAAGCACCAAGACTGGAATTTACATGTAATTTGAAAATTTGATAATTCGAACAGATTATTCGGCGTCACCTTGCATAACTCGAATTCTGAAGAAAAATTCCAAAATTCTGCGTATTCTACAAGTTCGTTTTACTAGGTATCATTTTCGGGCCACTGCGATTGTATGTTCCTTTGACCTAGTATAAACAAAATCGTGGTTTTGGTGAATATTCTAGGGAAAGACTTGGCGATAATTGTGGATGATTGATTCAACCACCTTCAAACGAGTTGGTTGCAAATTCATTACTCATTTTGTGTTTATATTTAAAAACTCATGAAACAACAACCCATTGTGTGTACCTACGATGGTTTAAATTCCATTGAAGATTTAAAAAAAAAAAAAACAAAATAAAAAGGATCCGCCCGTCAGTCATTTCATCATATTTTAAATAATAGGAGCATACTCCTCTACGTTTTATATGTTATATCGCAGATAAATAAATATTTATACCAATTTTGCTTCTTATTTTATCGATCGAGTTATCGAAGTTCGACTGTATGTAATTTGTTTATATAATTTCTATAATACATATATATTCCTTTTCTTTGACAGGTAGCCTGCTGTTGCACTGGAACGGCTTGTTCGTTATGCTGCCAGGCATGCCCGTCTTGCCGCAATTCAGTTTCGTCTCGCCTGATGTACGCTTTAATGCTTTTAATTGGCACGATATTTGGCGCTATAGCATTATCACCAGGATTGCAAGACACCTTAAAAAAGCTCCCTTTCTGCATGAATTCAAATACCACAGCTAGCAGTGAAATACTTAAAAGTACTGTCGGACAAATTGACTGTCAATATGCACTTGGGTATATGGCCGTATATCGCATTTGCTTTGGCCTAGCATGTTTCTTTACTTTAATGGCACTATTGATGGTTGGAGTCAAGTCGTCGCGAGATCCACGGTCTCATATACAGAATCAATTTTGGGGATTGAAATTTCTTCTTTGCATTGGAGCTACTGTAGGGGCAATATTCATTCCTGATGGATCATTTGGACCTTCCATGATGTGGATTGGCCTATTCGGTGGATTAGGTTTTATTGTAATACAACTTGTTATTATAGTAGATTTTGCTCACACCCTGGCTGAAAACTGGATAGGTAAATATAATATTAAAATAATTGAAGATAGTAATGACATATACTCCTGTAGAGAATTCAGAGTCCAACAAAGGCTATTATTACGCGTTGATATTTGTTACACTTCTACAATATGTTTGCTCCATTGTTGGTATTTCGCTATTATTTGTTTATTTTACAAAGGTAATTGCATTTCAGAAACGTATTTTAAACTAATTGTATGTCAATATGGTGTATACAACTATTTCAATTTCAGTCAGATGAATGTGCCCTGAATAAATTCTTTATTTCTTCGAATCTAATACTTTGTGTTATTATGAGTGTTATATCGGTATTGCCGGCTGTTCAAGAGAGACTTCCTCATTCGGGCTTACTTCAAAGTTCAATGGTTACCTTGTACACAGTTTATTTGACTTGGTCATCAGTTACAAATAATCCTGGTAAGACATACATAATTCTATAATTTATCAAAGATTTTTATTCATATTTATACATTAAGTTAATATAACCACAAATAATAAAATACCCAGATGTCACACACCTATATAAACTGAAGCATTGTTTGTCGTGGCAGACAAACAGCTTTTGTAATTAAGAAATAGAGTCGGGCTTAGGAAATCAGATTTAGAACGTCGAGAGCTCTATCAGAATGATCACTCTTTGCCAAACGAAAACAAAATAGTGAACACTTCTGCCTTTTTATATCTTCTCGTAATCAATCTATCTATGTATGTACACTTAAACAAAGCTGGGGATGTGGGCACCACACCCAAAAGCAGACACAATTTTTTAACGCTCACATATAACTACCCCCATAGATTATTTTTGAGATTCATATTGGGTGACTAAAAAAATGTGTGCCATTATCATCATCTTCTGACTCGCATGATGCAATAAAGGGGTCGCAGAGGTAAACCACGCACGAGGGATCTCCAGGCATCGACTGTAACTCATTAGAAGTTATGCCCAACCGTAACTAGGCGAGCTTATGGACTTGGTCCAACCACCTCATCCTGGGTCTGCCAAGTGGTCGCCTACCCGCCTCGGAAGCCGTGATGGTGACATTCGTGCTACGTGACCAAAAGAACGAAGTATTGGTATTTTCGTTCGAAGAAGCAGCTGCACAACGTTGAGTTCCTCGCGCACTATCGTGTTTCTCACCCGATCTCGGCATGTCATAACCATAGGCGAGAGTTAGAACAAGGACTGAGTTGAAAACTGCTAACTTGGCTTCCACACTAAGCTCAGCTTTCCTGATTACGTATCTCCCAAGCTGTGTCAAATCTGACCCAGCTTGTCCAATCCTACATGAAAGTTCAGTATTACTCCTCCCATCACTTGTGAAGAAGACCCGGAGATAATTAAACTTCTTCACCTGTTTCAATGGGACTCCACTTATATGTAGAGTGCATTAAACAGAAGTTCTGGGAATTAACATGACCTCTGATTTGTTCTGATTTGATCAGCACATGCGGCCAAAAACCTATCGAGTGCGGGCTGAAGTTCGTCTCCAGCGTTTGGGAAGATGTCAGGAGAACTAATTCATCCGCAAAAAGAATATGACTTATCCTCAACTCTCCTAATGTGAAACATTCCTCGCCTCGGCTGCGCCACTACATCCAATCCATATAAACAATGCAAAAGAGAGGTGACAAGAAGCAGCTTTGACGAAGTGCAACGACCACGTTGAGAGTTGTCAACCGTTAACCCGAACACAGCTGCTACCGCTTATACACTCTAGAGTTTACCTCGAGGAACTCGGTCATATGTCCTTTGCAAATTTACAAAGTAGCTTTACATGGGTTTGGCAGCTCTACAATGTGCTTCCAAAACCTAAGCGTAGACTTTCCCAGAATATGCCGCTGTAGCTGGAGCAGTCTCTTTTGTCCCCCTTCTTAAAAAGAGAGACAATCACCCCAGATTTCCCAACTCTTAGCGAATCTATCGCCAAAATTACTTCCTCCACCGTTGGACTATTCTCCGCCCCACTTAAGACTTCGGGTCTGTCATCCTCAGTGCCCTGTTCGGGATTGAGTAGGTCCGAAAAGTGCTTGCTCCATCTTTGGATTTGACTATTTCGATGATGTTGAATTTCCTTTCCTCTCTATCGTCACTTCCCAACTTCTCGCCAAACTCCTCCCAAGACTGCTCTCTAGCTGTTCGCGCAAAAAACAAAAAACTTACGCTTCTGTGTACCGGTCACGAGAATCAGAGTCCCCCAAGAGAATGCAGTTCCTGTAGGTCTTCTTCTCTCTGATGGCTTCTTGAACTCCGGGTGTTTTAAACCACGCAGTTCTTTCGTCACCACCAGCCGCCACTCCAAGCCGCTTGACTCCACAAACATCCCGTGCAGAGGCAATGACAGCTGTTGAAAACAGTCGCCATTCTTCCTGTACATGCTATGGAACAGTTGAAATTCGCTCAAACCTTTCAGATATGTGCCGTGCAAAATTTAGCCGCCACTCACTGTTCTGTAATTTCTCCCACCGTATGCGTGTAACCACTCTTGGTTTCCGTCTTGGCAGAAGAAGTAATTTATCAGTGAGATACAGGGTACACAACACTAGGTGATGATCAGTTGACAGTTCAGCCCTCTCATCACAAGAACGTCATAAACCATCAGTTTCCCACACGCTGGTACCACAAAGAGATCTATCAATGATTTCTGTTGAAGACTCTGATACGTAGTTTATTATTGATGTCTTTGTGTGGAAAGAAGGTGTTCATTATCGACATGCCATTTGGAGAGCAAAAGTCCACACCTCTCCGTTCGCGTTCTGCTGAGGATCAGTTTTCTTCCCCATAACGTTAAATCAACACCCAAATGAGCATTGAATTCAACCATCAGGATATAGGAATCCATCTGCGCTACCCTATTAAGTGCAGCATCTACTTCATCTAAGAAAGCCGTATACTCTGATTCCAGATAAGGTGCATACACCTGCACCAGAGCCAAAGTAGACTTTTCTAGCCTGACTCTCCCACCTAACGGAATCCACTTAAATACCCTGTCTGCCAGCCTGGGATTTGTGAGCAGACATTTGAGTTGGCTTCCTCGAAGAGGTACCCACGAAGGGATATAACGATACCTGGCAGCTTCCTCAACTAACTCGAGATCGTTTCCTCTGAACGATAAGACGTTCCATGTGCCTATCCTATTCACTCAACGTGTTTAAAACTTTTAATTTGCTAACCTAGGTAGCATATATCACTGACAATCGATAATCCTAGATCCTAGTCCTAGTTCCCTAGATCGTTTTCTCATTTGTCTAGCTATTTTTCCATTCGACACCGAAATGTGTCGAAAAGAACATTTGTGTGAAGAACATTTTGGCGAAACAATGAAATCAGAATAGTATAAGAAACAGTGGGATAGTAATAACTACTTTAGCTTTTGTGTAATTCTTTAAGAATTAATTTAGATTCATACCATACCAAATTTACTTATTTTTCAATTATTTGAAAGCATAAGCCTAAATTATTGTGTTTACCAAATTCTTTTATCTTTTCACAGAAGTGGAATGTAATCCGGGAATGATGTCTTTCATAAAAGATAACCCCAAAGCAACGTTCGATGCCGCCAATATCATCGGTCTTGTAGTTTGGATGCTATGTGTTTTTTATAATTGTGTCAGCTCCGCTATAGAAGTGTCTAAAATAAATAATACCGACTCCGATAAAGAAGGTAAGCCAAATTCAAATGTCAAATTTCCATTGTTCATATATTATATGCACATACATACGTGCATGTATGTTGGTAGAGATAGTCATGATAGAGAGCTTCTGAAAACTATAGCGTTGTTGCAGAAGGTATAATTTTGGACCTTGCATCTGCAATAGCTTTAAATTTTCTAAATAAACATTATTATTCGTTAAATATGCTAAAACTAATACTTAAATATTAGTTTTATAAATTATATTCATTATTATATTCAAAAATACTAGGATTTGGCGCTATAATCCGGGGTGGATTTCGACCTCAACCAACAAGCCTCCCCAATTAGCACGGTCTGTGAGTAGCTGCCTCCAGTGTCGCGCTCCAAGTCGGTTGGTGGTTGGTTCGTCCTCTCTTGCTCTGTCCCATAGGTTCGAAGTAGAAGACTCTTCGGGCTGTATTGTCTATACGCTATACATGGGTTAGCTATCTAAGGTGCTTGATCCGTAGGCATCCGACTAGGCTCATTTTGCTGTACTGTCCCTAAAGTTCGTAGTTGAATCTTCTCCTCCAAAAACCGTCAACGCAAACAGAACTAGTGATCGCATGCAGAACTTTTCTCGAAGGTTCGAAGTAGAAGACTCTTCGGGCTGTGTTGTTTATACGCTATACATGGGTTAGCTATCTAAGGTGCTTGATCCGTAGGCATCCGACTAGGCTCATTTTGCTGTACTGTCCCTAAAGTTCGTAGTTGAATCTTCTCCTCCAAAAACTGTCAACGCAAACAGAACTAGTGATCGCATGCAGAACTTTTCTCTCGAAGAGACGAAGGACTTCTTGATCCGCTATAGAGATTATCCATGCCTCCATGCCCTATACCAGAACTGGAATGATCACGGTCTTATTCAAAGTCAACTTTGTCCTTCGAGAAAGGCTCTATTACTCAATTGCCTCTTGAGCCCGTAGAAACAGCAGTTGACAGGAGTTATTTTGCGTTTGATCTCGGTACTGATGTTCGTTCTATTTACTGCAGAGCTGAGATAGACGAAGTCCTTGACTACCTCGATGTTTAGCTGCCCATTGCGACGCTATTGACATTGAAGGTTTTGGTAAGTTCGTTACCGGCCTTGCAATCGACGAATATTTTCCAGGTTCTGCACTCATCGCTTCGGGCGAGTAGACAGCACGGCAGATAAGATCTAATATCCGATGGTCTGGGGACTAATCCCTCGATAGTTGACGCAGCCAAACTGGTCTCGTTTCTAGTGGGTCGGGCAAACAATACTGAGGTTCGTAAGTTAGATTTCAGTCTTGATATTGCTATCTTGACGTCGTTTAAGTCGCAGCGATGGATTCTCGTCGATTGTCGTCCAAATTGAGTAGAACATTCTGCCTTGGTCCTCATAGCAGTTTAATAGTCTACAGAAGTGATCTTTCCAGATTCTCGGTATCGACTGCGACTCCACTAATCCATAAAGGTGGTATTATGAATTTTTTGTTTTTTGACTCTTAGTTCATAACAAGATCATTTATTGGACTTAGTACCTACTTTTTTTTTTGTTTCAGGCTGAATTTTTTAATTGTGTTTTTAAAAAACTCTCAATATCATCTGCATTTGCCGATTATTTCTTCTAATTTCTTCTCCTTTTCGTATTTCGATGTTGATGCTTCAATTTCAATGTTGATGCTTTTCTTAAATCATTTGCTTTCATAACAATTTCAATCGTTTCATAGTCAAAATCTTCTCATTTGTTAATATATTTGTTTTTAGATATTTTATGTTAGGTATCACATAGTCCAATAATTTGTTCGTTGTCCTTGTTATTCTCGAGTGTGCCCCTGTCTTCTGTTCTAGGCTGTTGTCATTGAACAATCGTTCTAACTCCCTCTTGTATAGACTATCTTCGTACCTGTAAATGTTGAAGTCTCTCACTATACTTATATTTATACTTTTTTCTAATTTATTTTCAATATTATTCTTAAAGAATTGAAAAAAAGTCTTTTTGATAATAGCTCGGTGGCTGTATAGCGCCGTACCAACTTTACTTTTTACTATGTCTTCTATTGTCCATTTATTGTAAATATAGACCGTTACTACTCACGTTTTCGGTCAGTTAGATACATATGTTGTGGTATTTATTAAAATTTCAGATTCATCAATGTCTCTAGTTAAATGCGTTGCTGTTGATTGTAAATGTGATCTTTAAAAAAAAATGTAATTTGTAATTTTTTTATCGCGGAGTATGGCAACTTCTCAAATGCGTAAACGGACTACAGTACGAGGAAATGAAAACAGAAGGCTTCAAGCACAGATATCTTCTTTTGTCCCGATAACCAAGCACCGAATAAATCTCTGAAAAAATCTCTTCTGTAACTTTTAACTCCAAGACTTCCCTTAGTTGCCACCTATCTGTAAACGCGATGGCCAAGTATTTTAACATCACCATCGTGACGGTCTAGAGAATTGTGAAGCGGATGAACTCGCTAGAAATACTACGAGCTCTGTACTCTTTCCGGGTGGCGAACCACCCTCCATGCTTATCGCTACTATAAACCATTTACTCAGCCTAGAAACGTTTGATCAAATGAATCGTAGATGGGCAACTTACACAAGATGTCTCTCAAAAACCGCTGGCCGAATCTTAGAGCTCCCATTGGCGTAATAACAGGGCATTACGCCATCGAAACCCGAGTCTTCCTTTACAGCTCAAGCGCTCTCTCAAAAAGCAAATATGGATTCCTAAAATCACCAACTCCGGAATAGGTATTAAGTGATGATGACTTTCCGTACAGCAGTCAGCCACCGTTAAGTCATTACATTATGAACGCCCAAAAGTATCTGTTCTCTTAAATATTTCACTTATCTACAAATCAATTCCTATATCATTAAATGGAGTTTTATTTCAATTGAAATAATTGGATGTAATGAAAATGTGCTATCGAATAAAAAGGAAACATTTCCAACAAAAAAACTTGTAGGTACATATATCACACCAGAAGCACTTCAGCCACTTTCGTCCATTGTTAGAATATTCCATTTTTGTACTCTGTGGGCAAACACTTTTTCATCCCTTTATACAATTTTGTCTTTTTTTAACTAGAGTTTTTTCAGGTATACAGGACATTGCCTATTAAGTGTTGTATGATTTAGTCTAGTTTAGGTTTAGTTTTTGTTTAGGTAAGGTTAGGTTAGTTACTCAGATCCTCTGGATTGGACCCATTGTGATACCCAAGGGGGTTTTAAGCCTCCTGTACCCTACTCGTACTCCAGTAGACGGTGTCTACTTCTGCAGCCGAGATCATGCCACTTTTCCTAAGGTGTAGGTTTGGTTTTCGTTTCAGCCATCCCGAATATGAGGCGGTAGCATTTCCAACAACGATATCATTTTGGTCGCTTCTTTAATCGCCAGAACCTCCGCTTGGAAAACACTGCACTGATCAGGTAGTCCGATAGATAACATGTCCATTTCCATCTTTCATCCATCCGTGTATACATGGATGGAGGTCGAGTTGTTGATGGGTTCATTGGAGTTCCATTCCTACCTAGTTGGGAAATTACATCTAAAAGGTCTTCCGAAATCTAGAGAGGGAAGGATATAGTCTTTTGCCGAATATCCTGATGCTCAGGTATAAGGCACAGGCTGCCTTCTTTACTCTTTCATTAACATTTAGTTGCAATTAAGGTTCCTGTCCAGGATAACATCGAGATATTTCGCACTTTCCTTCAGTGTTAGGGTCGTGCCCTCAATAGTTGAAAGATCGAAAGGTGGGATAGCCCTCTTATTGGTGAAGAGGACCAGCTCAGTCTTCTCCAGGTTGATACCTAGATAAAATTTTGCCCATTTTAGAAGGGAGCTTATTGTGCGTTCGATTAGCTCATTGATGGTTGCTGGGGATCCCAGTGAAAGAAAAAAAAGCAGTTTATACGCTTTTATCTGGTTTCCAAATCTGGTTCAGTCTCATTTTCCGTTGGAATCAAATTAACGGCCTATCACTGGAGTGGTCAATCAGCGGTAGTAGTCATGACTGTGGACATCACAATGGTCTAAGTGTGCTGTTGAATTCACTAGCAACCCCTCTACCTAATCTACCTAAGCCGAACCTAGGTTTGCATTAATGTGTCTTCTGCTGAGCCGACTGTCAACTACTGACATAAGCGACTGCTCAACTTTGGCCCTGCATTTTTGATTGCATCGGACGTTATTGTACGCTCCTTCGATGTCAAGGAATGCAGCAAGGGCATATTCTTTGACATTCGGTTAACTTTCAATGACGCTAACTGCTTCATGAAGTGCTGTCTCGACGCCTTTGCGTTTCATATATGCATGCTGTGCACCGGAAATGGTGTTTTGCTTGAAGTTGCTACGTATGTGCGTATTTACTAGCTTTTCGAACGAGGTAAGGCTTATTGTTTTATAATCTTTAGCAGTGCAGTGACTAGTACTTACCTCCAGGTGTTCGATATATAGCCGAAGACTAGACTACTTATAAAGAGATCTACTAAGATAGGGACAAAAATATCCTTAGTTTCCTGAACATGATGGGTATAATGCCATCCACTCCTGGAAATGTGTGCGGTCAATCTTACCTTGTATTTATCGAAGATCCCTATTGGAATGTCAAGTGCAGAGTTTGGTGTAGTAACCGTCGGCGAGGCATTGGTACGGCGCACACCCTACACCTATATATAGTATCATTTTTAGAATATTCCAATTCTGTACTCTGGTTAAACTCTTTTTCATACCTCGTGAACAACACTTTCAGAGAGCGAGAAACAAAAATGATCCACTTCAGCCGAGCCGAGTTCTTCACTCAGCTCCATGCAAAACTTGAATGGGAATGGAAGGGCAAAATCGGTTTTTGCTTTGTATTCACTCATGGCTCACTCAATATTTCATTTCTCCCATTCTCAGAGAGTTATAAAATTGTTTTACTTTCATGCGAAAGTAAGGTAGGTCCTCCATCCGACGCGATTAAAAATCGTCTGATAATAGTACTATAGGTTTCATATACGATGGCATCACGTATTTATATATGTATATGTTTTACGTTTTATAAATTAATGGTAATATTTTGAGCAACATTTTATATGAAAATATGCTAACATTCAGTATTAGCAGCCACATTAACAGATGGAGAGTCTGGAAAGGATGATGGAGGAGATAACGAAAAAGAAGCTGTTGCTTATTCCTGGTCACTGTTCCACATCGTTTTCATAATGGCGTCATTGTACGTGATGATGACGTTAACAAATTGGTACAAGTAAGTAAAGTTAAAGTCCATACATTTTTGTTTCCACAATTATTGATAATAAGACCGATTTGTTATATGGTATACGATTTGTAATATATATACATGAAACGTATTGCAACACAAACTCGATTTATGCAACTAATAGAAATTAAGGCAGTTGCACTAACCGAGGTTGTTGCACTTACTGGGTCACATTTTTCCCATAAGAAATAATAGTCAAAACGGTTATGTTTGTATAGACAATGTGATAAAAACACAAAAACGAAAGCAAATCATTGTTGTTGAATACAGTCTTTACAAAATCTGAACACCAGAAGTTAGAACGGATACATACAAAAGCAAACGTTTTTTTGCTAAAGAAGTAGAATATTTTAGTGTTTCGAGGAGTTGGGCGAATCGAGGGTTGCGTAAATCCAGTTTGTACTGTATATAGTTACATATTTAATTATAAGACCATTTAAAAATTAAACTAAATTCAAGTATGAGTATAATCGACTGACGATAGCGTTGGGACTATTTTCTCACTTCAAATAAATATTATTGAGCGATACCGTTTTTTTTACGCCACGTAAACTGAAAACTTTTAGTTGTCTCGACGATAGCTATTTCATTATATTCGTATTAAGATATCTCAATAAAGACAATTTTTTCCATTTAAAGGAGACTAGAAAAAACAATAACTCATGGAAGTTTTTGTTTCATCACAGCCGTGTTAAAACTTAGCACGTATAGCTATCTCTGTGACTTTTCGCCTATTCCCTTAACTGCAAGATACATGCATGTACAATATAAACTCGATTTATGCACCTCTCAATTTGCGCAACTCTTCCGTTTTCGCAACACTTTAATATTCAATTTATTTAAATGCATAATATTTTTACTGGATTATGTTAACTTTTGTAAGTATAAGTTCAAACATTTCGTTTTCTGATTTAGAAAAAAAAATATGTATTCAAGTGTAACGATTTCTTTTCGTTTCCGAAATATATTTTTCATATCTATTTTGACTATAATTTTTTAATTAAAAATTTTAATCGGCCGGTACAACCAAAAATAATTTTCACGGTCCCACCTCTTCCGAGTCACTGTAAAGCTCAAAGAGTAATAATTGTCTAGAAAAAGCTTCTCAAACTTGGCATTTCGTAGTCGGCATATAACTGTAGATCCATTCTACTCGTGAGAGAACAATAGCACGCACCACACGAGTGGTTGCTGTAGAAGCTAGACCCTGGCCCTCTACGGGTTGTAGCCCAACCCTTAATTTCTATTAGTTACGTAAATCGAATTTTTACTTTATTGTATGTTGAAAGTTTTAATTTAATCTTAATCTTTGATTTCTTGTATAGTAACCTATTACTTTGTTTCAATTTGTTATAATTTAAATTTCTTACAGGCCAAATTCTGACATAAAATATTTCAATGCCAATGCCGCATCCATGTGGATCAAGATAGTGTCAAGCTGGATTTGCTTGGCTATATACGGATGGAGTTTAATAGCACCAATTATCTTAACCCACAGAGAGTTTTAAAGGTTGATCATTTAATCAAAATATTTAACCCTTTTTAAAATGTATATTTATTCAAAAATAAATAAATGAATTGTACGTGAGAATTGCGTGCATATAAACTATGTATATGAAAATAAATGAAGATATTCAATCTTTCAATTATAATTTCTTTATGAGTGATCATACAAATTACTTATTTTTAGTTAGTTACGTGTGTTTATTATTTACACCTAACCAAAAGAATAAGATCTCGATTACAAGTTGCTGAGATGAGATTTCCTCGTGGTGCTATGGTAGGTACTCGCTGGGATAGTGTGAAAAATCAACAAGTACAGGACCGCTTGGCAGACCCAGGTCGAGGTGGTTTGGCCAAGTCCAAAAACTCGCCCGGTTACGTTTGGTCATAAGTTCCGATGAGTTCGAGACTGTGGCGGAAGATAAAGTTGCTTGGAGATCTCTTGTGCGTTCATTACTACCGTAACGAACACATACGCCCATACACACTCACGTCTTTCGATCGTATACGTTCAGTGGGTAAAAAGAGTGTCCAATTTTGTGTTTTTTTAGCGGAAATTTTAGTGTGTCAACGGGTTCCTGCTACAACTGTGCAAGAAAGTATACAATTTCTGGCTAGAGTCTAATCTTACTACTACACTTAAAGATTTAATTTATTATTAAATTATTATCAACAAAGATTAAAGAATTTTTTCTTGTGTGACCATGCATTGTTTTTACTTTAGGGGTTACTTTGCCCCTAATGGGAAAGGCCGCATCAAAGGGATGGATTAAGAACCTCCGAAAATGACAGAGTCACTTTCTCCGTAATTGAGCTACGATCTATGTTTGACTTATGATTAAATTTTAACGATGATGGATGACTGCTTTTTTGTATTCTTTTTATGTCTATTACTTTTTTTTCAAAAAAAAAAAGAAACTGTTTTGTTGTGTTTAAAGCTATTCACCCCTATCGCCAGGAGTAACGCTTCATTCAAATTCACAACTTTTGATCGTTGAATACCTTTGAAGTGAATGTTTCACTTGTCGGTAAGGTGAATGCTTTTTGAGGCGATCGTAGAATTTAAACGAATTAAAACTTCTTGTACAGTCCACGTTTCTCAAACGCAGATAATTCATTGCGTATCTGGGTGTTTGTTGTGAAGTCGTGAGTCTTGATTTCTGTATTTTAGTTGATACTTAGGGGTCCATCTCCCTTCACTAGATTCTTCTTTATTTGGCGCTACAGTCCGGGGTGGACCTGGGCCTCAACCAACAAGCCTCTCCAGCTAGCACGGTCTCTGGCTAGCTGTCTCCAGTGTCGCACGCCAAGTTGGTTGAGGTCCTTCTCCACCTGGGTGCGCCACCTTAAACGCGGGCGTCCTCTGTTGCGTTGTGCCACGGTTTCGGAGTCGAAGACTCCGGGCCGGAGCTGAGTTGTCCATATGCTCTACATGGCCTAGCCATCTTAGGCGTTGGATCCGAAGACGTCTGACTAGACTCATTTCGCTGTACAGCCCGTATAGTTCGTGGTTGAATCTTCTCCAGAAACCGTCAACGCAAACACGACACACAATTCATTCACCACTAGACCCATTTTAGCCGCCTCCGTATCGACTGCGACTCTACTACTAGTTGTCCATTCTCGTCCCGGCAGGCTTCTGTCCGAACCGTATATCCACTGGATAATTGTTTCACCCTCTGGTAAAACTTTCGGACATCGTTCCTACCGTAGCACCTCTCCATCTCCTCGATCGTGCGCTTCTCGTGCTCTATCTTCTTTCTCCTGAGAAGCCGGGTCTCATCCCTTCGTCTCTGTTCGTAGAGCTCACGAACAGCTCTCGTCGTTCGTTGCAGCGTTGCTTTGTAGGCTTTCAGCTTCGCTGCACGGGCCAGCCCCGAACTCGTTGTCAAACCATGGGTTTTTTCTAGGTGGTGCCGTAAATCCCAGCACATCAGTGGCAGTATCTGTGATGGCTTCTCGACAACGCCTCGAAGAAGATTCGATTGTTTGCGCAGGTGGCGACGAACTTAGAGAGAGATTCCGGGACACTCGATCGGCAAAGATCATAGCAGTCCGTTGCGAGTGTAGCTTTCCGACGTCAAGCCGTGGTGTCCTTTCTCGACTCCGTTGATCTCTTGATATCCGACTTCTTACCTTGGCTACAACAAGGAAATGGTCCGAGTCCATGTTGGCTCCTCGGAACGTTCGGACATCAAGAATGCTGGAGGAGTGTCTGACGTCGATCGCAACATAATCAATCTGGTTGACGGTTGATTGATCAGGGGACCGCCAGGTCCCTTTATGGATGTTGAGGTGTGGGAGCCGCGTGCTAGCTACATACAGATTACGTCCCGTGGCAAAGTCCACCGGCCTGAGTCCGTTATCGGATGTGGTGTCGTGCAGACTGTGTTTCCCGATGACTTTGGCAAAGATGTCTTCTTTACCCAGCTTTGCATTAAAATCTCCGATCTTGGTGTCGAAACTGGGGCACTGATCGTAAGTCCTTTCTAGGAGATCCCAGAAGTCATCCTGTCTCAGTTTCTCATCCTCTTCTTGCCCGGCCCATTCCACCGCACTTCCTGGATTGCGGTAATGTCTGCTTTGTAGCAGTCCAGGGCCTCCGCGAGTTCTTCGGCTGCACGTGGTCTGTTAAGGAACCTTACATTCCACGTGCAGAGCCGAAAGTCGTTGTCCTTGTAACGTTTGCTGGGGTCGTCATCATTAATTCCGTCCGTATCCGAGGCAGTTGGTTGTCTCTGAACCATTATATTTTTACGTGGTGAGGGAGTTAACCCCACGCACAACCCCTAACTGGGAGGCCAGGCCCTATTCTTTAACCCTCGGGCGGAGGGTCCGGGTTTATCCGGTGTCGGTAACCTCGCTGAGGCTATGAGCGCCGCCGTTGTCCTTAAACCATAGGGATCTTCCGAAGCCAACTCAATTCCAAGGCCCTGACCTGGCCTTGAAATAGATGAAGGACTGCGCACCAGGTAACTCCTTCTGACTGGAGTTTCGTAAGCCGCTGTTGGCCAGACAGTTTCCAGCTCCAACGTGGAGGTGAGAGTAGGAGTCGCTGATAGAGGCTAAGTGCAGACGCTTGTGCCTGCATGAGACGCCATATCAGCGCTTTGAAATCCTTCACTAGATTAAGCAACTGAATAAAACGCGAAACTTTTTATAGTGTAAAAATTCATTAAAAAACCTACTCAACCTACTCACTCACTTACTTTATTCCGTCACAAATATAAACTTTTCTCCTTTACAGTCAGAGTTAGACTGCGCGCTCTTCGGTACAGAATTATTTTCTACTCCTTTTACACCATAACAAACCAAATCATCGACTACTGAGTTATACACCGCTATTCACAAATCCGCCGGCGGGAATCGTCCACTGATATCGAAAATGTTCGATTCCGAAATCGGATGTCGGTAATGTGAACTGAGATTCACTGCATTCTGATATCCGATCAAATCAAATCACTCCATACAAACAGATCCGCATCAAAATCGTAGCGGATTCGTATAATGGCTGAAACACAAAAGTGCGCTGCGCCAGCCGACTTCATGTTACGATGACGCACTGCGTTGAAATAAATAGTCAATTTATCAGCTGCTCTCTCTCTCTAGATGAAAATCATAGATCATCTACTAGATGAAATATATTGCCGCCTCTCTGCATACACTCATTTGATATGACTTTTGTCGTTAAATTATTTTTAATCAGCTGTTTTCGTTTCTTAAATGACAGTTGATACAAAATACTCTCAATTCGGAAGAAAACTCTCAATCTGGGAGAAGATTTCTCTCACAGCGCACCCCTCTGTCAAAAAATATCCAACATGTTGAATAATGACGTGCGATGGACTGCGTCTTACATTTTATTACGATCCTCTCAATCTCTCTCATTATTCACTGAAGCAGGTCGACGCTGTATTTTGTGCTTGGCCATTGAATTGTGTGTGTTGAAAGCCAACTCCAGCGCAAACGCACTATTGTGTTTCAGGCATAAGTTGAGTAGTTTACTAGCAAAGATGTAAGTTATTTTATCATTAGCATTATTTAACATATGAAATTGTTGGAAGAAAACTACTAAAAAATATCCTGACAGCGAAAACAACAAACACAAATATACGCCGTGAAGGTGTAAGAGATTTTTTTGGAAAATTTGCGAAAATGTTTAAACGAAAAAGAGTGAATCAAACTTTGTTTTTCATTGAAAGATTTGTATATATTTTTTACGTTGAATAAATGTAATTTTATTTATAGGCTAGTACATGCGTACATATGTATGTATCTACATCATGTATGTAGATATGTATTAACTTCCCAGTGCTTTGTTTTTATCCGACTTGCTTCATATGAGTCAGTTTGCCAGTGAAGAACTCGCCAGCAGTCCCCCTTAAATATGATCACACTGTTATTTTGTTTTGGGTCATCAAAAAAGTGAGCAATACTATTCATTATGTTTATTAAACAATCAATTTGGAACGAAAAACTCAAATTTCAATGTTTGAATTTCAAATCAAATTTCTTCAATCAAACGTTAAATCGAGGAACAGCTAATTTCGAAAAAGAATGAAGTGATGTCGATAATAAAGTGCATCTGACGGATTCAATGATAGGTCATGTGAATCGAACGAGTGAAGTGAATCTCCGATATAGGGGTGAATAATAAACACTTAGATTTAGCTGCTCAATTGGCAAAATACAGATCTTCTGTACCGGTCTTGGTTAAGTATACCCCCCATTGCCCAAACTGATGGTGGATGGTTTTCGCTCTTTATAACACAAAGTTGCCCTTCCTTCAAGCCTTCCTTTTCCCTTCGCCATTTCTTCCGCTCAACTAACGTAGACAAATATTCCTTCTTCCATCTTACCCAAGTATGCTAACATCGTCTAGCGCTCCTTCCATAATCTCACGCCATTTCTCGTTGCTATGTCGCTGGTCACAAAACGTAGATGTAGCACCAGCGGCTCACCATTCAAAAGTCACTCAACGGATGTAATGGACTAGAATTTAAAATCGCCTCCACCCCTGCAAGTAAAGTTAAGAGTTGTTCATATGCAAGTGCATTAGCTCCAACGGATGATATTTCATAGACCTGACCGCTGCTTCGTATATTCCACCTTGTTGTTGCGCCGCAGGAGTCATAAACTTCCATTCGGTCCCTTTCAAACACAATTGCTCGAAAGTTTCCTTCACGAGCCAACGGTCTTTTGCCTTCGCTGCACCAACTAATGCGGTACCGTTGTCGCTATACAATCTTTCGCACCTTCCCCTTCGCGCTTTGAACCTATCGAAACACGAAATAAAAGGAACTGATGTGAGGTGTCAGATATTAAATCAATATGCACTGCTATAGTTTTGAGGCAGGCGAAAATAGAAATCCAACACTTCTGTCTTATTATATCAGCTCTGTTGATCATTTTGATTTCAAAAGGGCCGGCGTAGTCAACACCAGAGTGTAGAACTGCCTTACCTGGCAACTCTCTCTGATGGCAAGTCTGCAATTCGTTGTTTTAAGATGATGATTGTATCGCACACAAACTATGCATTTATGAACGAAATTTCGCAAGTCGCTTCGTATCTTTAGTATCCAGAATCTCTGACGGATATGCTGCATCATAACTTGAACAGCTCCGTGCTTCGTTGCTCTATGAACACTATAATCAACCAAGCCAATCGAGAAGCATTTGGTACGATAGCCGGGTGCCTTCTCTCGTATCCCATTTCTGTTTTATCTAACCGTCCTCCAACTCTTAAAATGCCTCTCTTATCCATGATTGGCATCAACGACTCTATTCTAGTCTTATCTGGCAAGCGTTTTTCCTTCTCTACAAAAAGAATCTCCTTCCCGAAATTTGAAATCCTTCACTAGATTAAGCAACTGAATAAAACGCGAAACTTTTTATAGTGTAAAAATTCATTAAAAAACCTACTCAACCTACTCACTCACTTACTTTATTCCGTCACAAATATAAACTTTTCTCCTTTACAGTCAGAGTTAGACTGCGCGCTCTTCGGTACAGAATTATTTTCTACTCCTTTTACACCATAACAAACCAAATCATAACTTGAACAGCTCCGTGCTTCGTTGCTCTATGAACACTATAATCAACCAAGCCAATCGAGAAGCATTTGGTACGATAGCCGGGTGCCTTCTCTCGTATCCCATTTCTGTTTTATCTAACCGTCCTCCAACTCTTAAAATGCCTCTCTTATCCATGATTGGCATCAACGACTCTATTCTAGTCTTATCTGGCAAGCGTTTTTCCTTCTCTACAAAAAGAATCTCCTTCCCGAAATATTTCTCCTGCTCTTTCTTTAGTAAGTAATCATGGGATCCATCATCTCTTCAGAAGACGGTTGATCAGGTACGCCTTCTCTCTTTTCAATGCTTTCTCTCCTTTTCAGTTGGCGTTCCGAACATCTCTATCTCGTGCTGTTTCTATTCTCATCATCCTTTCGTCTCCTTACCTTTACTCTAGACATCCTAATGAAACGCAGTACACAGCTTATTATATTAAGTGCCTTCTCCAATGTAAATGTGTATTCAATCAACGGAATATACCTTTCCCATGACAAAAATAGTGGAGCGGTGGGAAAAGTATGTGGTCATAATTCAGTTTCATGTAGGAATGTTTTTTTTGATTTTAAGAATAAATTTAGAAAGAGTTTCGGAACTCTCGACTTCTACATAACATTTTGGTGCCTCCTGTGAGGAAACAGGCCTTTATGCTAAATTATCTCGCATTTTTGGCAAATTTAATTTTGTGAGGTTAAATTCGGTCGTAACTTCTAGTAAATTGTACTAATTTTATAGAAAAACGTGATCATGGCGGAGTTGAATTTGAGAATGTCGGCGGTCACTGTCATCAGAAGAATCCATGAGCGTGTACACGGTGCTAACCTAGACGGATGCGGCGGTGCCCAGTTGAACCAAGAGCTAAACTCACTTTCTTCACATTACAATCGGTTTGTGCGAAATCAAGAGAAGTTGGTTGGTGCTGCTAAGGAGGATTAATTGCCTGAACATGACTGTCTATGGGAACAAGTGGAAACACTTTACAGTGACTCTTGTATACTTTAAAATCGAAATTTAGCTACGGTGAAAGGTTCAAAGTCATCCGAACCTCTAAAGTCAGTTGATACGATCGCCAGTGATTCCTCTAATTTCGATATACGATTGGACCCTGTCACAATTCCATCTTTCGACGGATCATACTCCAACTGGCTGGCATTCAAGGATATGTTTGGGACACTGGTACATAATGCCAATTTCCCAGAAGCATACAAACTTAGCAAGCTTCGGCAGGCAGTTTGTACCAAGAATGTGCCATTATATGCGGGTGGTTATGAAGATGTGTGTGGCAGCTTTAAAAAATCGATTGGACAACCTCAGGCTGCTGTCGAGATATACGTATCCAGATTTCTAAGCCTAAAGGCGGTAGTTGACGAATCCCCAAAGTCTCTACTTACAGTTGTCGATACTGTGCAAGAATCGCTTCGTGCTTTGAATGGGATGCAATTGTGGTTCCAATCATTGTGTCAAAGCTACCTAATAGCACAAAGCGAGAATGGTGCATGGGTTCGGATCCCAACAAAATACCTACTGTAAAGAAGCTGCTTGAGTTCGTGGAAAGGAGGGCTACTCCTCCTTCTTCCACTGAAGTTTTCCGAGTTGCACAACGTCCAGAAACATCTGCAGGTAAGCCTCAGCATCGAAATCCAAATCTAAAATCCTATTTGGTCGCAATGGATGGGCAACGGTGCTGCTATTGCCAAGGGCCTCACAGGGTGACGCGGTGCCCTTCCCTTATCAATATGAAAGCGGAACAGCGCTTCGAGGCATTGAAGAATTATGGTTTGTGCTTTAACCGCGTCAAAACTGGACGCAACTCCAAGCAGTACCCATCAGGTGGATGTCGACAATGTGGTCGGAAGCACCATACGCTATTTTGCCGTGAAACAAGTGGTCAAACAACAGTCTCCGCATCGTCGAATCTGCAATTCAAGGATACAAATGGGGAGTTGCCCCAACCGACTGCATGACTAGCCGACCCTGTAATAACATGCCTTATTCGCGGAGATCGTACGGTGTTGCTTGCTACTATGCGCGCATATGCAAATTGTGTTGGGAATGAACAACGGCTCGTTCGTCTCCTCTGCGATCCAGGGTCGCAGCTAAGTTTAATTTCTAATCGGATGGCTCGTTATTTGAATCTTCGCAGAACCAAATGTGAGTTGGAGGTTGAAGGAATTGGTGACTCCTACAAAGGGAAGTGTTTCATTGGAACTTTAGTCAATATACTCAGCATTTCTACTGCGGATATCTGCTTTGGTTGTTTCCTCGATCACCTCGATAACCCCAGCGGTTCAGGTCAACGTGACTCTATGGAAGCATTTGAAAGTCTTCAACTGGCTGACCCGGCTTTTGGTACACCTGGCGGAGTTGATGTGCTCATAATCTCTTATGTGTGGACTCTAGTTGTTCAAGGTGTCATCATAAGCGGTAAGGAGGATGAACCCCACACTCAACGAACGGGATTTGGATGCGTTGTTTTTGGTTCAGCTTTGACCACATCTTCATCAGCGAACTCTATACTCCGTGTCCGTGTCCAGGTATCTGAAGGTGAGCAAAATTTAGAGAAAATGGTACGGAACTTTTGGCAACATGAAGAATCACGAGACGAGGCTCAGGATGACGAATGTGAGTGCATCTTCTCATCGACTCACTATCGAAACACAGATGGCAGATATGTCGTCTACATACCATTTGGAGGTGATGTAAATAGACTTGGGGACTCCTATCGAAACGCTTTGCGGCAGTTCCATTGCCTGGAACGTCGACTAACCTTGGATAAC
Organism: Eristalis intricaria; assembly: GCA_964034865.1. Taxonomy (NCBI): domain Eukaryota; kingdom Metazoa; phylum Arthropoda; class Insecta; order Diptera; family Syrphidae; genus Eristalis; species Eristalis intricaria. The sequence goes on along the minus strand of OZ035875.1, from coordinate 23,305,040 downwards.
GATTTCATTGAGTGTGGTCATAATTCAGTTTCATGTACGAATGTTTTTTTATTTAAAGAATAAATTTAAATAGATTTTCGGATCTCTCGACTTCTCCATAACACATCCCTCGCACATTGTATTAACGCTCATACAGCATTGTGGTCTGAGGAAGTCATACCGTAAGTGACTACGTTTAATTTTCATTTCAAAATTCAACATTTCACTGAGATTTTCCCTCCAAAATATTTTTTGCAGGTCCCATTGTCTCTCTGCAACCTTCACCATGCGAAACATCATCTTTATGTCTGCACTAATAGCAACTCGGTATCTGCGATAGCGCATCAGTATCTCGTGTAAGTCCTTCTGCAACTTCTCGCCCAGCATCTGTGCCTCATTGAGTGAGAACCTTCCACTGTCTTGAAACTTGCGTTGATGACAACTCTAAAAAACACAATGGTGTGGGCTATGATATACGGTTTTCCACTGGTGTCATATGCCCTTTACTCTCATATTCCCTCATGAAGTTTGCATATTTCTGTTTAAGCTCAGGATCTGCTGTCAACTTCCTCTCTAAGGCAACACAACAACAACAAATGTTCGTTTTTAACTGCAGCCGGCCGGCGTCGGTTAAGTTGCATGTGCATTCCCTCTATTTCACCTTGTCGTGTGCTATGCGGTTCTTTCTCGCTTATTCCTTCGGTTGTATTCCCAATATTTTAATACCTTACCTTCTCGTGCGTGCACGACTATTTCAAGTAGTATGCCTCCTTCACAACCATTGGAATTTTTAGTGAGCATCTTGTTTGAACTTGTTATCATACCATTCACGATTTTTCTCGTTCGTATGCTTGCACTTGCAATAAGAACAAAGCACATTCTTTCACAGCACATTTTTCATCATTGCTCGTTTAGGAAAGAAAGGAAAAGAACTATTATCTATTGGTCGCTGCTCAAATTTGGCTCGATTGACCAAATGTATTTTAGTCAATACTTAGGAGTCCATCTTCCTTTAGTAGATAGAACAATTATATAAAACACGAAACTTCTTATAGTGGGGAAATTTATAAAAAAAAACCCACTATCACTTTATTCCGTCACAAATATAAACGTTTTCTCGGTCAGACTTAGTTTCTACTCCTCTCACACCATCACTAAACAAACCATCGACTGCTGAGTTATATAGTCATGCAGTTCGATGCAGTTATCAAATGGGATTCCGATACTTAAGATAAATTTCTTGAAAAGTTTATACAAAGCTTCGGAAGAACAATCAGATCCAATTTTCAGCAAATCTAATAATCTAACAATAATTGATCCATCATCAACAAATTGAACTAAATCACGCATAGACTTGGTTAACCTAATGTCAATGCTCTCATCATGAAAACTTGAAATTTGTTTTCAAATTTCAAAAATTGTTTTGTGCTTATCTTCCGTTCCAGCTTTGAATTCTGGATAATTTGTAAATCCGGTAATATGTTCTTGAGAAGTGGAATTGGGTGCTCCACAATTTAAACAGCGACGTCGTCGCTCTGCAAAAAACAAACTAAGTTCAATTTCAAAACTTTATATCTTCTCTTCAAGTTCCGCTTCCGTTTCAATTGTTTTAGGATGGAAAATTCATTGACTGACTTTGAATTTTTAATGGAGAAAACATTCTTTATGTGCAGTTTGGTAACAGCATGATTCAAAAGCTCTTTTTTAAGAGCTTTTTAAATTTTGCACGCTTTAATATATTTGGCATCTTACCAACTATCGTTGAACCTTTGCTTCCTATATTTCCTACACTTAGTCTCTTGCCCCTGCAACATGTGCTTTGTTCTTCAGTTGAATCGGATGATGAGTAAATTTCGAATTCTAGAAAGATACAATTCAAAGAAAATGGTCTGTAGTATTTATTTCACCTTAATATATCTTAGAAATAAATACTATTACACTTCATTTGTTTTAGTGCGGTTATAGTATCCGCCATTCCACACACATTTTTTTTCAAAAACACTGTATTTTATTGTTGTAAAAGGATAATATGAACACAAAAAAAGCTACCCAAATTCATATTGCAAATTAAATAATCACTGAAGCATTGAAATAATTGTAACTGGCAATACTTAAAATTACCAGCAACCGAAGTTGGCTGTGGAAAATGTTTAAGAATAAACTACATTGGCTGTTAAAACAGAACTGAATAAGCTATTAAGAAGAGATCACATTGGCAGTATGATTGTGATACATGTAATTATTACATACAAGTTCTAAAAGGTAGTTAAAACTGAAATTGAAGAAAGTACCTACATTTCTACTAACTTACTGAGTATATACGAACCATTTAAAAGAACACCAAAGTACTTCGGGATTATAAATGTTGTCCGGATTAAGAGAGTCGGAAATTTCGACACAGGTCTTGAGTTTTAAAACACTCGTATAGACTGGAAGGCCATTTCCAAGTGCCTCCCCATGCACTAAGCTGACCAAAAAGATCTAGGAACACTTGAGTGGCAACTGAGTTCACTAGGCAAGGAAGTAAAACAATCAATGAGTTACATCAACATATTTGCAAAAATATTTCGCTCATCTTAAATGCCATCATAAATATATATTTTCATGTATGGATGCGAGACCAGAATCCCTAGCATTACTTACAAAAACCCACAGAAATAAGGCTAAGTAAAAACAAAGTTAATACGCTTTGGTCTGGTTATCAAATCTGGTCCAACCACCATTGGCACTGTGACTGGAGTAGTCAATCAGTGGTAGTAGTCTGACTATGGGTATCACAATGGACCAACATGGTCTTAGTGTTCTGGTGAGTTCACTAGCAGCCCCTCTACCTAACCTAGTAGTACAAGACCCTTGCAACAGCTTCGAGTAATTAACAATCCACCACAAAGATAAAGTTTTTGTTCCCACAAAAACGAACATACCACAAATACAGCACAACCCTTCAGCAACCAACAAGAAATAATCCAAATAACTATCCCAACTACTACCATACCAACCCTACCCCACCCCTCGTCTACTCGTAACGAAACCCCATCCAAGGTCCGAACCAACGGCAATCTCTACCATTAGATTAAGTGCAGTGAACTAACAAAACTACGAAAGCATGCCCGAGGACTGGAATATTAGCTCCATATGCCCCAACCACAAAAAAAAAGGCGATCCTACCTCTTAAAATAACTATGGTAGTATATCCCTGCTCAACGTCACCTACAAGATCTTATCCAGCGTACTGTGTGAACGTCTAAAGTTGTTTTGCACCGCACTAATCGGCACATACCTGTGGGTCTTCCGGCCCGGCAAATCGACAGTAGACCAAATCATCACATTAAGGCAAATCCTGGAAAAGTCCAGCGAGTTTCGAATCGATATGCACCACCTTTTTATCTATTTTAAAGCCGCATATGACAGCATTCATCGCAAGGAGTTATTCGGTGCGATGACCGAATTCGGGATCTCGGGAAAACTAAAAAATACGCGATGCACCGTGCAGTTCGGCTCGAGGACTTCCGAGCCGTTTGAAACTTTGCACTGTCGTGTGATTTCTTCAATTTGGTACTTGAGAAGATAGTTCACCGGGCAGCTACAAGCCCGGAATACACTATCTTCTACCAGTCATATATAATTATCGGGACACAGGACACGGGACACATAGGACAAAATATCACAATCGACAGCTACAATTTCGAAGGAGTAAAGTAGTTTGTCTACCGCGGGGCAAACGTGAGCTCCACAAATGACATCACTGTGGAGAACCAATAGTGTGGAAACACCTGATTCGAAGGACCAAATTCATGCTCTACAAAACTCTTACTTGCCTGTTATATGGACCCGAAATCTGGACGATAAGCAAAAATGCAGAGCTGATTTTTGTGTTTTTTTTTTTTGTGTTGGTGTGAATCTTCAATAAGGCACCGTGATACCCGTGTATACATAGTAGTGGCAGATTTTTACTGACTAAACACACCCTTCCCATTGTTTTTGTTGTTTACTACAACTTGGTTTCCTTATCCAGTAGTCTTAACTTCATTATTTTAAACGTGAAGCAGATAGATTTTCGACAAAATTACCTGCTGGAACCGTCTATAGCGGCCTGTGCTCATTGCGCTTAATCGAACGATTTCATTCGTTGGGGGCGGCGCACGAGGTTTCTCATGTCCAGTGTTTGGAGTATGACATGGTAACAATGACCACGAAGTCGAATTCTTAACTTCCTCGCAAAGTTTTTTCACGGTCCACGTTTGCGATCCCTAGATCAGTTTGTATATCATTATTTCGTAGATACCAGGGAGCATTCACGACAGCCCTTATAACTTTATTTTGGAATGACTGTATAAATTCTCTGTTACTTGATTTAGTAAAACCATAGCCATAGCGCCTGCGAACGTAGCTACTATTGTGCCCTCAGTTTGTGGTATGTCCCGGGTATATAACAAAAGCAGAGTAGGGCCAAGGACACTCCCTTGCGGGACCCCGGCGGCAATGTCTTTATATTCCGGGTATTCCGTTCCACGCTTAAATCTAAATATCCGATTCTTGAGATGGGACTCTATATTTTTTTTTTGTCGTTTGGTGGCTTACCCGGTTTCGGGACCATTATCACTTCTGCGACTTTCCACGAATCTGGTACGTATAATAGTCTGAACGAAGCGTTTATTAAATACTGGAGCTAAATAAGCGCTTTTTTGGTAATTGGATTTGTCCGGTAATTCAATCATAGCCAGGCAAAGTGCAGTTAACGACACCCGTTTTATTCTGAAGTTATCGGATATCGGTTGGATCATCTATCAACATTTATCCATCAAACGGCTTAAACGTTTGTTCTAGATGTTCAGCAAATAGGTCTGCCTTTTCTTTGTCACTCATTGCCCATTCGCCATTATTTTTTCGGGTCAGTGCCGAATGCAGTTGAGACTTTTTTATATTTTTCACTGCTTTCCAAAGAGAATAGTTTAAAGTTTTTTCGTTTGTTAAACCTTCAAGACATACCGAGATCTCATGATTTTTTTAGTCTTTAATTGCCTTTTTAAGTTTATTGCATACAAAATGGAGTGTTTTTCGAAGCGGAGTTCTGGATAATCGATATAAAACTTTCGAGTTCCACTTCTAACTCAATTGGTGTTTTCAGGGAGACATTCAACATAATTTTTGTTTCACAATCATGTTTGAAACCGTCCCAGTTTGTTTTATTATTGGTTAGTCTAGGTGGTCCTTCTAATTTCATTAGACTTTCGCTGATTGTCAATACTATTGGCGAGTGGTCAGAGAAGAGGACAAAGCTTTCCTCTATTCTCACGAAATTGGAAGATACTCCTTTTGTAACGAAAAAGTTTAACAGGACAGGTAATTTAGCTACGTCGTACCCTAGAACGTATGTTTAGCATTAAAATCGCCGCCAATGAAAAAATTCGTTCCAAGTGAGTCGAAGAGATCAATGCTTGTAAGCTTACAGCTTGTAAGCTTACAGCGCGGCGGAAGATAAATGGGCGATATATTAATATCCATTGTCTTATTTTTTACTCGAACTGAAGTTGCTTGTATTGCATCCAGTTCTTCCGTAGAATTTATAGAATGCTTGGTAAATGAATGAATGCTGATAAAATGATGGTATACGTGGTACGCACAAAATCCTATTATTTTTACTTGCGATTCCCTTGTCAAATGGGTTTCTGAGATCAAGCACACGTCAATGTTGGCGTTTTTAAGAATATCTCTAGTTCTGTGATTTTTTATTTGAGGCCATTTGCGTTCCACGTTAAAATGTTGATCGACTTGTTCATATTCATTTTGTTTTATGTTCTGGGTTTTATCTAAAGTTTGGTTAGTTTGTCAAATATTACGTTATCAATTTTATTTCGCAAGTATTAAAGAGAATACTTGCGAAACTGGGTCCGTCGGAGAATCACTTTTTGTTTGTTCGTTTGGTTCGATATTACGGCTAGGGCAAACCATTTGGTACCCGTAGGTCTTGGGTTTTCCTTATTGTGCAATGTTACTGTATTTTGTCTCTCTTTGGGTGGTTCCAAAGACTTTTTTCCTTGCGGTTTCTCTCCTCTCTCTCAACGGCATAGTATTTTGATGTAAAGCATAGCGCCTTTTTTGGAGTTCCTTTGCAACTTCACAACCACAATAGTTTGCCGGATGCTTGCCTTTGCAATTTGCGCAGGTCGCCAGAGATTCTTTATTTAAAGGGCATTTCACGGATAAATGGGTTCCAGCACATTTTATACATTTCAGTTCCTTTTGGCAGTACGATTGTGTATTATTGAAACCTTGACATCGTTTGCACTGCGGTATCGATCTCGAATGCGTGCGCATAGGCTCAATTTTGACTACCATATTCAAGATTTTCTTTAGATTGTATATGTCATCTATATTTTCGTTTTTGTCGAAAGTGAGCATAGACAACGGAAATCCACACTTGACCCAGATTTCTTTGCCGTCTTTGGTTTGTTGTTTTGTTTTTCAAAATATTCAGTAGATAATTTTTAAGCCTTTTGTTTTACCGTCGCTTATTACGTCGTCTTTCGTGCATGACGGATGAACCCCCTTGCTATAACACGGAGTGGTCTCTCTAGCTTATTTGCGTAGGTATACCACTGTGTCTTTTCCGCATTTACTTTTTTTAACAAGGCGCGGTAACTGTCCGAGTCATCTACATTGACTTTATATTCGTTATCCCGATATGATGTGACCTTAAATTCGCAATTAATAGTTTCCTTGAGCAGACGATATAATTTATTATACTCCGTAATGCCGACGACATTTATAGCCGGCGGCGGAGGTTGGTTTACCTTGAGACGGTTTTTTTTAACTGTGAGAGAACATTTCTATTCTCCTTAGGGATCTTAATTTCCGGCGAAGACCCAGCTCTTCGTTTCTTACTGGATCGTTTCCTTGACCCCCGACTTGTCTCGAGCTCGTCTTCATCCGTATGGTATTTAGGACTATTCGCACGTGGAGTTTCTTCGCGTTTTTCTTTGGGTTTTTTAATTTTTTTAATAGTTCTATGTCTTTTTTAATATTCTGATAGAGAAGATCCATTTTATTTAGTTTTAGACGAAGTTCTTTGTTTTCTTCCGCCATTTGTTCTAGTTTCACTGAGTCCCGTTTGTCTTGCGGTTGCTCCTCCGGCGGACTTCTCTTTCTCGAGACGCACGGCCTTGATGGTGGAGACCGTGTTACCCTTGAATTCTTTGCAAAGGGATTTATTAGATGCAATAATTGGCTCTCCCCAGAATACATAGAGGCGACCTCCGAAGAGAGTGAATTTTCCAGTGAGTCTGGACTGCCACCTGGGGTATTATATCTATTCGTTTTATTCATTGCATTATTAGTATATTAGTATAAAATGTAACCCGTGTATACGAGGGTGGAGTTTAGTCGCCTCTTACGACAGGCATGCCTACCTCGGGTATATTCTAACCCCTAAACCGAAGGGGGAATTAGTCAATATTTGTGCACATTATTTTTTGTTCTTATTTCGTCAAGATCTACAAAATGGTATTTCCAAACAAAAAAAAAAATGTATGTTTTTTACCTCAACTTTTGAGTTACATATATTAAAATATGGACGAGCTCCTCCCACTCGTATTTTGTTTCAAATTTCATTAGAAGCGTAACATTTGTCTCTATTTTACAGAATTAATTCCTCTGCTCTATTGTTCCATTATATTCCTGTGCGGCGCTGACGATGAGTGAAAATAAAATAGAATTTTTCACTGGAAAGGTGAACATGGCGGTGTACATTATTTCTGGTCATGGCTTTTTGACTGGAAAGTTGAATATCTCTATTAGGTGATTTGAGTTTTCGGCCAAACAAATGTCATGACTGTTTTATTACCGAGTATTTATAATAGATTTTGTTCTTTTTGAACAAAAATCATAAACAAAGAATCATCAAGCACAATGTTAAAATAATAATGGCTTTGTTTGTCTTCATGGAATGGAATCGATAGATATACAATTGAAAATTGTGAATGATAAACTACAATATTTATCTGAAAAGTCAGGTAAACATAAAAATATACAACAGATAGGAAATAGGGGCCAGGTAATAGATATAAATATGAAATGCTTATCAAACTCAAGTTTTTAAAAATTGCTTCCGATTGTCGTATTTTCCACTAGATAAAGAAGAACAGAATGGTTGTACCCTCCACTGAGGAAAAGTGCGCTGTGTCTACGTTACATATGGAAAATATTGTGACTAAAACTTCTTACAGTGAATTATCATCTGACCAGCTTCCACATTTTAAGCAAATGCTATGTGTGGACAGCACTTTCGAATCAGAAAATATTAATGCAAACATCGATGAGAGTATTAAATCTGTTTGCAATGATACATCTTGTATAGGGGACAGTGAAAACAGTGTTAACAATTTTATAAATCTGGAAGTACTTCCAATACGATGTAAAACGACAGATGGTGAGTTACATCGAAATAAGCTAGGATCTGGTGGTCGGGGACAATGTATAAAATATAAAGATCAGTGGTTTACACCAAGTGAATTTGAAAACTTTTGTGGCCGTGGTTCAAGTAAAGATTGGAAACGGTCCATTAAGTATGGTGGTCGCAGTCTTCAGTCATTAATAGACGATGGAATTTTAACACCACATGCAACGAACTGTAGTTGTTATATATGCTGCGATGATTTATCTGGTAAGTGTTCTTATACACCTTCAGCTTAACATACTATCAATTGCTTGGGATTATTTTATTTCAATTCATTTTACTTCCATGCTGGACAATTTTTTTCATCCTTGTCTCTAATTTCCTGTTTTTTTATTTGCGCCAACTCAAGGGGCCAAGCCTTTGTCTTTCACAGACCTTAATACTGGTTTTTGTCGATCTTACGAGAATGATTGATAAAAAAGCCATATGACAACATTGCGGTTGTGCAATAGCCGTTGGAGTTTACAAGAATATGTCAATTTGCCAACGCGCGGCAACCTCAGTTTCCCATACCACAATAGAACGCGAATGTTTGACAAGTCAAACATTTTGAAATAAAATGTTGATGAAAAATTATGTTTAAAATCTTTAGAAAAAATTCATTACTTGCACAAATAGTTCCCTCAGCCCGCCAAAAATGAAAAGTGACGAGTAAATAAAAGGAGATTTGTTCAGAACTGTCGAAAAGCTAGAATGAGTAGATGGTGCTACTAATTAGAATTACGATATTACGATCTGTGAAATATCAAAGCGTGACTATAGTATTTTCAATTGTCTAATGGAGTTACGTGTATCCCAGTGGCGACCAGTGAGTAAAAAGTGTTCTATTCGTGCTGGAAGAATACGAAGCCATGGACAATTTATGAGTATATGTATGTATGTATGTAGGTTATCAGATATGTGATGAATTGAATGAGAACTCTCTTCTGTGAAAAACTCATAAAATTGAATGGCTTTTGATAGTTTTGCGGTGATTTTCGGTGAATATCACAGCAATTGGAACAAACCTAATGATTTCGCTCAATTGCACGACAGGCTGGCACGAATTGGGAAACACTGAGAAATTGACTGAAGTTAGGACTTAAAGGAAAAGTGGAAACAAATTTTGTGGGTGGTTAAGTTCAGTTCAGAAAATAAACTCTCCGTCGGACACCTGGGTCTGGGCAAGCACATTTAATTTTTAAGTGTTATTTACTTATATTTCCAATGCAGCTATAGAATTGAAATTCCAGGTAGCTTCTTAAAATTTTAATTTCTACCGATTTATGCAAAAAAGAAAGCAAACATATAAAAACAATGAAGATACCCATTATATTTTGCATGTAAATAAATGGAATATCATGCATTTTGACAATTGTGCTTATTTTTAAACGCAATAAGTCTAATATAACTGTCGTTATCATAAGCGAAACAAAACGGTATACAAGACCAGACAAATGGAATGGACAAAATACTGAATCCACACCAAGAATGTGGAATGATTTGACGAGCACTGACTTTGATGTATTTGTTGGAATACTTTGGACATCACACAATAATCACCCTGATTCCCTGTGTCGTAAACGATAACAAACGAAACGACAGAACGCAATCGGTATACTGTATATTGTTTTTTTGTACACAAACGTCAGCTGTCCTTTTCAGTCGTTGAAACATTCAACATTCGGGGATACTACCGTTTCAGTGGGCTCTTGGCGAAATAAAAGCAAAATATAATGAACAAACAAAATATTGATATATAACAAATATTGATTAAACACTTAGTTTAAGAGATATCCAGGTTTACAAGTGTATGTTTCCTATGAAAATTGCAGTGAAATTAAAAATTATTTTCCTTCCGTGCAATAGAGTGTGGCATACTTCCAGAAGTAAACGCGAAAATGGTGCATACTCTTAGACTTGACTTCAAATGCGCGAAGCGGGCCACCCGGGTATTGCTTATTAAGAAAACTATTTATATTACTAATACTTATACTAACAGTAGAAGAGCCCTGGCTGCAGGGGCCCTACGGCTCTATGGTGTACACAAAGTTATGCTATTTAATATATTTATAAATATTACATATATTTTCGTGTGTTGGAGTTTTAATCATTTGAATGATAGGAATGTTGGTTCTTTGATTGGAGAATTTTATGTATCTTCTGGTGCTCAATATGTGGTTTACATCCAATTGTAGGTGAGAAATGTTGCAGATGGGAGGAGCTTTACCTTTGAGAAGATGCTCGTGGGTCCACGTTGTGTGTCAAAATCTAAGACTTGTAAATATAGTGTGCAGATTTTGAATGTAGTTATTGGATACGTGGGGCATATCCGTTCGTTACGAGAGTTTCATAAATGATTGATCACTGATAGACTGTCAGAGCAAATGGCATATGGTAATAACTTCACTCCATAAAAATATCTTCACTTTACCAGATTTTCTTTTTGGCCATATTTCCAAGTGCAAAACTAATGACCATGTATCGGAAATTTCGTGTTCGGGAATTTTGTACTTGGGGATAGTCAATTCGGGTATTTTTCAAAGAGTGGAGATTTTTGAATTGGGTATTATTTAGGTATTCATAGTTTCCACAGACATTTTTTTTCGACTCCAGGGGATTTGAACGGATCAAAGGAATCAATGGCCCATCTGATTTGGTTTTCGTTCACAATTCCGTTTGGAACGCTGAGCTTAGCGGTTTGATGGTGACTCCTCAATGCATTGCGGAAAATGTGTGTCCACTAGTACACGTAGTCTCACTCGACGACTGAGTCCACATGCCTTCTTAACTTTTGATGAAGCCAGGACCGTAGGACTTTTAGTCGAGATCTTACGTAGTCTGGCAGACACTGATGTGGGCATGATCTTATTGCAGTGAGATCTACGAGACGCGTTTAGCCGCGGACCGCCTTCTTGAATGACCAAAGGCTCTCTTTGTAGGCAGTCCAGTCTTCTGTATGGATAGCGTAATTACCGCATCAAGGATTCTAAGCTCAAAGATTAGCTATATCCAGGTTCGCCGTTAACTTCCGCTCAGGATTCCCAAAGACCCATACCGCAACTTGTAAATGCTCTTTTACTATTGCCGAGTATTTCGGCCTCTCGTCTGATCTCTTTACTATTCTTGGGGAAAGCGACTCTTCGTGGCGACCTCTTTTAGAGGGCTCAGGACCAGCTGCCAGCAGGGGTATACCCTTCCTGATCTAGGCGATGGACCTCTATTAGAGGAGGCCAATCCTTTTCTGCGTTTGGCAGCCGTCGAGCCAAATCTGCTACGAGCATACCCTTTTCTCTCTCCGATAATGAGGTAGGGTCGCAATTTTTTAACCTTCTTATGGACCCATTATTACTTTGGCTGTCCCATCCGAGGTACAGTGAATATTATCTAACGATAGTTTCTTTTAGCGTGTCTCCATCGTAATCTGGGCCTCTGGAGTAACCCATGTGCCTTACATATGCATGAGTGGAGATTTTACATACATATACATGTTAATTTTCAAATATAATTATTATTTTTATTATAAACAGTATTTTTGAACTGTATGATACATTTTTTAAAATTATTATTATTTTAATACATTCAAATGGTTTTAACAAAACGTAATTGAAGTTTATTGCAGAAAAGTTAATCTTTACGATTTGGTTATCTATTAGAATAATTCTTTAAATATTTGTGTTACATTGCAGTACAGTGATGTCTGGATAGCGTGAACTAATTATTTCACGCAAACAAAATTGTTCACGTTATCCAATCGTGTTTACCCACCCAAACCTATACACTAGTACAGTAGTTTTATTGATATTTATTAGATTTAACTTCTTTCAAAAAATCCTTAATACTTTTTTGTAGTATTTTCTGCACAGCTTTTTCTCAATTTTTTTTCAAAAAAGTGTGCAAATTATGTCGGAATGCTCTGTGATATTACCTTCAACCCACTTTTTTGCTCTATCAAACATTGAAATAGCTTTAGCAGCTATTATCGTTGATCCACAATTCAAGGATCAAGGACTTTTTGAAAGTCAGTAGCATTTGTGCGCTCTAAGAACGTAATCCTGGCCTTATCTACTTTTCAGCCTGGAGCAGTTTTTTCACTACTGGCAACACATGTGTTTTCAGGCAACATCATCCAAAAGAAACCCGACTCATCGGCATCATAAATTTAGTCCTTAGACAGCTGACGCTTATGAGTTATTTTGGAATGGCTGAACCACGATCGGATGAAAAATTTTCTCCACAGGCTTTTTAAAAGCCGAGCTCCATAACGTAGTTTGAACCCACTTAACCAACCACAACTGGCATTAAAGGCCTGTTCTTTTTCCATTAGTTGAGTATGCAATAGTTTCACTTTTTTTCAGCATTTCTTAGCAAATTGGTAGATTTTGACCACGTTTGGAAAAGTTTAACAAAATCTGTACAAGGAAACTATAGCTGCAGTTTGGAATCGAAAGGAAATTTCAGAATGGTTTCGAACAGTCTGGGGTTTGACAGGGCACTGAGCCCTCTGCTATTCGCAATTTTTATAGAGGATCTAACGGATTGCACTAGGGGACGTGTAGAGTTTGCGGGGACCACTCACTATAAAGACCCTCTTACTCTGACGACATAGTGTTGTTATCTCACTCACCCCATTCGCTCCAATTGAAGATTGTAGATTAAATACGTAGGGCTGTGCCTTACAAGAAACTTAAGTATGGAAAAGCATTTGAGTGAGAGAGTGTGAGGCTGAGGTTTTTTATTCATTTCATTTCATTCACTTTCCATTTGCCTTCGAACACACCAAACTACACACCGTATTAGAAACAGGACTATCCCCACTCTTCATCCAAGCCTCAAAACCCAGGTAGACTACATTATTAGAGTTTTGAACATGTATAATGAAACACTAACGAAGAAGGCAGTTCTTTACGTAATCAACCAAAAATACAGCTGGTATGCGGAATGGCATGAGCTCCCGCAATGGAGTGGTATGCAGCTGGACTTGTATATTGAATCTCTTGTCGTGTTATCTCTTGTATAAGTTAATCACTATGGTTGATGAGAAGTTTATCGAAGAAGCCACCACCTCTGTCCATAGAGTAGCTTACAGACCACTTTGATATATCAGAGATGAGAACAGTGTGGAGCATATTTCGGAAATGGTATCATATTATATATTTATATGGATGTGCAAAAGCTTTTTATGTACTGGAAACTAGCGTAAGCTTACCGAGCAAAGAACGATTCTTGTTCTTCTTATTTATTGACTTTTGGTGGCGCGACAGTCCGAGGCGGACCTGGGACTAGTTTCTCAGCAACCACTCGTGTTGTACGTGCTATGGTTCTTTCACGAGTGGAAGGGACCTACAGTTTTATACCGACTCCGAACGGCAAAGTTGAGAAGCTTTTTCTAGACAGGAATACTCTTTGAGCATTGTCGGTGACCCGAAAGAGGTGGATTGGGGATTCGAACCTGGCACCCTCTACGGAGGAGTCGACGCACTAACCCACTACGCCACGGCGACTCACTCATTTCATTGTGACTTGCTTCCTACTATTCAATCAATTTTTTTAATGCTTATCTCATTTTATGTTTTCTTCTAAATGATTATGTGTATATATACAATTTTACAATATGAATTGGTACTAATTTAGGTAAATCAATTTAAAATTATTACCGTGTGTTTTTATGTATTTGAAGAAGAATCACAAACATCTTAATTGGCTTTTTATATTTGTATATATTTTATATTTGTTTTCTGATTTACAAACACATTGTGCATATAAAAAAGTTCTTTCAAGAAAAAAATATTAATAGGCCGAAAAGTCACATCATGCACTATTAAATCCAGTTGTGCTGTAGCCGGATATGGAGTTTTGGAAGGAGGGCTAGTTGGCGCGATCAGTTTAAAACTTTGGGAGCATATGGTATTAACTGCATTAATGCCAAGGTCCATACTTGTAATCATTTGCAGATGGTCGCTACCACGTAGATCATTGAGGATGTGTGTTAGTGTGTGCCCTGTTTGGGAGAGACGTTATGTATTTTTTGTGGGTGTGAGGGGAGTATTTGGCAGGCAAGTGGATTGCTTGCAGGTTAGAGAAGGCCAATGGCTATTTACTAGCAATTGTAGCCAATCATTGAAATAACCGTTAAGGTTTTATTGAAGAACCTTAGGTAGCGGTTTTGATGTAGTAGGTGGCCTATGTTCAGTATATATGGAATTATATCGAGGGAAGCAGAGCCTTTGAGCTACTGTAATTACTTTTATTTAATAGTGTAGAGCTCGGCTATAGCTGTTCTAGGCCTTCCTTCTCTCTCCCTCTGTCAACCACTTTGCTTTATTCTTTACCGCGCGTATGCTGTCCGAGAACCGCAGTTCACAATTAATAGGCAATAAAGCAAAGGGTAATAAAGTAAGTGAAATTGTCAAGTAAAACTTACCTTTATGTGTTTTGGCGTGACATCGTCATCCCTCAGTGAAGTGTTAAATGTTCGTTGTATGAAGCCTGGTGAGTATTTATTATCATGCATCCTAGGTGTAGTGATCTTGCGTTTTTGCGGAGAATGGAATGATGAACGATGCATTGAACCAATATTAGGAGTACGAGTCGGTGTTGCAGCGAGTACGCTAAGAATGCATTAATCTGCGCTATGGGTAGAGATTCCGCATTTAGTAGCTTGATCGTCAACATTTGTGGTAATTCACTATTCTAACAACATTTATGGCGATGGTATTAATGGGAGGTTTTGCGGAAACAATAGTGTGGGATGTGCCATTTTTCGAATTAAATGTCTTTCGATTTGATCTGCAAAGTACCAGATCCATTCTTCTCCCGAAAGTCAATGCCTATCAGTGTACGGTGTTCAGTGGCTCTTGGCATAAAGGCAATAAATTGAATATGCCGTAATCGGTTTCCTATTATGATATTAGTTTTAGCCGTGTACATTTCTTGATGACGCGCGTATCCGTCTGTGAGAATGACATGAGCGTCAACTTTGCGAAACTTGGTGCCATAACGCAACAGGCGTTAAAATAGTTCTCTGCCGTCAACGCATGTACGTGCAGCAGTATCTATGTATGCAATTCCTGATTCGGCATGTGATCTGATGGAATCGTTGGTAAATCGGTTCCGGGGTTTGAGTTGGCTTTACGGTCTTTTCCTCAGCTTTTTGTTTCTTTTGACAATCAACAGTTGTATGGCCGACGCGTTTGCAAAAATTACTACGCCTCTTTTCCGCATGTTGTTGCTGTTGTTCACGAATTGCAATTTCAACTGCTCTAGCTTTGGGCAACAATTCTTTAAAAGTAGTAAAACTGTCTCTGGGGCAGCAAGCCGTATATCATGCCTAATACAATTGATCTCATTTGATATTATGTATGGAAGTTGTGCTAAGAGTGCCGTTTTTTTGTGGTAACAAAATCATCTGTCGACTCATCTACGCATCTGCGGTAAACATGCTTTGAGGGGCCTTTGCATTGCGTAACAGAGAAATTACATCTTCCCAAGTTTTTGCTTCAGCCTGTATGCCTTTCTACCAGTTGACAACACCTTCTATGTCCTTCGTTTATTGTTGTGATAAACGTATCGTCAATATTTGCGTCCCGTTCTGCCTTGAATCTCGCTGTGCAATTACTAAAGCCGCACTTTATGACGGTTTGACTTTAGATTGCTGCAATGAATTCCTTAAGCTGAGGTTCAGTAACTTGAGCCATTGTGTTTTGATGGCGTTTACGTGTTTGTTTTGTACGTTTGCTTCTGCTTAAAATGTTATTTTTAATCACAGACTGTGTGCTGTCCGAGTAGTGGCATTCTCATTGGGCGTAAATTGTAGAGCTCGGCAATAGCTCTTCTAGGTCTCCATTCTCCTCCGGTGAACTCCCTCTGTCAGCCACTTTGCTTTATTATCTACCGCGCGTATGCTGTCCGAGAACCGCTGTACACGTTTAATATGCAATGAAGCAAAGGATAGTAAAGTAAATGAAGTTGTCAAGTAAAACTCGTTAGGTACAATTTTAAAATTTTTATTTAACAACAGTAATATTTCGCAAATTCTCTTGGGGACAAGTGTGGTATTTTTCCTTGGACACTCGGTGAACTTCGCAAGTTGAAATACCAAACATGAGTTGTTGTCCACTGATCGAGCGACGGCTTTTATACTCCTTCTCTTGGAAGGTCCGTAACGGATCGTCTTCAAATGCAATGAGTTCAGGGTTCCCCCATGCCGCAAGAATTACATTTTGAACTAATTTTCTTATAACATTGGTATAATACTAAATTAAAAATATTTTTTTCATTTATAATTCACAATTCAATAGTTATAATAAAATAATATAATAAAAAGTAATTCAATAAATGTAAGGATAAGATATAAAGAATAATACAACAACAATAAGACGAACATAGAAGGATGTTGTTAGAATAGTGAATTTGTAAGACTGGATAGTTGGTTTTCATTAGAGATATGTGATTTTGCGTTTTTTGTGCTGAAGTGCTGGTACGATTTATTGTAGATGAGTTATTTTGAACAAGTAGACTAGAATTACTGGAAAAAGGGTTGTTATTTACGGGTTTGTTATATTTTCGAGTTTGGAACGTGAAATTGGGTTGAGTGAATGATTTTGTAGATGAGATAAATTATTTGGTGTGATTGTTTGTTTAGCTTATACATTATTAGGTTGAGATGTGGTTTGCGGCGAGGAGAGGGTTCTTTTATTAAGAATTTCCTTAACCTTCAGGACGCTCTTGCACGATTTTGAAAAGGTGGAGTGTTCCTCCGCACAGTTTGCATAGAAGGTAGTGTGTACGAATGGGGGTCTTGAAGTTGAAGGCACCTTGTGGCGGTGTGAACAAGGAGTTGACATTAATTTCACCGCATGGGGTTGGGCAAACATTCGGAAACCTTAAA
The DNA here is from genome assembly GCA_964034865.1 of Eristalis intricaria. Classification (NCBI taxonomy): domain Eukaryota; kingdom Metazoa; phylum Arthropoda; class Insecta; order Diptera; family Syrphidae; genus Eristalis; species Eristalis intricaria. Next base: position 23,287,737 of record OZ035875.1, on the reverse strand, counting down.
ATTGTACCAGCCAATGTTTACCGAAGAATTATACCTGTAAAGGTCTGTTTTCTATCAACGTTATAAATTGTTACACTTCTATGACGCTTTGAGCACTCATTTCCTTAACTATTTCGTTTTCTGGAAGCATTTCACTTTTTGTGAAGAGACCTTTTTAATTGGACACAGCTTAGACAACTTTTTTTTTTAAAGGAAAATATCAGCGATTTTTTTAATACAGATTTAATTTGGTTTATTTCTTTTTTTATTTGTTTGTTTTGGTTGTGGATCTAGAACAACAAAAAGTATTGCCCGAAAACACATCTGGCCCTAAGGCCATATTAACACAACAAATCTAAGATTTCTAAATCTTAGATTTCTCTAAGCGAAATTACAGGAAACTAATTGTACGAAATTTATCTTGAACAATAAGCAGAACTAAGACAAGACAATCGAAATAAATTCAATAAAAAATGATCATATATTTCCTTACATTACCCCATGAATATCAGCAAATCCGAAATATTACCATTATTAATATATTTATATTATTATATAAAAGATCGAAAAACTTCATGGGGTTCATCATGGAAGTTCTTGTAATCCGGGCCACATGGAAGTTCTTGTAATCCGGGCCATAAAGACTTTTCGACAATAAAAATCTATATACAACTATATATATAATAGAGAATTGATCGACTGTACATGTTTGTCCGTTCATAAATTGAGTTTGGCAACACCGATTTCATCCGTCATTTTTTTTTCTAAGCTTTCTTATACTTCGTAGCAGGTTCGTAAGAAAGAACATTTAAGAAAATTGCTAGGAAATTGGACAATTTCCAAAACCAAACTATTTTAACTTTAATGAATTATGTGAATTTATCAGCAAGCTGTTTTTAGAAAAGGAAAAAATAAAATGTATACACTGGTGGGCAGAAGTATTCGGCGTGTGAGTCCTGTAAGCTTGAAATTGTAATCAAATCCAAACATCCATAGAGAAAGAATAGTAACGTGATTACGAGCGGAAAGTGCCTTGGTTATGTAAAAATCCAGATCTTTGTGTGAAAATCCAGATGTTGTGTCACTACAAGAGACACACAGCGCTTGGTCCTATTCATCACATATACCTCGAGGATTCATAGGATATTTCCAAAATTATAATTATAACACCTCATCGAAGCAAAGTATAGCAGTCATAATTAAAAGCAACATACCTCACAAGAAAATTCATATTAACTCTAATTTATTAACTCTTGCTTTCGAGATTGAACTTTCAATCAAATTTACTGTTCTGTCAATATATATCCTGCCCGACCAAAATTTTTTCAAAAGATGACTTCGAAAACATTTTTCTCCAAATCAATTTCTCTAAACCCCAACACGACACCAGACAAAATCAGGCATCGTATTTGTAGCCTTAGTAACCCTGTTCCACGCTCTATTGCTTCAATTACAACACCCCAAGGAACAAGAACTTCTCCCCAGAAAATAAGCAACTATTTCGCTAATAGATGGTCAAATGACTTTAAAGATGAACATTTTCCCCTTGGCTTCAGAACAGAAAAGCAATTAGCTTTATTCTGCTCAATCGTGTCCAACCCAATATTAGCCCCTGCCAGACACAAAGAATTAGACATTACCCATATAGAACAGGAATGTTGTATGTCCAGACTCAAAGGCAAAACTCCCAGTAGGGATCTTATATCATGCAGACTAATATCTCTTTATAACAACATCCTACAAACTGGTACAATTCCCCAATATTGGAAGTTAGCTACAGTCCTTCCTCTTCCCAAACCAAAGAAAGATATTAGTATAATAGAATGGTATCGTCCTACCTCCCTCGTGCCCTGCATGTCTAAAGTCCCAGAAAAAATAATAGACCATCGCTAACTTCGGTTCATTAAAACTAAACACGTTCTTAGCCAGAATCAAGTAGCTTTCGGAGCAAACATTCTTTTTTTTATTAAAAAGATTATATGATGAATAATGTATTAGCAAATAATTTCTTTTACTAAAAGTAATTTAAAAACATAAAACATCAGTGTTTAGGAAATTTACGTTATTTCTTCACCAAAGCATTATTTTAAAATAGAGGTGCGATAGAAAAGTTGTTTTCAAAATGTGGATTAGTCCTAATTGAAAATCTGAAAAACTGCTTATGTCGACTTAAGCCTTACTGCCACAATAATATAAACATAAGTAGCCGATATATCCCCACAATAGATGAAATATCACCTGAAATAATATTACTGAATGGCTTCAATGGAATCCTCAAAACTGAAGACAAGCGACAGAATCTTACTGGTACCTTTCTAATCAAATACGAAAATAACAATATCACCATTAACAATATCGTGTTCATTGCACAAAAAGCATCAACGCATACCATCCTCCCAGCGATTATGTAGCAAACTCCAAAGGAAATCCTTTAAATAAAATACTCGATAAGATGGGTGAATTAAATATGAACAATTCAAAAGATATTCGGCTACTCCAACTTGATGACGAATCACTACCTATGGGGCAATAATTTCCTTTGACATTTTCTTGCAGTGAAATTTCCTAAATACACCCAAACTAAATGACTCAAGGAATACAGCGAAAAAAATTTAATGACCTCACTTTTAAGCGAATGAGAACCATCGTATTTAAAGGGGAAAGAGTTAACACACTACAAGTTGACACATACGCCGCTCATTTGAGTTCGCAACTATGAATCATTTGCGCAAATCACTTGAGTGCAGTTATGATTGGTTTTATAGTTTTAAGTTATTATTGAAATAAAACATGTGTTACCTTAACCCCTTAACTTACACACCTTGCTCTGCACTTTTTGACGATTTCAGAGTGATAGGACGCATTTATTTCAGTTTTGGGTGCAATCTGAAATGGGAATGTGTTAGTAAAATTTGCGAGGAATGAGAGCACACGTGAGAGATATTGTTATCACTACTGTATAAAAAATAAACGATCGACTTGACGATAGTGATTGACTTAAATGAATAAAATCATAGACAATATCATTGAAGTGCAGAGGACGATTGTCGCCTGAATAATTACATGATGAGGGGTCTGAAGTAGTGTAGTCATTCATATAGAGCAAATTAATGTATTCGTGCAAAACGCTAGAGTGTACCTCCTAATTTCATACATAATATAATTGTAATCTGCTCAATTACGTATTAACCATAGTATATTTCTTCTCCAGGTTCAGGTCCGGTGCGATTATTTACCCCATACAAACGAAGAAAACGAAATCAAGTAGACGAGGCTGGGGATGACATTAAACCTCAGTACTCATCCAGGACAATTGAAGTCGGTACTTCGAGTAATTTTGTATCGGACGCAACATGGAATCCGGAAATATCACCCGATCTTGTACATACAAATTCCTTAGGTAACTAAAGTAGTTTTTGAAGTTTAGATTACGTATGCTTACCATAAACTAAAAACTCAATTTAAATATTAAGATCAGTACATTTACTTCCAGTCTTTGCTCAATATTGCACCATTCTAGTTCATTTAACAAATCAGCACTGTGCGAACTAAATTGACATATTAATACACATCAAATCGGTCTGTTTTGCAACATTTGAAGGCAGTTAATTTTACTAGCATTACATAGATACAAGATTGAAGAACAATGGTTTATATCTGTATACAATGGAATTATAAATAGTTATTGCAACGATATTCTTTTTCCTATTCTAAAAAAAAATAGAATTCATTTATTCTTAATCTTAGTTAAATTCAAACTAAAAAATCTAAATTTTTCCTTAAGACCTTTTATATTACTAGACAGAAATGGGAGGCGTAAAGTGAACTCTAATGTTATAGACGTGTTCTCTCCTGCCGCAATCGTCTTGGGCTTAAAATATGACAGATTTTCAAATTCTTTGTATACAATGACTTTCCGAAACGAAGACATCCAGCTACACTGGCACAATTGCATAAAAAAAACCCGACATGGGTGTTTTTAATTTAAAAAGTTCCAAATCAGTTTGTTTCAAGTCTTGAATCAATCATATAAGAGAGAGAGAGAGAGAGAGGGAGAGAGGGCGGTTTCTAATAACGTCTGATAAAATATTCAATTTTTATTGAATTCTGAAGAAAATATAGTCACTTCCTAAATATCTATATTAAACTCAATTTATTTCAAAAAATTTAGTAAAATATGGATTTAGCTTGTGTAAAGTGTCCGAAGAAATCGCTGAATGCAGTGGTTTTTGTCGTCAATCATAAAGTATGATACAGATCGAATGGGAGAGAAAGAAAACATACAATTTTTTTTTTTGTGGATGTGTTTATTATGTGTATATTCTTAAAGAAAATAGCCACAGAATTATGGATTCCATCGTTCAAATATAACCAAATGTAATGCAAACGAATTTCAGTAACACCTGGTATTTTTTATAATTCTGCAGTTGAATTTCTCCCACATTTTTTGCATTTGAGCGTTCAGTTCTGAAAATAAAAGGAATTTCCTCCCGCTCAGAATGTCTACCAAAAATTGTTATATAATGTACAAGTTGTATACTACGCAGAACTTGGGAATTTTCCTTCAGAATACGACTTATCGAAGGTGTCGCCAATTATGTTCGAGTTATCAAGCCATACGAGTAATCGAAGTTCGAGTTATCGAAGTGAAATTACATGTACATTTCAGTCCGGACTCGCATTGCAGACTCATAGTATGTGCTGAATTATTTTGTGCTCAACAATTTGATCATCACTGTGGAGCAAACTGTATGGTACCACAGAGCAATCTGCGTTGCATATAGTTTGCCTGTAATTTATTGAAAAACCTGGAGCAAACTACTGATCATTATGTGGGGTTACAAGTATTCGTTGTTTATCACGCTGTTTTCTGGGCTTAGAGTTATTTTTGTATTTGAAGTCAATAGATGCATTACAATCAAAATTCCCTTATATCTAAAAATTTGGTCTTATTTCGTTTTAAATTTGGGAATTAAACTCTAGCTCCAGGCACCTACATTACAGTTGAGCATGAGCGGGTTGAACCCTGTATAAAAAGGGTTAAAATCATGTTCGATATTGAAGCGAGCCACCCACCTTATATAGGGCAGCATGCAACATATAGGTGTACATATTGAATACACATCTACTAATTAAGCACTATGTACGTATGTAAGTAGGTTACAGCTATACTTAATGAGAACGAAGAAAAATCTCTGAAACTAATGTGATTCGTTGTTTTGGATTCGCAGGTTGTGTGTTCAAGTCCGGCTGGAAGCAACTTATTTTTTTTCTTTTTTATACGCAATACTATTTTTTTAGCTTTGTTTTGCTTAGATAAATATTCTATGTTCTGTCTGTTTTAATGCTCAGTTTTACAGTGCAAACTCCACTTTTGTTGCAAAATTCAGTTGAACTTGATTTTCTTTCCTTCAACTGAGATGAATTTGTGGTTTAAATAATTTTTCCTTCCATTTGTTTTTTTTATTTTCGACATTTGATGAAAAATGATTTGTTCCTTATGCATAGTAGGTACAGTGTATCAAAGTTAAAATGGGACACAATGCAAATAGAACTTTAATTCCAACAAAAAACAACGCACAATTTGAAATTAGAAAATTCTTTTTATTATTTTTTAGGCTTCTGTAGATACAAACCAAAAAACCTTAACAAAAAAATGACTGAATTTTATACTGAATTTTAGATCAAAATCTTTGAGATGTGCGAAAATAACGCCAAAATTAAAATGGGACAGAACACATCCCATACCTCGTTACATGTGAGCATAACGGTAAATGAATTTCGAAGGGAATTTTTGATTTACGCGGTTTTCGGGAACAATATAATTTAATTATGTCGGGAAAGAAGCAAACGTCGGTCGAAGTGCGGAAGCTTGATTCAGCAATACAAAAAGTGATCTGTTCGTGATATCGGGCAAAATGTAAACAGAGCGCACTCAACGGTCTACAATATCAACGCTACAGAAACACAAAGAGTTATTAGAATATTCCCAGAAGATCGTCAAGAAAAATTTTTAATGACTCGGATGAACGTTGGATAGTCCGTAAAGTGAATACAAAAAATATTAGTTCACCAAAACTAGCCACCGAAGTGTATGAAGTCCTTAAGAAAAAGGCTCACTCAGAAGCAATACGGATTGCAGAAGCAATACGGATTCCTATCTAATAAAATATGAATGGATATGTGCATGCATTACGCATTTGTGCATTGGGTATATTAAGAAAATAGAAGAAGATATATGCGTGTACACATGTGTATGTGCATATATACGTAGGTTAGTTTGAAAGTTTTATTTTAAGGAGGAATGTAAGTTAGCTTGTAAATTTGAAAAAAAAAATCTCTCAGGGTTCTTTGTCTCAATTTGCATAGACTGGAGCATGGACAAAGATAGTGGGATGTATCCTCAATCTCCTCCTCGTCCCCGCAGCCTCTGCAAAATGTGTCATGTGTAAATCCCATTTTGTGTTCGTTATACTTCAAATGATTATGACCAGTGACAGCTCCGACCATCATCATGATAGTCTTACTTAGATCTATACTTTTCACAGCACGAAAATATCGCCTGCGAAATGCAGTGAGCTAGGTGTTTGTGATTACTAATTATTTTCGATAGTTCATCGAACGCAATAATAAGTAAAACCACTGAAAGTGGGGAGCCTTGAGGTATGCCGTTAAAAAGAGAAAGGGTTGAAGAGTAATCTCCAAGACTCCATCATGGCACTGTTCGTTTCTGGCTGATCGGGTTGGTTTGCGGGATGAAGATATTTGCGGCTGCTGTTATAACTTTGTGCAGCGTTGCGGCCTCTTTATTTATGTTTGCCGAAGTAGCTTTAGCAGACAATTTGTCTAAGATGAGCTTGTTGTAACAAGCCTTGTTTGTTCGGAATTTGGAGTTAAATGGAATTTTCCAGTTAACTGGGCCAAGGGTAATAGTGGCAATGATGAGGAAGTGATTACTATTGTTGAGATCATCCAACATTTCCCAAAAGACAGCTGTATAAAGTTCGGGTGAACAGTAGGTGATAGGAGTTGGAGTTGGTGATGAATTTTTCAAATTCTCAACCACTATAGTTCATGCTGCTTGAGCCCCACAGAACACTCCAAGCGTTAATATCACCCAAAAGGATAGTTGGGGTATGGATTTGGAGAAAAATGTTTTCCAAGTCATCTTTTGAAAAAAGTTGGTCGGGCAAAGTTCAATCTCGAAAGCAAGAGTTAATAAATTGGAGTTGATGTGAATTTTCTTGTGAGGTATGTTGCTTTTAATTAGGACTGCTATAGCTTGCTTCGATGAGGTGTTATAATTATAAATGTGGAAATATCCTATGAATCCTCGAGGTATATGTGGTGAATAGGACTAAGCGCAGTGTGTCTCTTGTAGTGACACAACACATGAACGTTGCTCTTTAATTAGAAGATTTAATTCGTCGTAATTGTTGACGAAGCCTTTTATGTTCCATTGAAGGATCTTACACGTGTTATTGGTTAGCGGTGGCTGATTTAAGGTGTGGTTAGCATTAGGTCGCAGAGCAGATCGGTCAAGGAGTGGCCGAGATCGCCTAGGTTCAGGCGAACCCGACCATACCGGTGGAGATGGGGACGTCAATAGGTTTCGTGAATTTATATACGTCAGTCACACCCTGCGACTTCATCTCAGATATAATTTCGCTATCATCAATGTTGATCAAGTAAGGGCCGTATACAATTCCCTTGCAAGAGTTCAAATTAGCGTGTAGTTTGGAAATCATAGGGCATTGGTTCCCGATATTTGTCATATGCAGAAATTTGTCCGCAACCTTTTGTGAGTTTGCAAGAATGTGAAAGTTACCGTCTCTCAATAGAGAGATGCTCTCATATTCTGTACTAATGGTATCTATCCTTATTTAATACGATGATGCTGATATAAGGACAGATCTGGGGTTTTGGTGTTGGTATTAAATGGAAGGGAAGGTAACTCTTCGAAAGTTGAGGTTTTGTTTTTCTATGAACGGTGTTCAAAAGAAAGCGCGTTCCCAGGATTTGTTTTATTCGGTCCCGGGGCCACGATGCATGTGGGGAAAATTTCTGTACGCGGGGGAAGTATGAACATGCGGTTGACGAAAAAGAATAAACAGCCGAGGAGTGAGCGAGAGAAGAATATTACTCAAATATGAGCGCACTGAAAAGGACGAACTATCAAATAGTCACCGCGATGTTAACGCTGCGAGAGCTAGACAGAAACTGAATTTTTTCTCGATATTGAGTTGTTCTTTTAAAATTACCATTTATATCTTACTCCCTGTTAAGTTAGGTCGAAAGCCAAAGAATAAGATTAAGTTTAGAGTGCCCGCCAATAAGTTAGAAAGAACTACTTTTAAGCATTTTTGTTTATTATGTAAGTTTATTATGAATTGAATAATAAAAATGAATTTAAAAAAATATAAAAAAAATCATTATTAATATAAACACAGTTATCGAATTAGCATGAAAACCTGTTGTCTCCGCTGATACAAAATCTTAAGTGTGCTTTCGACGGGTATGATATTCATGAGTGACCACGCTATCAAAAGTCAAGGAACTTCGAGCTAGTAGGAGTCCAGTCTAAGAATGATGCGCATAGATCCTTGCAGATGTTAAATGCTTATTTGCAAAATTCTAGGGATTCATGGCCAGGACCATAATGCAGTTTTTTGAACAGCACTGGAGTTAACTTCTATTTGTTATTGCTTATACGTAAACCAACTGTTTTCTTATATATATTTGTATTATACATCTTAAGATTCTAACTATTGTACTCTCACTCACTCATATTATAAGACAAATGAATATAAATCGAATCTTATCTAAAATCTCGCTGTTAGAGGCAAGACTTGGTAACAGTTCTCTGCGTGAAGTTAGCACTCACTATCAAGAGTTCGCACACCATCAACATTTCTGAAACCATATTCCTTTCGGACTCAACAGCAAAATTATTTATTTATTTATCGAATTTTAGAATCGGAGAAATTCTAGATTCATCCTCACCACGTCAATGTTTATAAAGGATATTGTATCCCGTTTAATTTTCATTTTGTATAACTTTCTTATGCGAATACTGTATTTCAATTGAGCTTATTTTTTTATTACATAATTATTTTATTTCAGGTGTGCAGTTTAATGAACAAGTAATGAAAAATCTTGATACCGTATATTCAACAATGGTGAAAGCAACCAGTGACTTCAAACGAATAATTGTAGAAATGCAAAACTCATACAGTAAAACACTTGAAGTGCTCGCAAGGCAAAGAAATACACTGGTTTCAAACTCAAAAATACAGTCCACAGAATTAGAACAGCAAGTTACAGGATCTGTGTTAGGTAATGAGTTAATATCAACAAAAAAGGTAACAATTGTGCAATTAAACATACACACATATATACATATATATATTTTTTAAATTATAGTGTGCAAATTGTAATCGTGAAGCATTGGCTGAATGTTCACTTTGTAGAAGAACCCCATATTGTTCTACTTTTTGTCAGCGGAAAGACTGGAACTCACACCAGGTAGAATGTGGTCGAAATCATTTAGAAACAGCTGATCAAATTATGCTTTTAGTTGATGATCGAACATGATCAATATAATACTTTAGCAATTTAAAGAAATAATTGCATATAAGTAAATATAAACACATAAACTAATACCTGCTGATTGTTATATTATTTCCGAATACATTTCATAGAATTACATTTTTATTTATAAAAATAGTATGTGTATTTTATTTTTCTCCTCTGAATTTGATCTGAAATTTTCCTTCGTAACAGCTCAGAACAAATTAACAGATACCTTCCGTTCTGGATCTCTTGCCGTGGTGGAAGGACTTAAGAGCCATTGATCCTCGGTTTCAAAGTCCCCAGGTGAGACAACGACCTAAAAACCAGAACGTCTCGACTTCGACGATAAATATGTTTAAAACCGATTAGTATAACGAACAAACTAAAAGGTTTTACTAATACAGCTAGCACCCGCGATAGAGAAAATCCACTCGTAAGCGAGTGCCAATCACGCGGTGCAAAGAGACTCCGAACGAAGTCGAAGGCGCAATGGTTGAGAGTTGCACCCCTTTGGCGGCGACGGCAAAAAGAAACAGGTCGGCAGAGATCAATCCAAACAAAACCGATAAGTTGACAGGACAGGGTGTATATACTTCTTGATATCAATGATAGACACTTAAATAATTAGTATTGGTGTGATTATACTAATTATTAAAGTGTCTATCATTGATATAAAGAAGTAGTCTGGCACTGGGCTAGATACCAAACCCGTGGAACCCGTTTCTCCTTAAATCGATGGAAAAAGCAGTGGATAACTACATAAGAGAGGAAGAGTTTAAAACAGTCATCCCTCTTCACTACTTGCACCATGCATATAGAGTAGGCAGATCCACAGAAACTGACATACTGAGTTGTATGTGATTTCTTGGATATTGAAAGAGCATTTGACAACACATCGAATGATGAAATTATTCGAGCTCTTAACAAGAAAGAAGGAAACAATACAGTATCGTCATGTACCGGGATCAGCGGAAGCTTAAAAGTCGACACAACTAGGGGATGTTCGCAAGGAATCTTAACTCGTCTCATTAGGAGCCTAATTGTAGGCGAGCTTTTAGAGATAATGGCAAACCATGGGATCAGATGCCAGGCATACGCTGATGGCATAGTCATTATAGCCGACGATTTTTCGTAGATGATGGTGGGAAGAAATGTTTCGTGTTCAATAAATGAAACCATTCCAAACATGGATGGACAATAGCAAGGTTGATTTATTCCCCCGAATCAGTATTTACGACATTAACATATTGGGTGGTGTGAATAAAAATTATGTGAGTGTTTTCTCAGAATTTTGGAGGCAACAGCCCATTTGGAATGAATAAAAGTAAGTTTCGTTAAGCTTAAGGATGTGTTACCTCCGTTTTGGTGGTATTGAGTTAAAAGTTGAAGAAGTTGAGTGTGCATTGGAGGTAATTTCAAGAGAGAAAATTTTTTAAAAAATATGGGAAAGTACTGCTTCGGAAGAGGAACACTTTGACGGGTTAAGTGAAAAAACTTAAAAAAGGAAAATCTGTAATAGATAAGATAAGATATTCTTTTGCCAAGCATATTATAACGAATCACAAAAAACTGTTCTTACTCATTCTTACTTCATTTCAACAGAAGTAACAATGAAAATGTTCGCTTTCGACTTCCTAATGAAAAAAACCGCTATATAATAAATAACGGTACCGTTTTGAACTATGCATGTACTGCAAAAAGGACACGGGATAAAATGTGTAAAGACTTTCTTGACAGTTCAGTTTTTGTTCCTTTTTACTTTTTTTTCTTGTTTATTATTATTATTATTATTTATTACAATATAAATAAATTTACATTATAAGTGTATGTGCAGCACTAGCTACCAGGACTTTCGGCTAGCTGTAAATAAAGTTAGATTTTTGTGTCGATGTTCAGTACTGTTAGTAGTTTGTAAATAGATCTAACATTGTTAGAAAAAATAGCAGTTAGGAGGTCGGTTAATTTTTTGTTGTGAAAAATAGCATTACTTAGTTCGTTAATTTTAAGATGCATTTTTGGAGATGCATTCATTTCAGGTGTGATACCTACGTTAGCGGTGGATATATATATATGGTGGAAGGGCACTTAGATTCTTTTTTGCGACGTAGCACTTTTTTGCAATTCATGGTCACTGGTGATTTTTTGGATTGGCATATTTTGAATGTCGGGATGTAAAAATGTCGCTCCGGCGTTCGATGGATGGTAAGCCGGCTTCGGTTAGCATGTTTTTCACTGGAGAGGTTTTACAAGCCTTCAAGCTGGATGTAATGGCCGAATGATATGATGGTTTTATTATTTGGATGGTTGATTTTGCACATTTGCCGTAGATTGTCAATCCGTAGTCGATTCTCGATAATATAATGGATTTGGTTAAGGAAATTTAAGAGTTATGATGGACTAACGAGTAATTAGATGATAAGAATCTTATGATATTAAGCCTGGTGTAAAGTAATGAGAAGGGCGCAAGCTGATGATGAGCAGATGGAGAGCAGTCACCCACGAGCCGCCGAAGTAATCACATCTCGTGTATACATATCGATCATATGAATAAAGTGGAACTTGAATAGAATCGGTTTGTTTTATTTCTGTTCTTCACTTTACATCTCAGAAGTGGGATATTACAACCGTTCAGTCTGCGTTCGCGAAAGAAAAAAAAAGTGAAAAAAAAACCCGCGCGGGGGAAAACATTTTTTTTTTGTTGCTGGCGTGTGTGCGAAGATAGCGGCTTTGAACCCGATGGTGGTGTCGGAAAGGAGAAAAAAAACGAAAAGAAAAGAAGAAATTTCGCGCAGGAGGCGGTTTTTTTTTTTGTGGTTCGCCGGCTCGGTCGCTTTTTTTTTTTTTTGTTAGCTCTGTGGTACGCCGAAGATTCAATTCTCTGAATTTGGTTTTTTTTCTTTGTAACGGGCTCGACAAGCGCACGGTTTGCAATGGAAGGTGCAGAGGAGTCCGCGGAGAAATTCGAGGCGATGACAAGGGACGCGTTGCGGGAAGAATTGAAGCAACGCGGGCTTGCACAGGGCGGCCTGAAGGAGGACTTGCTGCAGCGACTGCGGGTCACGGCAAATCCGGTGGGGGCAGCTGAAAAACCAGCTGTGAGCGGCGGGGCCGGCAAACCAGCTGGGAAAGGCAGTGCGGGTAAATCGAACGAAATTCAGGATTTGCGCAGGGAGTTGCAACGAGTCCAGGAGAAACTGGCAGAGATGTTGACCCGGTCGAAGGGTGCAGCAGAGGACAAAGTGCCAGAAGTCAGCGTCTCAACACCTGTAGACGAATGCTGTGCGAGGAACCGCTACACGGTCCGAGATGTCGCGGACATGATCCCGGCAATTAAGCCGGTATCCGTGAACGATATTCTGGAGAGGATCCGCTGGATAGTCGGACTCAGGGCAAGGAAACGGCGGTCGGTGGAGAAGCCCAAATATCGTGAGACGGAACTGCAGGAAGCTGGGCAAATAGCAAAGGCCAGAGGTAAAGTACGGTGCTTCCAGTGTCAGCAAGTGGGGCATTATAAAAAAGATTGCCCGGTGAGACGAACTCAAGCCGCGGAGGGGAGACAAAGCACTAGTGTAGGGAGGAATCCAGGAAATTCGCGGCAGATGCTGGTACGAACAGAGCGAACGGAGTACATGAAGCTGGCGACAGTAAATGGGCGCGAAGTGACAGCATTCATTGATCTCGGGAGCGATTGTGTAACGCTACGAAGAGCGGATGCAACAGCTGGGAACCTGGAATTCGCTTCATTTGAGACGGTTCTCAGTGGATTCGGTGGTGGAGTGTGCACTACGCTAGGACGCATGTATGCGGAAGTCTCCGTAGATCAGCTAACGGCTTGGTGCGAAATTTTCATTGTACCGGACGATAGCCAGCCGTATCAGATGATCATTGGGCGGAATCTCCTGCACCAACCACAGGTCAGGATCGAGAAATCGTTTCAGAAACTGACAATCGCCGACAGTTTGCAGAGTGCGATGCAGCAAGTGCTTCGTGTCGAGGCGGGTGAGCAAAGGGGTGCGGGAAAGAAGCTGGAGGTGGCAGAGCTCGATGTTGGCAGAATCGTCGAACGGGACAAGCAAGAGTTGCTAGAAATTATAGACACCCATCGCGACTGTTTTGCTATGAACACCGAGGAATTGGGGGAGTCGAAGCTGGGCGAGTGCACAATTCAGTTGACGTCATCACAGCCAGTGTGTGTGTAATCGTATAGGCTCCCATTCGCTAAACGGGCAGTCGTCAAGGAGAAGGTGGAGGAATTACTGCAACTGGGAGTAATCCGGCCGGCGTCATCGGACTACCGTTCGCCAATTGTCTTGACCAAGAAAAAAGACGGCAGCGACAGATTTTGCATCGACTTTCGAGCTCTCAACAAAATCACGCAAAAGCGAAAGTTCCCGATGCCGGTAATCGACGAAGTGCTGACATCATTGAGTGGGAATTCTTACTTTACGGTGCTGGACTTAGCATCGGGATACCATCAAATCCGCATGGAGGAGGGAAGCAAGAAATACACCGCATTTGAAACGAACGAGGGATGCTTCGAATTCAACAGAATGCCCTTTGGGCTCGTGAATGCTCCGGCGCATTTCCAGGCATGCATGAACATGGTGAAGGCACGGCTGCGGAAGGGCGATGTGGCGGTGTACTTGGATGATACCATCATTGCCAGCAAAGCGGTGGAAGAGGGTCTGGAGAAGCTGCGAAGGTTTCTTAGTGCACTCCAGGAGTTTGGGTTGACGTTAAATATGAGAAAATGAGTTTTTTCAAAACGAGGATCGAGTTCCTCGGGTACGAGGTGGACAAAGACGGATTGAAGCCGAGTCGCAGAAAAACGATAGCGATTACGGAGTTTCCGAAACCCCGGAATGTTCATGAAGTTCGACGGTTCTTGGGTCTCACTGGATTCTTCCGGAAGTTCGTGAGGGACTATGCCCGAGTCGCGATACCACTGACGGATTTGACAAAGGTGGATCAGGAATTCGTATGGGCTGCTCAACAAGAGGAGGCGTTTCAACGGCTTAAGGAGATTTTAAGCAATCCCCCGGTGCTGGTGCTTTTTGACCCAGAGTGTGAGCACGAAGTACACACTGATGCGTCGGCAGTTGGGCTGGCCGGAGTACTGTTCCAGCGGGCGAAGGAAGACTCGACCCTGCGTCCAGTTCTGTTCTATAGCCGCAAGCTGTCAGAGGATGAATTGAAGTATGACTCCTACGAGCTGGAGGTCCTGGCGATCGTGGACAGCCTCGAGCGATTCCGAGTGTATCTGCTAGGAAGGGAAGGGTGGTGACGGATTGTGAGGCTATCATCGCAACGAAGAACAAACCCAAGATAATCCCCCGAGTGGGAAGGTGGTGGCTGAAGCTGCAGGAGTTTGCATTCGAGACGGTGCATCAACCAGGAAGGAAGGCAGCATATGTGGACGCACTCAGTCGTCACCCGGTGGAGGAGGAGAAAAACGTGGAAGAGGCGTCCTTGTTTGTACTGAACCTGCACATCACGGACGACGATTGGTTGGCGACGATGCAGTGGCAAGATCCCAAGTTGCGGGACATCATAAGGGAGATGAAAGTGACCGAATCAACGACAAAGAAAAGACAGCTGCAGAAGGAGTTCCAACTCAAGGGGCTACGTTTGTTTCGACTAGTGGGGGGCGTTGCAAAGTGGGTGGTGCCGCATTCGATACGGTGGCGAATATTGAAGCTCTGCCATGACGATATGGGCCACTTAGCGGAGGAAAAGACGCTGATCCGAGTACGAGAAACGTTCTGGTTCCCAAGGATGCGGAGTTTCACCCGCGAATACATCAAGGGCTGTGTGGACTGCGCTTTTGCGAAAAGGAAGGGTGGAATGGCCGAAGGGGAGCTTCATAGTGCGGATTGAGTTCCCTTACCGTTTGATACAGTGCATCTCGATCACCTCGGACCATTGACTCGAGGGAAAGGCGGGAAGAGGTATGTACTAGCGATGGTGGATAGCTTCACGAAGTACGTGGTACTACGAGCGGTAAAAACTGCTAACTCGAAGGGAGTTCTCAACGTGTTGAACGAGGTATCGGGGTACTTTGGCGTGCCAAGACGTATCGTCACTGATCGTGGGACAGCGTTCACCTCGAAGCCATTTGCACAGCACTGCGAGCACAATGTGGTGCAGCACATCAAGACCGCAGTGAGGACTCCCAGAGCAAATGGCCTGGCCGAACGGTGCAACCGCACAATTCTGGCGGCCCCTCCGAGGGACATCGAGGGGAACAAGCTGCTGTTGGAGCTAGGTAGGCCTGAAGCAGTTGAGCCAAAAGAGATGGAACGAAGAAGAGCATCAGCCTTGCAGAACATCGAGAGGAGCCAGGGGGATCAGAAACGACGGTATGATCTGCGGCATCGTAAGCCATCCAAGTTCGAGGTGGATGACTTCGTATTGGTCGAGCATGAAGCAGCCGCAACAGGTCAGTCCCGTAAGTTGGAGCCACTCTTTCGGGGGCCATATATTATAGGTCAGGTTCTGCCGAACGACCGGTACATAGTCGAAGACGTCCCAGGTATGCAGCGAAACCAGAGGAAATTCCGCACCGTAATGAGCTCTGACAAGATCAAACCGTGGTGTGAACTACCGGATGAAGGGCTAGTAAGCGCGAAAGACGATGCGTCGACATCGGACACTGACGGGGAAGCTGATGACGTTGACTCTGCTGATGGAGTAAACGAAGATGGTGCCGGGGTAAGAACTGGCATAGACAACCCGGATCGTGGGGGCACGATCGTTTAAGGATGGCCGAATATAAAGTAATGAGAAGGGCGCAAGCTGATGATGAGCAGATGGAGAGCAGTCACCCACGAGCCGCCGAAGTAATCACATCTCGTGTATACATATCGATCATATGAATAAAGTGGAACTTGAATAGAATCGGTTTGTTTTATTTCTGTTCTTCACTTTACATCTCAGAAGTGGGATATTACAACCGTTCAGTCTGCGTTCGCGAAAGAAAAAAAAAGTGAAAAAAAAACCCGCGCGGGGGAAAACATTTTTTTTTGTTGCTGGCGTGTGTACGAAGATAGCGGCTTTGAACCCGATGGTGGTGTCGGAAAGGAGAAAAAAAACGAAAAGAAAAGAAGAAATTTCGCGCAGGAGGCGGTTTTTTTTTTTTGTGGTTCGCCGGCTCGGTCGCTTTTTTTTTTTTTGTTAGCTCTGTGGTACGCCGAAGATTCAATTCTCTGAATTTGGTTTTTTTTCTTTGTAACGGGCTCGACAAGCGCACGGTTTTTTTTTTTTTTTTTTTTTTTAATTCATTTTTATTTTTAATTCATTACATACTTAGGTACTAGACAAAAATGCTTAAAACTAGTTAGACGAACATTATGTTAAATATAACTTAATGGCCCTCGGCGGGCACACTAAGCTAAGCTTAACCTTATACAATGTCTTTCGACCTAGACTAAAAACCTTTCTTTTTACGCTAAACATAGATATTGACTGACACTTTCAGTTGAAAATTAAGAAAATTTACCAAAAACTTAATGAAATAACTGTTATCCTTAAAACTTATATACTAACTTACATACTACCTTAAAATAACTTAAACTACCTTATGCTAAAATTAAATACATATACATATGGATATATGATAACATATACACGTATATATAATGCACTTAATTAATATATATATACATATGCATACACATAAGTACATACAAGTGTACACATGTGTATACCAAAAATTTTTTTTTTTTTTTTTTTTTTTTTTTTTGTACAACTTATAGCTACCTTAAAACTACCCTAATATGTGTAAGTCGGCCAAGGGATGCAGCAGATAGACCTACTTCGAATCCACTGCAAGACGGAGACCGACTATTCCCCCATTCGGGGATACGCACTACCCTTTTTACCCCGGGTCTAAAGGGTTCGACGCTGGAGTTCTTTCGCTCCCCAGCCACCAGAACTTTCGATGTTGCATAGCAACATCCCATTTATCCCGTCTTGAGACCACCGTACTGAAACGGAGGAAATCCTCCGCAGCTCGTTGTGCGACGGAGCGGTCGTGGTTGAGTCGCCCATCCACAGTTGATCTGGCGATGTGGTAGATGAGCGGTACCGCATTAATATCTTGTATCAGTCCATTTTTGTCGAGGTGCAGAAAAGCTTCTGGGGGGATGAAGCCACTAGAACGTACCCTTTCGTGGTATTCTGGATTGGGGTAGTAAGCCCCCGAGATCAAGTTATTGACCGAGTTCATCGCTCTAGCAGTGTGACCTCGAATCAACTTCACCAGGAAATTGTCCACTCTTATCAGGTTTGCCCTGTTGTATAAGACCTCATTGGAATAGTATTTTATGTACTGGGACTCTGGAGTTCGATAAAGGCGAAGGCAAGCCCTAAGACAAGCCCTCTCAAACAACCGAATCTTTTCCATCAAGCTTGCACTCACGTTGAACCACACGGGACACCCATAGGTCAGCATTGGCCGGATGAGGGCCATGTAGCAGATAACTTTCACCCTCGCATCGAGTTGGCTATTGTAAAACAGTCTCTTTGTACGGGCAAAAGCGCCTCGGGCCCTGGCCAGAGCAGCATCTACATGTTTATTAAAATATAGATACTGATCTAGCCAGATCCCCAGGTATCTGACTACAGTTCTTTGCGCCAGAGGTTCCCCGTGTCTTCCAACGATTGAGAACTTTCGCCAATTCTTTTTCGTATCCGCCGAGGCCTTATACAACGGCGTCCTGAACAGAATGGTTTCCGACTTCCGGAAGTTGATACTCAACTTCCAGTCATCGCAACTTCTCATGAATGAATCGAAGTCACCCTGCGTGAGGGTAGTGATTTCCTCGATCTTTTTGCCTGATCTGTACACGATCAAGTCATCGGCATACGCAATTGCATGAGGAAGAGAACTTAACAGATCGCTCAAGTAAATGTTGAACAGGATCGGCGAATTAACGGCACCCTGTTGGAGACCATTTTTAACTTGGAATATACCTGTCGAGGTCACGTTGCCATTCTTGACTACAAACCGTCTACCGGTAAGCATGTTACACAGTAGGTACAGCAGTGGTTTGCTTATGCCTAGCTGATTGAGCTTGTAGAAAAGACCTTCTAACCATACGGTGTCAAAGGCCTTCTCCAGGTCAATCAAGCAGGCACCCGTACATTGTTTCTGGCTCTTGTTCCATTGGATATCCGACACCAGTTTCGACGCAGCATGAATAGTGTCATGCCCCGCTTTGAAACCGAATTGGTTATCCGGAATTATATTTTTGTCCTTAGTCCAGTTGATCAGAGTTCTATTGATCACCTTCTCGAATACCTTGCTGATGTTCGGAAGGAGACTAATTGACCGGAGGTTGCAAGGATTCGAAGAATCTTTTCCTCTCTTGGATATGGGTTGCACAATAGCCGTTTTCCAATGCTCCGGATAATGTGCATTATTCAAAGCATTGTTAAACAGGATTGTGTACATATTAACCACTTCCAGGGGAAGGTGTCTTAGCACAATGTTGGAGATCCCGTCGATTCCAACAGACTTTTTCTTCTTTAATGATTCGAAGACCGCTTGGAGTTCTGTCTTCGATATGAACGGGGGTTGAACCCCTTCGTCGGCGATGGCATTATCTGCCATGTTATCATCATTGAACACGACAAAGCCAGTGTTCTCAGATCGCCATTGTTGCATGTCTTCTCGAAGTTGAGAGTTGCTAGCCAGTACGCGGTTATCCAAGTCGTGGTTCGGGCGAACGCTCTCATTCACTTTGTACACTTCTTGGAAGACCGCGCCTAGTACCTCCATTTTTTCTTGCGGATCTTCGACCACAAAGAAGTTATCGTCGAGTACGGCATTATCTGGAGTGATACCTGCTGTAGTCAGTATACGTTCGTTGTCCGTCGTTCTGGGAAGTTTAAGACACGGAAGATCGCTATTTTTGCTACGGAAGAATTTGTTTATTTGCGGGAACATGCTCGGGTTGTTAGATCTAACAGCCCGAATCTTATCATTCCAGTAAGAATTAACAGAAAGTCTGTAATTCTGGGCAATTAATGTCTGAATGTTCTTAATTAGCGATTTCAGTGTCCTAACTTCCTCACTACGTCTGTCAGTAAACCGCCTGTACAAGTTTTTTAATCTTGTTAGGAGTCTACTTTTTTGTTGGTGTAGTGCGTCAATTGTCGCATTGCGGTAAATGTCTTGGTTGTTTGTACGTATATACCGTGGTATCGTGCTGTCCATCGTTCGTTTGATTGTCTCGTCCAATTGAATTAGATACATGTCAATCTCTTCGTTTGACAAGTTTCTATTGGACGGTATGTGGAGCTCGTTCGAAGAGAGTGCTCGCGTCATTTGTCTGGAGAAGCGTGTCCATCGAGCCCTACTGTAATTGTAGGGGTACGTTTGAACAAACTCTCCTAAGTCCGCAATGTCGTTGGGGATCTTGATTTCGGCACTGAGTCCGCAATGGTCACTGAGATACACGAATGTGTTCAAACAGTTTACCGTTTGTGCGTCTGTGTCTGTCAGCTGCAGTCTTGCGTCTAACAACAGGAGATCCAGATAAGAGCCGCTCCTGGGATAGGACGAGATCTCTGTTGCCTTCAAATCGAGTCTATACTCGACACTGTGCAAGCAAAACCAGCTGTAAAGCTGGTCCCCTCT
Organism: Eristalis intricaria; assembly: GCA_964034865.1. Taxonomy (NCBI): domain Eukaryota; kingdom Metazoa; phylum Arthropoda; class Insecta; order Diptera; family Syrphidae; genus Eristalis; species Eristalis intricaria. The sequence continues at coordinate 23,267,543 of OZ035875.1, read as the reverse complement.
ATTGTTGGAAATTGTGTTTCCCCAATATCCATGTCGGGCATTTAAGTCCCCGGCCAAAATAAAATAGTTCTCCTCCGAGTCCAGCCTTAGGCATCGGAAGAGTGAATCGAGCTCTGATATAGTCGTTCTGGAACTAGGGTTGCCGGAGGAGTAGACCGACACCGCATACAACCTCCTTCCACTGCGGAGCGAAATGCACACGATGCAGGCCTCCAACTCCTGAAACCTTCGTACTTCACCACTATACACTACTTTATGTTTTATGTTGTTTTTAATGAAGATAGCAACACCGCCTCCACCACTGGAATTGGGCCGGTCTCTTCTAACAACCTTATAATTACTGTGCTCCAGTATGCCTCTCCGAGTTAGCTTGGTTTCGCTAATCAGCATCAGCTCTGGGCTTTGGTCATCCAAAAGTTTATAGAGCTCGTTTTTTCGAGGGACCCCTATCAATGAATTTGCATTCACTGCAAGGATCTTGTAAGTAGACTCGTTCGTCTGCGCAGCCATTAAAACGGTTGACGTGGTTGGCTCTGCAGGAGCGCCAAGATTTGGTCTACCCGCTCCTCTAACCGATCCATACGCCTTTCAATGGAGGATTTCCAATCCGGCGTTGGATCGTGTGCTCTTGGCACTGAAGGTTGCGGCACTACCTTCGGTAGTTGCTGTTTTTCCGTAATCCCCTGACCGGACACCATTTGGGCGAACGTCATTTGAGGAGTTACGGGTATGGCTGCCCCGAGTGGATTTTTCACTGGGGGCTGCTTCTGCAGAGCCGCTTTTGCTTTGCGTTCCTGGAACTTAGGGCAACCCCGATAGTTAGCGGTGTGCCCCGCGTTCCCGCAGAGTACGCACTTAAGCTGACTCTTGTCAGCTGCTCCTTCTTGCCCCAAAGAAGAATTTTCCGCATTGTGGTCCTCACCGCACTTAACGCATCGAGGCTGCATGTGGCAGTTCGACGCAGCGTGCCCGAACCTTTGGCAGCGAAAGCATTGTGAAATACCATCGCGCCTTCGTATGCTGTCCCATTTGCATTTCCAGCCATCTAAGAGAATTGTTTTCTTTAGATTAACTAGTTTGCTGTTGGGTGTGAATTGCACGATATAAAGAGGTAGTTTCCGCCCTTCTCTCCTTGCCTTTACTGTGGAGAAGGGCTTGACCCCGACGATCTCAATTCCGTCCCACACTTGCTCATTGAGCATTTGGAAGACCTTCTCCGTTTCGAGCAGAAAGGAGGTCCTCAACAGGCGGGACTGGCGTTTTTCACCTTTTGGGGTGAAAGAGAAGAACTCCAACTTCGAAATCGTTAGGTATTCTTTTAATATATTATAATCATCCACCGTTTTGCAGTGGATTGCATACCTATCAGAACCTTTATTCTTACTAATATAATAGTTACCTGCTCCTATGGCCTCCTTACACACATTTGCAGTTCGTTCAATGTGTGCCGTGTACACATTGATTGGTGGCACTTTTTCTTTTTTCTGCATCTGCTGTTGCTGCTGCTGTTGGCTTACTTTCTGCTGCCGCTGTTGAGTTGATTGTTGCTGTTGTTGCTGGGTTGATGGCAACTGTTGCAACTTTGATGCTGGCATTTTCTTCTTTTTTTGTTGTTGTTGCTGTTGCGTTGTAGACTGCTGTTGCTGTTGTGTTGCAGGCTGCTGCTGTGCTTCTTGTCGCTGTTGTTGCTTTGCTGGCTGCATTTTTTGCTGTTGCTCAGGCTTATTGCCAACCTTCTTAGGCACTTGTTGTTGCTGCTTGTGTTGTTGTTGGGCCTTTGCCTGTTGGTCCAACCTTCTCTTTTCCAGAGTACAAGCTTTCAGCTCTCTGATCTCATGCAGGAGTCGCTGAATTTTCTCCTGCATGTCATCTATCATGTTCTCCTTGAGCCGAAGAACCCGCTCTACTTCATCTTCTGTATCGGTGTCCAGCGAGTCAAAGCTGTTGCTGCTTACAGCGAACAGGCCTTCCCCTCCGTCGGACACGTATTTTACTGCCTCCTCCTCAGACTCGGTAGCTGTATCAGACGACGCCGCTTCACTCCGCTCCTCCCCCTGCATGCCAGACGGCGAAGAATTAGTGTTGCGGCGTTTCCCGCTTTTGGGAGTCGTCTTCTTCCTCCTTCGCTTGACCGTGCCTTCTGTAGGCACTGTTGGCTGGTGGCCTGATTCCGCCACCGGTTCATTGTCCGCTTCCAAGAGCGCGGACCGCTCGCTGAGTTCCATCCTTCTGCACTCACTTATCTAAGCGATTAGTGCATCGAGTTGAAAAAAAAACTTTTTTTTTTTTTGGTTGTCCCGAGTAGGGATCGAACCGGGCACCTGTAGAGCCGCAAGCACTGACTCTTTTTTTTTTTTTTTTTTTTTTTTTTTTTTAATATAATTTTATTCAATTTATTCTATTTTCTTACTTGCTAGACAAAATTACTTAAAACTAGCTTAACTATCTTAAGAATTACAATTGTTCTTAATACTAACCTACTGACCCTATGCGGGTACTCTAAGCTAATCTGATCTATGTAATAAATGTGCCTTTCGGCTTAATCTACGTTTTTTTTTTTTAGTCATTAAGACAATCTTTTATTTTTCATTTGCCAAGAAAACTTGTAAAAACTTGGCTAAACTTAACTACTTAAACTACCTTATTCTAACTTAATTACTATTTATTACTAACTTAACCTAACATAAAACTTAATACTATCTTAACTATGTCCGTAACAGTACGGACACGTGCACCAGGGCGTATATGTTGTGTATATGCATAACATATATAATTTATACGCCGTGATGCACCTTTTTTTTGTTTTTGTTTCATATGTATATTTTTTTTTTTTTTTTTTTTGGATTTAATTTTTTATTTTTTTTTTTGGGTTTTTTGTTTTAATTTTTTTTTTTTTTTTTTTTTTTTTTGTTTCTCTTAAAGCTACCTTAAAAACTATGTAAGCTGGCCACTATGGTCAACTACCTGATCCTGTGGAAAAGCTAGCGGTGGCGGAGGCTGGTTTTGGTGTAACCACCAGTAAAATTGCCGTTCTTTGGCAGACTCTTTCCTATCTCGAGCGGGGATCGCTCTACTGAACCGGAGGAGATCCTCGTGGGTGCGAACGACATCCGGTTCGTATTGAAGTCGCCTATCCACTGTTCGGCGTACGACATGGAAGATGATAGGACATCCTTGTGGATCCTGTATTAGGCCAATTGTGTCTAGATAGAGGAATGCTTCGGGAGGAATAAAGCCGTTAAGGCGCACCCTTTCATGGTACATACTATTGGGGTAGTAAGCCCCAAAGATCAGACTGTTGGAAGAGGTCATAGCTCGTGCAGTGTGCCTTCTGATTAGTTTAATTATAAAATTATCTACCCTATTCACGTTTGCCTCGTTGTACAGGACCTCGTTAGGGTAGTACTTCTTGTACTCAGACTCGGGTGTGCGATACAGACGGAGACAGCTCCTAAGACACTGCCTCTCGAACACCCTCATCTTTTCCATCTGGGAAGGACTCACGTTGAACCACAATGGACAACCGTACACCATAATAGGCCGTACTAGGGCCATGTAGCAGATTACCTTCACTCTGGTATCAAGTTGGCTGCTGAAAAACAACCTTCTTGCCGCAGCAAAGGCTTTTCTGGCTTTCGTCAGAGCAATATCTATATGTTTGTCAAAATACAGATATTGATCCAGCCAAATGCCTAGGTATCTAACTACACTTTTTACAGCTAACGGCCGACCATGCGGGTCAACTATGCCGAACTTACGCCAGTTTTGGCGCGTATCCCGCGATGCCCTGTCCAACGGGGTCCGGAAAAGACTAGTTTCGCATTTCTGGAAGTTGATAAGCAACTTCCAGTCGTCGCAAAATCGCTGGATTTTCTCGAAGTCACGCTGCAACAAGATGTTTATAACCTCTACCTTCGGACCTGATCTGTACGCAACTAGGTCGTCGGCGTACGCAATTAAGTGCGGCATGGAACCTATAAGATCTGCAGTGAATATGGAAAACAAGATCGGGGAACCGATGGCCCCCTGTTGCAGACCGTTTTTAATGTTAAAGACCGTAGTGGAAGTTACGTCACCATTTTTCACAACGAACTTTCTACCTGTTATCATGTCATAGACCATGTATAGCAATGGTTTACTTATGCCAAGCCTGACCAACTTGAGGAAGAGGCCCTCTAACCAAACGGTGTCGAACGCCTTCTCCAAGTCAATCAGGCAGGCACCCGTGCACTGATTTTTGTTTTTATTCCATTGTATGTCGGACACCAGTTTTGACGCGGCATTAATGGTATCATGCCCCGCTCGGAATCCGAACTGGTTGTCCGGTATGATTTTCTTTTCATCAGCCCATTGCTTCAGAACTCGAATGACTATCTTTTCAAAAACCTTGCTTATGCAGGGAAGAAGACTGATCGACCGAAGATTTGTCGGAATGGACTTATCTTTGTCCCGTTTAGGGATCGGTTGAACAACAGCTGTTTTCCAGTGCGTGGGGTAATGTGCATTACTCAGCGCATTGTTAAACAAGGTTGTGTATATTTGGACCGCTTCGGGGGGAAGATGGCGAAGCACAATGTTCGGTATTCCATCGATTCCCACTGACTTTTTCTTCTTCAGCGAGTGGAAGATACCCTGGAGATCGTCTTGAGAAATCAAGATGTGATTCCCATCATTGGCGACGGCACTATGTGCCATGTTCTCGTCATTGAACCTGGTGAAACCTGGATTCTCTGATCGCCATTGACTTATCTCATTGCGGAGATAGAAATGCAACTTCTCATGAATGAATCGAAGTCACCCTGCGTGAGGGTAGTGATTTCCTCGATCTTTTTGCCTGATCTGTACACGATCAAGTCATCGGCATACGCAATTGCATGAGGAAGAGAACTTAACAGATCGCTCAAGTAAATGTTGAACAGGATCGGCGAATTAACGGCACCCTGTTGGAGACCATTTTTAACTTGGAATATACCTGTCGAGGTCACGTTGCCATTCTTGACTACAAACCGTCTACCGGTAAGCATGTTACACAGTAGGTACAGCAGTGGTTTGCTTATGCCTAGCTGATTGAGCTTGTAGAAAAGACCTTCTAACCATACGGTGTCAAAGGCCTTCTCCAGGTCAATCAAGCAGGCACCCGTACATTGTTTCTGGCTCTTGTTCCATTGGATATCCGACACCAGTTTCGACGCAGCATGAATAGTGTCATGCCCCGCTTTGAAACCGAATTGGTTATCCGGAATTATATTTTTGTCCTTAGTCCAGTTGATCAGAGTTCTATTGATCACCTTCTCGAATACCTTGCTGATGTTCGGAAGGAGACTAATTGACCGGAGGTTGCAAGGATTCGAAGAATCTTTTCCTCTCTTGGATATGGGTTGCACAATAGCCGTTTTCCAATGCTCCGGATAATGTGCATTATTCAAAGCATTGTTAAACAGGATTGTGTACATATTAACCACTTCCAGGGGAAGGTGTCTTAGCACAATGTTGGAGATCCCGTCGATTCCAACAGACTTTTTCTTCTTTAATGATTCGAAGACCGCTTGGAGTTCTGTCTTCGATATGAACGGGGGTTGAACCCCTTCGTCGGCGATGGCATTATCTGCCATGTTATCATCATTGAACACGACAAAGCCAGTGTTCTCAGATCGCCATTGTTGCATGTCTTCTCGAAGTTGAGAGTTGCTAGCCAGTACGCGGTTATCCAAGTCGTGGTTCGGGCGAACGCTCTCATTCACTTTGTACACTTCTTGGAAGACCGCGCCTAGTACCTCCATTTTTTCTTGCGGATCTTCGACCACAAAGAAGTTATCGTCGAGTACGGCATTATCTGGAGTGATACCTGCTGTAGTCAGTATACGTTCGTTGTCCGTCGTTCTGGGAAGTTTAAGACACGGAAGATCGCTATTTTTGCTACGGAAGAATTTGTTTAAATCTTATCATTCCAGTAAGAATTAACAGAAAGTCTGTAATTCTGGGCAATTAATGTCTGAATGTTCTTAATTAGCGATTTCAGTGTCCTAACTTCCTCACTACGTCTGTCAGTAAACCGCCTGTACAAGTTTTTTAATCTTGTTAGGAGTCTACTTTTTTGTTGGTGTAGTGCGTCAATTGTCGCATTGCGGTAAATGTCTTGGTTGTTTGTACGTATATACCGTGGTATCGTGCTGTCCATCGTTCGTTTGATTGTCTCGTCCAATTGAATTAGATACATGTCAATCTCTTCGTTTGACAAGTTTCTATTGGACGGTATGTGGAGCTCGTTCGAAGAGAGTGCTCGCGTCATTTGTCTGGAGAAGCGTGTCCATCGAGCCCTACTGTAATTGTAGGGGTACGTTTGAACAAACTCTCCTAAGTCCGCAATGTCGTTGGGGATCTTGATTTCGGCACTGAGTCCGCAATGGTCACTGAGATACACGAATGTGTTCAAACAGTTTACCGTTTGTGCGTCTGTGTCTGTCAGCTGCAGTCTTGCGTCTAACAACAGGAGATCCAGATAAGAGCCGCTCCTGGGATAGGACGAGATCTCTGTTGCCTTCAAATCGAGTCTATACTCGACACTGTGCAAGCAAAACCAGCTGTAAAGCTGGTCCCCTCTATTGTTGGAAATTGTGTTTCCCCAATATCCATGTCGGGCATTTAAGTCCCCGGCCAAAATAAAATAGTTCTCCTCCGAGTCCAGCCTTAGGCATCGGAAGAGTGAATCGAGCTCTGATATAGTCGTTCTGGAACTAGGGTTGCCGGAGGAGTAGACCGACACCGCATACAACCTCCTTCCACTGCGGAGCGAAATGCACACGATGCAGGCCTCCAACTCCTGAAACCTTCGTACTTCACCACTATACACTACTTTATGTTTTATGTTGTTTTTAATGAAGATAGCAACACCGCCTCCACCACTGGAATTGGGCCGGTCTCTTCTAACAACCTTATAATTACTGTGCTCCAGTATGCCTCTCCGAGTTAGCTTGGTTTCGCTAATCAGCATCAGCTCTGGGCTTTGGTCATCCAAAAGTTTATAGAGCTCGTTTTTTCGAGGGACCCCTATCAATGAATTTGCATTCACTGCAAGGATCTTGTAAGTAGACTCGTTCGTCTGCGCAGCCATTAAAACGGTTGACGTGGTTGGCTCTGCAGGAGCGCCAAGATTTGGTCTACCCGCTCCTCTAACCGATCCATACGCCTTTCAATGGAGGATTTCCAATCCGGCGTTGGATCGTGTGCTCTTGGCACTGAAGGTTGCGGCACTACCTTCGGTAGTTGCTGTTTTTCCGTAATCCCCTGACCGGACACCATTTGGGCGAACGTCATTTGAGGAGTTACGGGTATGGCTGCCCCGAGTGGATTTTTCACTGGGGGCTGCTTCTGCAGAGCCGCTTTTGCTTTGCGTTCCTGGAACTTAGGGCAACCCCGATAGTTAGCGGTGTGCCCCGCGTTCCCGCAGAGTACGCACTTAAGCTGACTCTTGTCAGCTGCTCCTTCTTGCCCCAAAGAAGAATTTTCCGCATTGTGGTCCTCACCGCACTTAACGCATCGAGGCTGCATGTGGCAGTTCGATGCAGCGTGCCCGAACCTTTGGCAGCGAAAGCATTGTGAAATACCATCGCGCCTTCGTATGCTGTCCCATTTGCATTTCCAGCCATCTAAGAGAATTGTTTTCTTTAGATTAACTAGTTTGCTGTTGGGTGTGAATTGCACGATATAAAGAGGTAGTTTCCGCCCTTCTCTCCTTGCCTTTACTGTGGAGAAGGGCTTGACCCCGACGATCTCAATTCCGTCCCACACTTGCTCATTGAGCATTTGGAAGACCTTCTCCGTTTCGAGCAGAAAGGAGGTCCTCAACAGGCGGGACTGGCGTTTTTCACCTTTTGGGGTGAAAGAGAAGAACTCCAACTTCGAAATCGTTAGGTATTCTTTTAATATATTATAATCATCCACCGTTTTGCAGTGGATTGCATACCTATCAGAACCTTTATTCTTACTAATATAATAGTTACCTGCTCCTATGGCCTCCTTACACACATTTGCAGTTCGTTCAATGTGTGCCGTGTACACATTGATTGGTGGCAATTTTTTTTTTTTTTCCGCATCTGCTGTTGCTGCTGCTGTTGGCTTACTTTCTGCTGCCGCTGTTGAGTTGATTGTTGCTGTTGTTGCTGGGTTGATGGCAACTGTTGCAACTTTGATGCTGGCATTTTCTTCTTTTTTTGTTGTTGTTGCTGTTGCGTTGTAGACTGCTGTTGCTGTTGTGTTGCAGGCTGCTGCTGTGCTTCTTGTCGCTGTTGTTGCTTTGCTGGCTGCATTTTTTGCTGTTGCTCAGGCTTATTGCCAACCTTCTTAGGCACTTGTTGTTGCTGCTTGTGTTGTTGTTGGGCCTTTGCCTGTTGGTCCAACCTTCTCTTTTCCAGAGTACAAGCTTTCAGCTCTCTGATCTCATGCAGGAGTCGCTGAATTTTCTCCTGCATGTCATCTATCATGTTCTCCTTGAGCCGAAGAACCCGCTCTACTTCATCTTCTGTATCGGTGTCCAGCGAGTCAAAGCTGTTGCTGCTTACAGCGAACAGGCCTTCCCCTCCGTCGGACACGTATTTTACTGCCTCCTCCTCAGACTCGGTAGCTGTATCAGACGACGCCGCTTCACTCCGCTCCTCCCCCTGCATGCCAGACGGCGAAGAATTAGTGTTGCGGCGTTTCCCGCTTTTGGGAGTCGTCTTCTTCCTCCTTCGCTTGACCGTGCCTTCTGTAGGCACTGTTGGCTGGTGGCCTGATTCCGCCACCGGTTCATTGTCCGCTTCCAAGAGCGCGGACCGCTCGCTGAGTTCCATCCTTCTGCACTCACTTATCTAAGCGATTAGTGCATCGAGTTGAAAAAAAAACTTTTTTTTTTTTTGGTTGTCCCGAGTAGGGATCGAACCGGGCACCTGTAGAGCCGCAAGCACTGACTCTTTTTTTTTTTTTTTTTTTTTTTTTTTTTAATATAATTTTATTCAATTTATTCTATTTTCTTACTTGCTAGACAAAATTACTTAAAACTAGCTTAACTATCTTAAGAATTACAATTGTTCTTAATACTAACCTACTGACCCTATGCGGGTACTCTAAGCTAATCTGATCTATGTAATAAATGTGCCTTTCGGCTTAATCTACGTTTTTTTTTTTTAGTCATTAAGACAATCTTTTATTTTTCATTTGCCAAGAAAACTTGTAAAAACTTGGCTAAACTTAACTACTTAAACTACCTTATTCTAACTTAATTACTATTTATTACTAACTTAACCTAACATAAAACTTAATACTATCTTAACTATGTCCGTAACAGTACGGACACGTGCACCAGGGCGTATATGTTGTGTATATGCATAACATATATAATTTATACGCCGTGATGCACCTTTTTTTTGTTTTTGTTTCATATGTATATTTTTTTTTTTTTTTTTTTTTGGATTTAATTTTTTATTTTTTTTTTTGGGTTTTTTGTTTTAATTTTTTTTTTTTTTTTTTTTTTTTTTTTTTTTTTTTTTTTTTTTTTTTTTTTGTTTCTCTTAAAGCTACCTTAAAAACTATGTAAGCTGGCCACTATGGTCAACTACCTGATCCTGTGGAAAAGCTAGCGGTGGCGGAGGCTGGTTTTGGTGTAACCACCAGTAAAATTGCCGTTCTTTGGCAGACTCTTTCCTATCTCGAGCGGGGATCGCTCTACTGAACCGGAGGAGATCCTCGTGGGTGCGAACGACATCCGGTTCGTATTGAAGTCGCCTATCCACTGTTCGGCGTACGACATGGAAGATGATAGGACATCCTTGTGGATCCTGTATTAGGCCAATTGTGTCTAGATAGAGGAATGCTTCGGGAGGAATAAAGCCGTTAAGGCGCACCCTTTCATGGTACATACTATTGGGGTAGTAAGCCCCAAAGATCAGACTGTTGGAAGAGGTCATAGCTCGTGCAGTGTGCCTTCTGATTAGTTTAATTATAAAATTATCTACCCTATTCACGTTTGCCTCGTTGTACAGGACCTCGTTAGGGTAGTACTTCTTGTACTCAGACTCGGGTGTGCGATACAGACGGAGACAGCTCCTAAGACACTGCCTCTCGAACACCCTCATCTTTTCCATCTGGGAAGGACTCACGTTGAACCACAATGGACAACCGTACACCATAATAGGCCGTACTAGGGCCATGTAGCAGATTACCTTCACTCTGGTATCAAGTTGGCTGCTGAAAAACAACCTTCTTGCCGCAGCAAAGGCTTTTCTGGCTTTCGTCAGAGCAATATCTATATGTTTGTCAAAATACAGATATTGATCCAGCCAAATGCCTAGGTATCTAACTACACTTTTTACAGCTAACGGCCGACCATGCGGGTCAACTATGCCGAACTTACGCCAGTTTTGGCGCGTATCCCGCGATGCCCTGTCCAACGGGGTCCGGAAAAGACTAGTTTCGCATTTCTGGAAGTTGATAAGCAACTTCCAGTCGTCGCAAAATCGCTGGATTTTCTCGAAGTCACGCTGCAACAAGATGTTTATAACCTCTACCTTCGGACCTGATCTGTACGCAACTAGGTCGTCGGCGTACGCAATTAAGTGCGGCATGGAACCTATAAGATCTGCAGTGAATATGGAAAACAAGATCGGGGAACCGATGGCCCCCTGTTGCAGACCGTTTTTAATGTTAAAGACCGTAGTGGAAGTTACGTCACCATTTTTCACAACGAACTTTCTACCTGTTATCATGTCATAGACCATGTATAGCAATGGTTTACTTATGCCAAGCCTGACCAACTTGAGGAAGAGGCCCTCTAACCAAACGGTGTCGAACGCCTTCTCCAAGTCAATCAGGCAGGCACCCGTGCACTGATTTTTGTTTTTATTCCATTGTATGTCGGACACCAGTTTTGACGCGGCATTAATGGTATCATGCCCCGCTCGGAATCCGAACTGGTTGTCCGGTATGATTTTCTTTTCATCAGCCCATTGCTTCAGAACTCGAATGACTATCTTTTCAAAAACCTTGCTTATGCAGGGAAGAAGACTGATCGACCGAAGATTTGTCGGAATGGACTTATCTTTGTCCCGTTTAGGGATCGGTTGAACAACAGCTGTTTTCCAGTGCGTGGGGTAATGTGCATTACTCAGCGCATTGTTAAACAAGGTTGTGTATATTTGGACCGCTTCGGGGGGAAGATGGCGAAGCACAATGTTCGGTATTCCATCGATTCCCACTGACTTTTTCTTCTTCAGCGAGTGGAAGATACCCTGGAGATCGTCTTGAGAAATCAAGATGTGATTCCCATCATTGGCGACGGCACTATGTGCCATGTTCTCGTCATTGAACCTGGTGAAACCTGGATTCTCTGATCGCCATTGACTTATCTCATTGCGGAGATAGAAATGGTTTAGCAGGGCTCTGTTCTCCAGATCGTGATTCGGCCTACTAACCTCGTTGACCGTATACACTCTCTGGAACACTGCACCAATAGCTGTAACCTTCTCCTGAGGATCTTCCACCGCAAAGAAGTCATTGTCTAGCACTGCCTCATCTGGATCGATGCCAACTGAAGTCAGTAAGTGTTCGTTGTCTGTCGTCCTGGGAAGCCTTACGATTTGAATGTCGTTTTGATCTTTCCTCCGAAATATTTTATTTACTTGCGGGAACATACCCGGGTTGTTGGATCGTACAGCCCGGATTTTGTTGCCCCAGTACAGGCTTATAGCCAAGCTATAGTTTATGCGTATTAACTGTTGGAGGTTCTTGATCTCCGACTTCAATGCTCTGACTTCCGCGTTTTGCGGATCTGTAAAACGCCTGTGCAAGAGTTTGAGTCTTGACAGCAGCCTACTTTTGTGCACGTGAAGTGCGTCGATGGTAGCATTTCGATAAACATCGCTGTTGTCGATTTGAACTACCTTCGGAATTGTTTTGTCCATCGTACGTTTGACTACGTCGTCCATTTGTATGAGGTACCTGTCAACCTCTTCGTTCGTCAGGTTTCTGTTTGTCGGCGGATTGATCCCACTCGAACGTAGTTCTGTGGATAAAGTCCTGGAGAAGCGTGGCCAGCGGGCCTTATTATAGTTATAAGGGTGCCTCTGGACATACTCCTCCAGTCCTTCCACCTCGTTCGGGAGCTGAATAACTGCGAAGAGCCCGCAGTGATCACTCTCGTACTCAACAGCAGTTAGACAGTTCCGTGTGCGTCTTTCCACGTCTAGTATAGTCAGTCGTTTGTCTATCAGCATCAGATCCAGATAGGACCCGCTTCTAGGATACGATGGCCTATCGGTTGCTAGCAAATCTAGCTTGAACTCAACATAGTGTTCTACCAACCAGTTATACAATGAGGTCCCCCTGGTGTTATGCACCACGTTGCCCCACTCTATATGCCTCGAGTTCAAGTCCCCGGCTACGATATAGTAGTTCTCCTCCGAGCTCAGTCGAAGGCTAGTGAAAAGAGTATCGAGCTCTGAAATGAAATATTGGTTGATGCGTGACTTGTCAGTCGCATAGATAGCGATCACATAGAGCCGCTTACCACCCCGAAGGGGGATGCGTGCGATACACGTTTCTATGGCCTGGAATCTCCGCACTTCACCGCTATACACGACCTTATGACAAAGGCCTTTTTTGATTAAGAGTGCGACTCCACCAGCTAGGTAGTTTCGATCTCTTCTAATGATATTGTAATTTTTGTACCTGAGTGGGTGCGTCTGGCTTAGCTTAGTTTCGCAAACCATCAACACATCAGGATTATGGGTCTGCAACAAGTTACCGAAATTTAATTTACGTTCAGGGCGGATCAGTGAATTCACATTCACTGCTAGAATTTTAAGGTTGCAGGCTGCCTGCGCAGCCATTATACCGACATTGCGTTTGGCTCTCCAAACAGCGTCGAATAGATGAGGTCTATTCGCGCTGCTTGTTCTTGTAACTGGTTTTGGAATTGAGTTTGGAGTTGAGCGATCTGCCTCTGGATAGAGAGCAGGATCGTTTGCACATCCAAATTAGCTTCTGGTTGCCTGGCCACAGGGACCTGGGTAACTTTCGGCACTGTCTGTTGAACCGGTCGCCCAGCCGATGCCACTTGGGCATAGGAGACTGCCGGTGTAACAGTGGTAGCTGGAGCACGGGGCACTGGCCTCGCTTCTACCATTTTTCCATTACGTTTGGCCTGTATAATTTTTCTCATTTCTTGGACCTTAGGACATCCCCGATAGTTTGCAGGGTGTCCGCTGGTCTTACAGAGCACGCACGTCAGTTTGCTCCTGTCCTCGACTTTATCGGTCCCTAAAGGACATTCCCCGCGATTGTGGTTTCCTGCGCATTTGACACAGCGAGACTGCATATTGCAGTTCGCCGCGGCATGCCCAAACCTCTGACAACGAACACACTGGAGTGTGTTCTTTGTCTTTTTTATTGTTTCCCATGTAACAGACAGAGTGCCTAAATGGGTAATTTTTTTTAGGCTCTCTAGTTTGCTGTCTGGGGTGACCTGAACCAGGAAGAAAGGAAGTTTCCTATTCTCCCTTCTCGATGCCGCAGTGATGAAGGGCTTAACCCCTACGACCTGGACATCGTCGCTCTGCGCTTGGCGCAGAATAGCGAGGATCTCATCGGGATCAGTGTCGGGATCCACGTCCTTAAGGAGCATGGTCTGCACCTTTTCCCTTTTTGGGGTGTAGGAGAAAAACTCGGCCTCCGACACCGCTAGCCTTTCTTTCACTACGTAATAGTCTGCCATTGATAAGCAATGGACAGAAACTCTCAACGGACCCTTATATTTAATAAAGTAGGACTGCTTAGTGACCAACTTACATAATATATCAACGTCCTTCGTCTCCAGTCCGAAGACGTTGATTGGCGGGCATCTCTCCGTTTTGGCTGGCTGCTGCTGCTGCGGTTGCTTCTGCTGCTCCTTCTTCTGCTGATATTGTCGTTGTTGCTGCTGCTGCTTCTTTGGCTGCTGCTGTTGTTGTTGCTGCTGCTTCTTTGGCTGCTGCTGTTGTTGTTTCTGCTGCTTTGGCGGCTGCTGTTGTTGTTGCTGCAGCTGTATTGGCTGCTGCTGTTTTTGTTGCTGCTGCTGCTTTGTCTGCTGCTGTTGTTGTTGCTGCTGCTGTTTTTGTAGCTGCTGCTGTTGTTGGGCAGACTCTTTAGCTGCTCTCCTGGCCCTTAGTTTGGTTTGGAGGGCTTGGATGTGGGCGTCAAGCTCCTCCCTCTCTCGCTGGCTCTTCTCCAGCTGCTCCCTGTCCTCTTCATCTTCATCCTCCGATTCAGAGGACGTCAGAGTGTGGAAGGGGTTCTCTCTCCCGCTGTAGGAGAATCTCCCCTCCCCCTCTGTCGACTCATACTCAACTTCGTCGACCATTCTTGATGTTGCTGCTGCTGTTGTCTGTGCAGTTGTTGTTGTTGTCATTACTGCTGCTGTTGTGTTTGCGGCTTTAGCCGCAATTCTTACGTCACCTGATCCAAGGCTGGACCGGCGCTTGACGAGGTTGGGCTGAGGCTGGAGCTTCTTCCTCCTCTTCTTCCTCCCCTCTTCCTTTGTTGACTGGTGGTCCGATGTCGAAGCCACCGGTACAATATCACCCGATTTCATGAGCTCGGGTCGCTCTACTGGCTCCATCACACTTCTTACTCACACTTAGTGTCTCTATTTGATTTTAATTAAAAAAAAAGATCGCACTGTTTCTGCGGGATTTGAACCCGGCGCCGCGAAGTCACTGGTGTTCACTCTACCGCGGAGCTACCGATTGTTACGATCTTTCGGTGATAATTTCCGCACTTAACGTTTTACTCCTTTCGCACTAAGTCGACACGTCTGCACTTGGTGAAGGTCTGTGAACGACTGAAGCACTGACTCTATCTCTTCGGCTACTGGTTTGTTAATAAAACTTGTGCCAACTGTAGCACTAGAGTATTGCGAACTATAGTTTTTTATTTTTGAATTTTTTGGAAATCGAAGCACTCGCGAACTGCACTACACCGAGGTATGTGAACGACTGACAAGCGCACGGTTTGCAATGGAAGGTGCAGAGGAGGCCGCGGAGAAATTCGAGGCGATGACAAGGGACGCGTTGCGGGAAGAATTGAAGCAACGCGGGCTTGCACAGGGCGGCTTGAAGGAGGACTTGCTGCAGCGACTGCGGGTCACGGCAAATCCGGTGGGGGCAGCTGAAAAACCAGCTGTGAGCGGCGGGGCCGGCAAACCAGCTGGGAAAGGCAGTGCGGGTAAATCGAACGAAAGTCAGGATTTGCGCAGGGAGTTGCAACGAGTCCAGGAGAAACTGGCAGAGATGTTGACCCGGTCGAAGGGTGCAGCAGAGGACAAAGTGCCAGAAGTCAGCGTCTCAACACCTGTAGGCGAATGCTGTGCGAGGAACCGCTACACGGTCCGAGATGTCGCGGTCATGATCCCGGAGTTCGACCCGAAGGCATTCGCGGGACTCTCATCAAAAGCCTGGATGCGGAAGGTGGGAGATATTCGACGGGTATATGGGTTGGACGAGAAGCTGGTGCTGATGCCCGCGACGACGCGGTTGGTCGGGGCTGCCAAGCTATGGAGTCAAGGGGTCACGATGGAATCGCTGGAGGGGTTTTTCGGGGAACTGTGCCGCAACTTCCCGTCAGCGGAGGATGACGCAGACGTTCACGACCGACTGCGGGAACGCACTCAGAAGTCCGGAGAAGACCTGGAGGAGTATGTATTCCAGATGAAGGCGATCGCTTCCCGGGGTCAAGTGCAGGAAAGCACGCTGGTGAGGTACATCACGCAGGGAATCGTGGATGTGGAATGCGTAGAGGCGTTCCGAGCAATTAAGCCGGTATCCGTGAACGATATTCTGGAGAGGATCCGCTGGATAGTCGGACTCAGGGCAAGGAAACGGCGGTCGGTGGAGAAGCCCAAATATCGTGAGACGGAACTGCAGGAAGCTGGGCAAATAGCAAAGGCCAGAGGTGAAGTACGGTGCTTCCAGTGTCAGCAAGTGGGGCATTATAAAAAAGATTGCCCGGTGAGACGAACTCAAGCCGCGGAGGGGAGACAAAGCACTAGTGTAGGGAGGAATCCAGGAAATTCGCGGCAGATGCTGGTACGAACAGAGCGAACGGAGTACATGAAGCTGGCGACAGTAAATGGGCGCGAAGTGACAGCATTCATTGATCTCGGGAGCGATTGTGTAACGCTACGAAGAGCGGATGCAACAGCTGGGAACCTGGAATTCGCTTCATTTGAGACGGTTCTCAGTGGATTCGGTGGTGGAGTGTGCACTACGCTAGGACGCATGTATGCGGAAGTCTCCGTAGATCAGCTAACGGCTTGGTGCGAAATTTTCATTGTACCGGACGATAGCCAGCCGTATCAGATGATCATTGGGCGGAATCTCCTGGACCAACCACAGGTCAGGATCGAGAAATCGTTTCAGAAGCTGACAATCGCCGACAGTTTGCAGAGTGCGATGCAGCAAGTGCTTCGTGTCGAGGCGGGTGAGCAAAGGGGTGCGGGAAAGAAGCTGGAGGTGGCAGAGCTCGATGTTGGCAGAATCGTCGAACGGGACAAGCAAGAGTTGCTAGAAATTATAGACACCCATCGCGACTGTTTTGCTATGAACACCGAGGAATTGGGGGAGTCGAAGCTGGGCGAGTGCACAATTCAGTTGACGTCATCACAGCCAGTGTGTGTGCAATCGTATAGGCTCCCATTCGCTAAACGGGCAGTCGTCAAGGAGAAGGTGGAGGAATTACTGCAACTGGGAGTAATCCGGCCGGCGTCATCGGACTACCGTTCGCCAATTGTCTTGACCAAGAAAAAAGACGGCAGCGACAGATTTTGCATCGACTTTCGAGCTCTCAACAAAATCACGCAAAAGCGAAAGTTCCCGATGCCGGTAATCGACGAAGTGCTGACATCATTGAGTGGGAATTCTTACTTTACGGTGCTGGACTTAGCATCGGGATACCATCAAATCCGCATGGAGGAGGGAAGCAAGAAATACACCGCATTTGAAACGAACGAGGGATGCTTCGAATTCAACAGAATGCCCTTTGGGCTCGTGAATGCTCCGGCGCATTTCCAGGCATGCATGAACATGGTGAAGGCACGGCTGCGGAAGGGCGATGTGGCGGTGTACTTGGATGATACCATCATTGCCAGCAAAGCGGTGGAAGAGGGTCTGGAGAAGCTGCGAAGGTTTCTTAGTGCACTCCAGGAGTTTGGGTTGACGTTAAATATGAGAAAATGAGTTTTTTCAAAACGAGGATCGAGTTCCTCGGGTACGAGGTGGACAAAGACGGATTGAAGCCGAGTCGCAGAAAAACGATAGCGATTACGGAGTTTCCGAAACCCCGGAATGTTCATGAAGTTCGACGGTTCTTGGGTCTCACTGGATTCTTCCGGAAGTTCGTGAGGGACTATGCCCGAGTCGCGATACCACTGACGGATTTGACAAAGGTGGATCAGGAATTCGTATGGGCTGCTCAACAAGAGGAGGCGTTTCAACGGCTTAAGGAGATTTTAAGCAATCCCCCGGTGCTGGTGCTTTTTGACCCAGAGTGTGAGCACGAAGTACACACTGATGCGTCGGCAGTTGGGCTGGCCGGAGTACTGTTCCAGCGGGCGAAGGAAGACTCGACCCTGCGTCCAGTTCTGTTCTATAGCCGCAAGCTGTCAGAGGATGAATTGAAGTATGACTCCTACGAGCTGGAGGTCCTGGCGATCGTGGACAGCCTCGAGCGATTCCGAGTGTATCTGCTAGGAAGGGAATTCAAGGTGGTGACGGATTGTGAGGCTATCATCGCAACGAAGAACAAACCCAAGATAATCCCCCGAGTGGGAAGGTGGTGGCTGAAGCTGCAGGAGTTTGCATTCGAGACGGTGCATCAACCAGGAAGGAAGGCAGCATATGTGGACGCACTCAGTCGTCACCCGGTGGAGGAGGAGAAAAACGTGGAAGAGGCGTCCTTGTTTGTACTGAACCTGCACATCACGGACGACGATTGGTTGGCGACGATGCAGTGGCAAGATCCCAAGTTGCGGGACATCATAAGGGAGATGAAAGTGACCGAATCAACGACAAAGAAAAGACAGCTGCAGAAGGAGTTCCAACTCAAGGGGCTACGTTTGTTTCGACTAGTGGGGGGCGTTGCAAAGTGGGTGGTGCCGCATTCGATACGGTGGCGAATATTGAAGCTCTGCCATGACGATATGGGCCACTTAGCGGAGGAAAAGACGCTGATCCGAGTACGAGAAACGTTCTGGTTCCCAAGGATGCGGAGTTTCACCCGCGAATACATCAAGGGCTGTGTGGACTGCGCTTTTGCGAAAAGGAAGGGTGGAATGGCCGAAGGGGAGCTTCATAGTGCGGATTGAGTTCCCTTACCGTTTGATACAGTGCATCTCGATCACCTCGGACCATTGACTCGAGGGAAAGGCGGGAAGAGGTATGTACTAGCGATGGTGGAAAGCTTCAGGAAGTACGTGGTACTACGAGCGGTAAAAACTGCTAACTCGAAGGGAGTTCTCAACGTGTTGAACGAGGTATCGGGGTACTTTGGCGTGCCAAGACGTATCGTCACTGATCGTGGGACAGCGTTCACCTCGAAGGCATTTACACAGCACTGCGAGCACAATGTGGTGCAGCACATCAAGACCGCAGTGAGGACTCCCAGAGCAAATGGCCTGGCCGAACGGTGCAACCGCACAATTCTGGCGGCCCCTCCGAGGGACATCGAGGGGAACAAGCTGCTGTTGGAGCTAGGTAGGCCTGAAGCAGTTGAGCCAAAAGAGATGGAACGAAGAAGAGCATCAGCCTTGCAGAACATCGAGAGGAGCCAGGGGGATCAGAAACGACGGTATGATCTGCGGCATCGTAAGCCATCCAAGTTCGAGGTGGATGACTTCGTATTGGTCGAGCATGAAGCAGCCGCAACAGGTCAGTCCCGTAAGTTGGAGCCACTCTTTCGGGGGCCATATATTATAGGTCAGGTTCTGCCGAACGACCGGTACATAGTCGAAGACGTCCCAGGTATGCAGCGAAACCAGAGGAAATTCCGCACCGTAATGAGCTCTGACAAGATCAAACCGTGGTGTGAACTACCGGATGAAGGGCTAGTAAGCGCGAAAGACGATGCGTCGACATCGGACACTGACGGGGAAGCTGATAACGTTGACTCTGCTGATGGAGTAAACGAAGATGGTGCCGGGGTAAGAACTGGCATAGACAACCCGGATCGTGGGGGCACGATCGTTTAAGGATGGCCGAATATAAAGTAATGAGAAGGGCGCAAGCTGATGATGAGCAGATGGAGAGCAGTCACCCACGAGCCGCCGAAGTAATCACATCTCGTGTATACATATCGATCATATGAATAAAGTGGAACTTGAATAGAATCGGTTTGTTTTATTTCTGTTCTTCACTTTACATCTTTTTTTTTTTTTTTTTTTTTTTAATTCATTTTTATTTTGGAATTCATAAAAACTTATATGCTAGACAAAAATGCTTAAAACTAGTTGAACGAACAGAATTACGATATATATAACTTACTGGCCCTAGGCGGGCACTCTAAGCTAAACTTAATCTTATCCTATGTCTTTCGACTTAAACTAAAACTCCATGCATTTAAAGAATAATTTCATGATCTGTACGACTTATTATTAAGAAAAATTGAGAAATAAAACTTAATGACTGAACAGGATTTACTTAAAACTTATAACCTAACTTACACACTACCTTAAAATTAACTTAAACTAACTTAAGCTAAACTACATACATATACATATGTATATATGAATGCATAGACATATGTATACATATATGTACTTAATATATACAATGTATACACATAGATACACAGTGGTGTACCCATGTGAATACTAATATTTTTTTTTTTTTTTTTTTTTTATTTTTTTTTATTTTATGTTTTTTTTTTTTTTTTTTTTTTATATATATATATTTACATCAACAAACTACCTTAGGCTATGTAGGTCGGCCATAGGTTGCAGCTTATAGATTTTCATCTATTCCGCTGCAAGACAGAGACCGACTGCTCCCCATAAGGGGGAACGCGCTACCCTTTCTACCCCGGGTCTAAAGGGTTCGATGAGGGAGTTCCCTCTCTCCCCAGCCACCAGAATTTTCGATGTTGCGATGCAACATCCAGAACATCTCTCCTTGATACCGCCGTACTGAAGCGGAGGAGACCCTCCTCAGGTCGTGGTTGAGTCGACCATCCACAGTTGAACGGGCTATGTGGAAGATGAGCGGTACCGCATTTATATTTTGTAACAGCCCGTTTTTGTCTAAATGGAGAAAGGCTTCTGGGGGGACGAAGCCGTTGTGACGTACCCTTTCGTGGTATTGGGGATTGGGGTAGTAAGCCCCTGAGATCAAGTTATTGGACGAGTTCATCGCTCTAGCAGTGTGACCTCGAACCAACTTCAACAGGAAATTGTCCACTCTTATCAGGTTTGCCCTGTTGTATAAGACCTCATTGGAATAGTATTTTATGTACTGGGACTCTGGAGTTCGATAAAGGCGAAGGCAAGCCCTAAGACAAGCCCTCTCGAACAACCGAATCTTTTCCATTAAGCTTGCACTCACGTTGAACCACACGGGACAGCCATAGGTGAGCATTGGCCGGATGAGCGCCATGTAGCAGATGACCTTCACCCTTGCATCGAGTTGGCTGTTGTAAAACAGTCTCTTTGCAAGGGCAAAAGCGCCTCGGGCCCTGGCCAGAGCAGCATCTACATGTTTATTAAAATACAGATACTGGTCTAGCCAGATCCCGAGGTATCTGACTACAGTCCTTTGCGCCAGTGGTTCCCCGTGTCGTCCAACGATTGAGAACTTTCGCCAATTCTTTTTCGTGTCCGCCGAGGCCTTATACAACGGCGTCCTGAACAGAATGGTTTCCGACTTCTGGAAGTTGATACTCAACTTCCAGTCATCGCAACTTCTCATGAATGAATCGAAGTCACCCTGCGTGAGGGTAGTGATTTCCTCGATCTTTTTGCCTGATCTGTACACGATTAAGTCATCGGCATACGCAATTGCATGAGGAAGAGAACTTAACAGATCGCTCAAGTAAATGTTGAACAGGATCGGCGAATTAACGGCACCCTGTTGGAGACCATTTTTTACCTCAAATATACCTGTGGAGGTCACGTTGCCATTCTTGACTACGAACCGTCTACCGGTAAGCATGTTACACAGTAGGTACAGCAGTGGTTTGCTTATGCCTAGCCGATTGAGCTTGTAAAAAAGACCTTCTAACCATACGGTGTCAAAGGCCTTCTCCAGGTCAATCAAGCAGGCACCCGTACATTGTTTCTGGCTCTTGTTCCATTGGATATCCGACACCAGTTTCGACGCAGCATGAATAGTGTCATGCCCCGCTTTGAAACCGAATTGGTTATCCGGAATTATATTTTTGTCCTTAGTCCAGTTGATCAGAGTTCTATTGATCACCTTCTCGAATACCTTGCTGATATTCGGAAGGAGACTTATTGACCGGAGGTTGCAAGGATTCGAAGAATCTTTTCCTCTCTTGGATATGGGTTGCACAATCGCAGTTTTCCAATGCTCTGGATAATGTGCATTATTCAAAGCATTGTTAAACAGGATTGTGTACATATTAACCACTTCCAGGGGGAGGTGTCTTAGCACAATGTTGGAGATCCCGTCGATTCCAACAGACTTTTTCTTCTTTAATGATTCGAAGACCGCTTGGAGTTCTGTCTTCGATATGAACGGGGGTTGAACCCCTTCGTCGGCGATGGCATTATCTGCCATGTTATCATCATTGAACACGACAAAGCCAGTGTTCTCAGATCGCCATTGTTGCATGTCTTCTCGAAGTTGAGAGTTGCTAGCCAGTACGCGGTTATCCAAGTCGTGGTTCGGGCGAACGCTCTCATTCACTTTGTACACTTCTTGGAAGACCGCGCCTAGTACCTCCATTTTTTCTTGCGGATCTTCGACCACAAAGAAGTTATCGTCGAGTACGGCATTATCTGGAGTGATACCTGCTGTAGTCAGTATACGTTCGTTGTCCGTCGTTCTGGGAAGTTTAAGACACGGAAGATCGCTATTTTTGCTACGGAAGAATTTGTTTATTTGCGGGAACATGCTCGGGTTGTTAGATCTAACAGCCCGAATCTTATCATTCCAGTAAGAATTAACAGAAAGTCTGTAATTCTGGGCAATTAATGTCTGAATGTTCTTAATTAGCGATTTCAGTGTCCTAACTTCCTCACTACGTCTGTCAGTAAACCGCCTGTACAAGTTTTTTAATCTTGTTAGGAGTCTACTTTTTTGTTGGTGTAGTGCGTCAATTGTCGCATTGCGGTAAATGTCTTGGTTGTTTGTACGTATATACCGTGGTATCGTGCTGTCCATCGTTCGTTTGATTGTCTCGTCCAATTGAATTAGATACATGTCAATCTCTTCGTTTGACAAGTTTCTATTGGACGGTATGTGGAGCTCGTTCGAAGAGAGTGCTCGCGTCATTTGTCTGGAGAAGCGTGTCCATCGAGCCCTACTGTAATTGTAGGGGTACGTTTGAACAAACTCTCCTAAGTCCGCAATGTCGTTGGGGATCTTGATTTCGGCACTGAGTCCGCAATGGTCACTGAGATACACGAATGTGTTCAAACAGTTTACCGTTTGTGCGTCTGTGTCTGTCAGCTGCAGTCTTGCGTCTAACAACAGGAGATCCAGATAAGAGCCGCTCCTGGGATAGGACGAGATCTCTGTTGCCTTCAAATCGAGTCTATACTCGACACTGTGCAAGCAAAACCAGCTGTAAAGCTGGTCCCCTCTATTGTTGGAAATTGTGTTTCCCCAATATCCATGTCGGGCATTTAAGTCCCCGGCCAAAATAAAATAGTTCTCCTCCGAGTCCAGCCTTAGGCATCGGAAGAGTGAATCGAGCTCTGATATAGTCGTTCTGGAACTAGGGTTGCCGGAGGAGTAGACCGACACCGCATACAACCTCCTTCCACTGCGGAGCGAAATGCACACGATGCAGGCCTCCAACTCCTGAAACCTTCGTACTTCACTACTATACACTACTTTATGTTTAATGTTATTTTTTATGAAGATTGCAACACCGCCTCCACCACTGGAATTGGGCCGGTCTCTTCTAACAACATTATAATTACTGTGCTCCAGTATGCCTCTCCGAGTTAGCTTGGTTTCGCTAATCAGCATCAGCTCTGGGCTTTGATCGTCCAACAATCTATAGAGCTCGTTTTTTCGTGGGACCCCTATCAATGAATTTGCATTCACTGCAAGGATCTTAAAAATACTCTCCGTCTGCGCAGCCATTAAGACTTTTGACGTGGTTGGTTCTGCAGGAGCGCCAGAATTTGGCCGACCTGCTCCTCTAACCGAGCCATACGCCCTTCAATGGAAGCTTTCCATTCAGGCGCTGGTTCGAGTGCTTTTGGCACTGAAGGTTGCGGCACTACCTTTGGTAGTTGCTGCTTTTCCGTGCTCGTCTGGCCGGACGCCATTTGGGCGTAGGTCAATTGAGGAGTTACGGGAATGGCTGCCCCGAGCAGCTTTTTCATAGGGGGCTGCTTCTGCAGAACCGTTTTTGCTTTCCGCTCTTGAAACTTAGGGCAACCCCGATAGTTAGCGGTGTGCCCCGCGTTTCCGCAGAGTACGCACTTGAGCTGACTCTTGTCAGCTGCTCCCTTTTGCCCCAGAGGACAATTCTCCGCACTGTGGTTCTCACTGCACTTGACGCATCGAGGCTGCATGTGGCAGTTCGACGCGGCGTGTCCGAACCTTTGGCAGCGAGCACATTGAAGAGTGCCATCGCGCCTTCTAATGCTGTCCCAGACGCAATAGTAGTCAGCCAGACGATCTTTATCGTTTAGCTTATCTATTTTGCTATTGGGTGTAGCCTGCACAATGAAGAACGGTAATTTCCGCCCCTCCCTTTTTGCCTTAGCTGTGGTGAAGGGCTTGACTCCGACGATCTCGACACCGTCACACACATGCTCCTTGAGCAGTTGGAAGATCTCCTCCGCTTCGAGCGGTCCGGAGATCTTTAATAATTTTGACTGGAGTTTTTCTCCTTTTGGCGTAAAGGAGAAGAACTCCATCGTCGACCGCTTTAGTACCTTCTTAATTTTGTTATATTGGTCTACTGTCTTGCAGCAGATTGAGTATTTTTCGAACCCTTTATTTTTTTAATTAGAAAGTTACCACTACCTATGGCCGTCCTACATACCTGTGCAGTGTAAATGACATCCGGCTTGTACAGGTTGATCGGTGGCACTTTTTCCTTCTTTTGCTGTGGTTGTTGCTGGTGTACTGCATGTTGCTGCTGCTTGTCTTGTTGCGATGTTGCTTTCTTTTGTTGCTGATTTTGCTGTTGTTGCTGCTTTTGCTGTTGTTGCTGCTTTTGCTGTTGTTGCTGCTTTTGCTGTTGTTGCTGCTTTTGCTTTTGTTGCTGCACTGATGGCTGTTGAAGCTGCTTCTTCTGTTTAGGCGCTGCTTGCTGTTGTTGTTGCTGCGCCTGATTCGCCCACTGACTTGATTCGGGCAACGTTTTTTGTTGTTGTTGCCCGCGTTGTAGGATTTCTTCCTCCTTCCTTCTCCTTTCGAGAGTTCTTCGGCGTAGCTCTCTAATCTCTTGAAGGAGTTTGTCAGTCTCCTCCCTCAGATTCGAGACTTTCGTTTCCTTGGAGCGAATGATCGCCTCTACTTCTTCTTCGGTGTCGGAGGGCACCGATTCGAAGCTTATGCTGCTTACGGCAAATCGCCCCTCTCTCCCATCAGACACATATGAATATGCGTCATCTTCTGCATCGCCCTCGTGGGAAGTCTCGTCCGATGACGTAGACGCTGCACACGCTTCCTCTTGGGCTTTTTTGGGTGACGCGTTTGTGTTGCGTCGTTTCGAACTGGAGGAGGTCTGCTTTTTCCTCCTCCTCTTCGTACCTCCATCGTTGGCAACCGTTGCTTGGTGGCGTGACTCTTCTGTCACCGGTTGCTGGTTCCCGCCGACCTCTTTTGGGCGAGCGGACTGCCCGTTCTCCACCATGATTTGCACTGACTCACTTATCCAGTGCAAATTTGTATAGTGGGAGAAGAAAAAATTAAAAAAGGAGATTGCTCCCGCTGGGTTTCGAACCCAGCCCTATTGGTTCCCGGCTGTGCACCTTAGGCTCTCGGCCACGACCTTGTTGCGGATCCCCAAGTTGTTTACACTACTTGACTGCACTTTTTATTTTTATTTTTTCACTTTGAATAACTAAGCCGAAACACATGCGCACTGTTCAAAGATCGGTGAACGACTGATCACTTTACATCTCAGAAGTGGGATATTACAACCGTTCAGTCTGCGTTCGCGAAAGAAAAAAAAAAAGTGAAAAAAAAAAACCCGCGCGGGGGAAAACATTTTTTTTTGTTGCTGGCGTGTGTGCGAAGATAGCGGCTTTGAACCCGATGGTGGTGTCGGAAAGGAGAAAAAAAAACGAAAAGAAAAGAAGAAATTTCGCGCAGGAGGCGGTTTTTTTTTGTGGTTCGCCGGCTCGGTCGCTTTTTTTTTTTTTTGTTAGCTCTGTGGTACGCCGAAGAGTCAATTCTCTGAATTTGGTTTTTTTCTTTGTAACGGGCTCGACAAGCGCACGGTTTGCAATGGAAGGTGCAGAGGAGTCCGCGGAGAAATTCGAGGCGATGACAAGGGACGCGTTGCGGGAAGAATTGAAGCAACGCGGGCTTGCACAGGGCGGCCTGAAGGAGGACTTGCTGCAGCGACTGCGGGTCACGGCAAATCCGGTGGGGGCAGCTGAAAAACCAGCTGTGAGCGGCGGGGCCGGCAAACCAGCTGGGAAAGGCAGTGCGGGTAAATCGAACGAAATTCAGGATTTGCGCAGGGAGTTGCAACGAGTCCAGGAGAAACTGGCAGAGATGTTGACCCGGTCGAAGGGTGCAGCAGAGGACAAAGTGCCAGAAGTCAGCGTCTCAACCCCTGTAGGCGAATGCTGTGCGAGGAACCGCTACACGGTCCGAGATGTCGCGGTCATGATCCCGGAGTTCGACCCGAAGGCATTCACGGGACTCTCATCAAAAGCCTGGATGCGGAAGGTGGGAGATATTCGACGGGTATATGGGTTGGACGAGAAGCTGGTGCTGATGCCCGCGACGACGCGGTTGGTCGGGGCTGCCAAGCTATGGAGTCAAGGGGTCACGATGGAATCGCTGGAGGGGTTTTTCGGGGAACTGTGCCGCAACTTCCCGTCAGCGGAGGATGACGCAGACGTTCACGACCGACTGCGGGAACGCACTCAGAAGTCCGGAGAAGACCTGGAGGAGTATGTATTCCAGATGAAGGCGATCGCTTCCCGGGGTCAAGTGCAGGAAAGCACGCTGGTGAGGTACATCACGCAGGGAATCGTGGATGTGGAATGCGTAGAGGCGTTCCGAGCAATTAAGCCGGTATCCGTGAACGATATTCTGGAGAGGATCCGCTGGATAGTCGGACTCAGGGCAAGGAAACGGCGGTCGGTGGAGAAGCCCAAATATCGTGAGACGGAACTGCAGGAAGCTGGGCAAATAGCAAAGGCCAGAGGTGAAGTACGGTGCTTCCAGTGTCAGCAAGTGGGGCATTATAAAAAAGATTGCCCGGTGAGACGCACTCAAGCCGCGGAGGGGAGACAAAGCACTAGTGTAGGGAGGAATCCAGGAAATTCGCGGCAGATGCTGGTACGAACAGAGCGAACGGAGTACATGAAGCTGGCGACAGTAAATGGGCGCGAAGTGACAGCATTCATTGATCTCGGGAGCGATTGTGTAACGCTACGAAGAGCGGATGCAACAGCTGGGAACCTGGAATTCGCTTCATTTGAGACGGTTCTCAGTGGATTCGGTGGTGGAGTGTGCACTACGCTAGGACGCATGTATGCGGAAGTCTCCGTAGATCAGCTAACGGCTTGGTGCGAAATTTTCATTGTACCGGACGATAGCCAGCCGTATCAGATGATCATTGGGCGGAATCTCCTGGACCAACCACAGGTCAGGATCGAGAAATCGTTTCAGAAGCTGACAATCGCCGACAGTTTGCAGAGTGCGATGCAGCAAGTGCTTCGTGTCGAGGCGGGTGAGCAAAGGGGTGCGGGAAAGAAGCTGGAGGTGGCAGAGCTCGATGTTGGCAGAATCGTCGAACGGGACAAGCAAGAGTTGCTAGAAATTATAGACACCCATCGCGACTGTTTTGCTATGAACACCGAGGAATTGGGGGAGTCGAAGCTGGGCGAGTGCACAATTCAGTTGACGTCATCACAGCCAGTGTGTGTGCAATCGTATAGGCTCCCATTCGCTAAACGGGCAGTCGTCAAGGAGAAGGTGGAGGAATTACTGCAACTGGGAGTAATCCGGCCGGCGTCATCGGACTACCGTTCGCCAATTGTCTTGACCAAAAAAAAAGACGGCAGCGACAGATTTTGCATCGACTTTCGAGCTCTCAACAAAATCACGCAAAAGCGAAAGTTCCCGATGCCGGTAATCGACGAAGTGCTGACATCATTGAGTGGGAATTCTTACTTTACGGTGCTGGACTTAGCATCGGGATACCATCAAATCCGCATGGAGGAGGGAAGCAAGAAATACACCGCATTTGAAACGAACGAGGGATGCTTCGAATTCAACAGAATGCCCTTTGGGCTCGTGAATGCTCCGGCGCATTTCCAGGCATGCATGAACATGGTGAAGGCACGGCTGCGGAAGGGCGATGTGGCGGTGTACTTGGATGATACCATCATTGCCAGCAAAGCGGTGGAAGAGGGTCTGGAGAAGCTGCGAAGGTTTCTTAGTGCACTCCAGGAGTTTGGGTTGACGTTAAATATGAGAAAATGAGTTTTTTCAAAACGAGGATCGAGTTCCTCGGGTACGAGGTGGACAAAGACGGATTGAAGCCGAGTCGCAGAAAAACGATAGCGATTACGGAGTTTCCGAAACCCCGGAATGTTCATGAAGTTCGACGGTTCTTGGGTCTCACTGGATTCTTCCGGAAGTTCGTGAGGGACTATGCCCGAGTCGCGATACCACTGACGGATTTGACAAAGGTGGATCAGGAATTCGTATGGGCTGCTCAACAAGAGGAGGCGTTTCAACGGCTTAAGGAGATTTTAAGCAATCCCCCGGTGCTGGTGCTTTTTGACCCAGAGTGTGAGCACGAAGTACACACTGATGTGTCGGCAGTTGGGCTGGCCGGAGTACTGTTCCAGCGGGCGAAGGAAGACTCGACCCTGCGTCCAGTTCTGTTCTATAGCCGCAAGCTGTCAGAGGATGAATTGAAGTATGACTCCTACGAGCTGGAGGTCCTGGCGATCGTGGACAGCCTCGAGCGATTCCGAGTGTATCTGCTAGGAAGGGAATTCAAGGTGGTGACGGATTGTGAGGCTATCATCGCAACGAAGAACAAACCCAAGATAATCCCCCGAGTGGGAAGGTGGTGGCTGAAGCTGCAGGAGTTTGCATTCGAGACGGTGCATCAACCAGGAAGGAAGGCAGCATATGTGGACGCACTCAGTCGTCACCCGGTGGAGGAGGAGAAAAACGTGGAAGAGGCGTCCTTGTTTGTACTGAACCTGCACATCACGGACGACGATTGGTTGGCGACGATGCAGTGGCAAGATCCCAAGTTGCGGGACATCATAAGGGAGATGAAAGTGACCGAATCAACGACAAAGAAAAGACAGCTGCAGAAGGAGTTCCAACTCAAGGGGCTACGTTTGTTTCGACTAGTGGGGGGCGTTGCAAAGTGGGTGGTGCCGCATTCGATACGGTGGCGAATATTGAAGCTCTGCCATGACGATATGGGCCACTTAGCGGAGGAAAAGACGCTGATCCGAGTACGAGAAACGTTCTGGTTCCCAAGGATGCGGAGTTTCACCCGCGAATACATCAAGGGCTGTGTGGACTGCGCTTTTGCGAAAAGGAAGGGTGGAATGGCCGAAGGGGAGCTTCATAGTGCGGATTGAGTTCCCTTACCGTTTGATACAGTGCATCTCGATCACCTCGGACCATTGACTCGAGGGAAAGGCGGGAAGAGGTATGTACTAGCGATGGTGGAAAGCTTCAGGAAGTACGTGGTACTACGAGCGGTAAAAACTGCTAACTCGAAGGGAGTTCTCAACGTGTTGAACGAGGTATCGGGGTACTTTGGCGTGCCAAGACGTATCGTCACTGATCGTGGGACAGCGTTCACCTCGAAGGCATTTACACAGCACTGCGAGCACAATGTGGTGCAGCACATCAAGACCGCAGTGAGGACTCCCAGAGCAAATGGCCTGGCCGAACGGTGCAACCGCACAATTCTGGCGGCCCCTCCGAGGGACATCGAGGGGAACAAGCTGCTGTTGGAGCTAGGTAGGCCTGAAGCAGTTGAGCCAAAAGAGATGGAACGAAGAAGAGCATCAGCCTTGCAGAACATCGAGAGGAGCCAGGGGGATCAGAAACGACGGTATGATCTGCGGCATCGTAAGCCATCCAAGTTCGAGGTGGATGACTTCGTATTGGTCGAGCATGAAGCAGCCGCAACAGGTCAGTCCCGTAAGTTGGAGCCACTCTTTCGGGGGCCATATATTATAGGTCAGGTTCTGCCGAACGACCGGTACATAGTCGAAGACGTCCCAGGTATGCAGCGAAACCAGAGGAAATTCCGCACCGTAATGAGCTCTGACAAGATCAAACCGTGGTGTGAACTACCGGATGAAGGGCTAGTAAGCGCGAAAGACGATGCGTCGACATCGGACACTGACGGGGAAGCTGATGACGTTGACTCTGCTGATGGAGTAAACGAAGATGGTGCCGGGGTAAGAACTGGCATAGACAACCCGGATCGTGGGGGCACGATCGTTTAAGGATGGCCGAATATAAAGTAATGAGAAGGGCGCAAGCTGATGATGAGCAGATGGAGAGCAGTCACCCACGAGCCGCCGAAGTAATCACATCTCGTGTATACATATCGATCATATGAATAAAGTGGAACTTGAATAGAATCGGTTTGTTTTATTTCTGTTCTTCACTTTACATCTCAGAAGTGGGATATTACAACCGTTCAGTCTGCGTTCGCGAAAGAAAAAAAAAAGTGAAAAAAAACCCGCGCGGGGGAAAACATTTTTTTTTTGTTGCTGGCGTGTGTGCGAAGATAGCGGCTTTGAACCCGATGGTGGTGTCGGAAAGGAGAAAAAAAAACGAAAAGAAAAGAAGAAATTTCGCGCAGGAGGCGGTTTTTTTTTTGTGGTTCGCCGGCTCGGTCGCTTTTTTTTTTTTTTGTTAGCTCTGTGGTACGCCGAAGAGTCAATTCTCTGAATTTGGTTTTTTTCTTTGTAACGGGCTCGACAAGCGCACGGTTTGCAATGGAAGGTGCAGAGGAGTCCGCGGAGAAATTCGAGGCGATGACAAGGGACGCGTTGCGGGAAGAATTGAAGCAACGCGGGCTTGCACAGGGCGGCCTGAAGGAGGACTTGCTGCAGCGACTGCGGGTCACGGCAAATCCGGTGGGGGCAGCTGAAAAACCAGCTGTGAGCGGCGGGGCCGGCAAACCAGCTGGGAAAGGCAGTGCGGGTAAATCGAACGAAATTCAGGATTTGCGCAGGGAGTTGCAACGAGTCCAGGAGAAACTGGCAGAGATGTTGACCCGGTCGAAGGGTGCAGCAGAGGACAAAGTGCCAGAAGTCAGCGTCTCAACACCTGTAGGCGAATGCTGTGCGAGGAACCGCTACACGGTCCGAGATGTCGCGGTCATGATCCCGGAGTTCGACCCGAAGGCATTCACGGGACTCTCATCAAAAGCCTGGATGCGGAAGGTGGGAGATATTCGACGGGTATATGGGTTGGACGAGAAGCTGGTGCTGATGCCCGCGACGACGCGGTTGGTCGGGGCTGCCAAGCTATGGAGTCAAGGGGTCACGATGGAATCGCTGGAGGGGTTTTTCGGGGAACTGTGCCGCAACTTCCCGTCAGCGGAGGATGACGCAGACGTTCACGACCGACTGCGGGAACGCACTCAGAAGTCCGGAGAAGACCTGGAGGAGTATGTATTCCAGATGAAGGCGATCGCTTCCCGGGGTCAAGTGCAGGAAAGCACGCTGGTGAGGTACATCACGCAGGGAATCGTGGATGTGGAATGCGTAGAGGCGTTCCGAGCAATTAAGCCGGTATCCGTGAACGATATTCTGGAGAGGATCCGCTGGATAGTCGGACTCAGGGCAAGGAAACGGCGGTCGGTGGAGAAGCCCAAATATCGTGAGACGGAACTGCAGGAAGCTGGGCAAATAGCAAAGGCCAGAGGTGAAGTACGGTGCTTCCAGTGTCAGCAAGTGGGGCATTATAAAAAAGATTGCCCGGTGAGACGAACTCAAGCCGCGGAGGGGAGACAAAGCACTAGTGTAGGGAGGAATCCAGGAAATTCGCGGCAGATGCTGGTACGAACAGAGCGAACGGAGTACATGAAGCTGGCGACAGTAAATGGGCGCGAAGTGACAGCATTCATTGATCTCGGGAGCGATTGTGTAACGCTACGAAGAGCGGATGCAACAGCTGGGAACCTGGAATTCGCTTCATTTGAGACGGTTCTCAGTGGATTCGGTGGTGGAGTGTGCACTACGCTAGGACGCATGTATGCGGAAGTCTCCGTAGATCAGCTAACGGCTTGGTGCGAAATTTTCATTGTACCGGACGATAGCCAGCCGTATCAGATGATCATTGGGCGGAATCTCCTGGACCAACCACAGGTCAGGATCGAGAAATCGTTTCAGAAGCTGACAATCGCCGACAGTTTGCAGAGTGCGATGCAGCAAGTGCTTCGTGTCGAGGCGGGTGAGCAAAGGGGTGCGGGAAAGAAGCTGGAGGTGGCAGAGCTCGATGTTGGCAGAATCGTCGAACGGGACAAGCAAGAGTTGCTAGAAATTATAGACACCCATCGCGACTGTTTTGCTATGAACACCGAGGAATTGGGGGAGTCGAAGCTGGGCGAGTGCACAATTCAGTTGACGTCATCACAGCCAGTGTGTGTGCAATCGTATAGGCTCCCATTCGCTAAACGGGCAGTCGTCAAGGAGAAGGTGGAGGAATTACTGCAACTGGGAGTAATCCGGCCGGCGTCATCGGACTACCGTTCGCCAATTGTCTTGACCAAGAAAAAAGACGGCAGCGACAGATTTTGCATCGACTTTCGAGCTCTCAACAAAATCACGCAAAAGCGAAAGTTCCCGATGCCGGTAATCGACGAAGTGCTGACATCATTGAGTGGGAATTCTTACTTTACGGTGCTGGACTTAGCATCGGGATACCATCAAATCCGCATGGAGGAGGGAAGCAAGAAATACACCGCATTTGAAACGAACGAGGGATGCTTCGAATTCAACAGAATGCCCTTTGGGCTCGTGAATGCTCCGGCGCATTTCCAGGCATGCATGAACATGGTGAAGGCACGGCTGCGGAAGGGCGATGTGGCGGTGTACTTGGATGATACCATCATTGCCAGCAAAGCGGTGGAAGAGGGTCTGGAGAAGCTGCGAAGGTTTCTTAGTGCACTCCAGGAGTTTGGGTTGACGTTAAATATGAGAAAATGAGTTTTTTTCAAAACGAGGATCGAGTTCCTCGGGTACGAGGTGGACAAAGACGGATTGAAGCCGAGTCGCAGAAAAACGATAGCGATTACGGAGTTTCCGAAACCCCGGAATGTTCATGAAGTTCGACGGTTCTTGGGTCTCACTGGATTCTTCCGGAAGTTCGTGAGGGACTATGCCCGAGTCGCGATACCACTGACGGATTTGACAAAGGTGGATCAGGAATTCGTATGGGCTGCTCAACAAGAGGAGGCGTTTCAACGGCTTAAGGAGATTTTAAGCAATCCCCCGGTGCTGGTGCTTTTTGACCCAGAGTGTGAGCACGAAGTACACACTGATGCGTCGGCAGTTGGGCTGGCCGGAGTACTGTTCCAGCGGGCGAAGGAAGACTCGACCCTGCGTCCAGTTCTGTTCTATAGCCGCAAGCTGTCAGAGGATGAATTGAAGTATGACTCCTACGAGCTGGAGGTCCTGGCGATCGTGGACAGCCTCGAGCGATTCCGAGTGTATCTGCTAGGAAAGGAATTCAAGGTGGTGACGGATTGTGAGGCTATCATCGCAACGAAGAACAAACCCAAGATAATCCCCCGAGTGGGAAGGTGGTGGCTGAAGCTGCAGGAGTTTGCATTCGAGACGGTGCATCAACCAGGAAGGAAGGCAGCATATGTGGACGCACTCAGTCGTCACCCGGTGGAGGAGGAGAAAAACGTGGAAGAGGCGTCCTTGTTTGTACTGAACCTGCACATCACGGACGACGATTGGTTGGCGACGATGCAGTGGCAAGATCCCAAGTTGCGGGACATCATAAGGGAGATGAAAGTGACCGAATCAACGACAAAGAAAAGACAGCTGCAGAAGGAGTTCCAACTCAAGGGGCTACGTTTGTTTCGACTAGTGGGGGGCGTTGCAAAGTGGGTGGTGCCGCATTCGATACGGTGGCGAATATTGAAGCTCTGCCATGACGATATGGGCCACTTAGCGGAGGAAAAGACGCTGATCCGAGTACGAGAAACGTTCTGGTTCCCAAGGATGCGGAGTTTCACCCGCGAATACATCAAGGGCTGTGTGGACTGCGCTTTTGCGAAAAGGAAGGGTGGAATGGCCGAAGGGGAGCTTCATAGTGCGGATTGAGTTCCCTTACCGTTTGATACAGTGCATCTCGATCACCTCGGACCATTGACTCGAGGGAAAGGCGGGAAGAGGTATGTACTAGCGATGGTGGAAAGCTTCACGAAGTACGTGGTACTACGAGCGGTAAAAACTGCTAACTCGAAGGGAGTTCTCAACGTGTTGAACGAGGTATCGGGGTACTTTGGCGTGCCAAGACGTATCGTCACTGATCGTGGGACAGCGTTCACCTCGAAGCCATTTGCACAGCACTGCGAGCACAATGTGGTGCAGCACATCAAGACCGCAGTGAGGACTCCCAGAGCAAATGGCCTGGCCGAACGGTGCAACCGCACAATTCTGGCGGCCTTGAAGTGTGCTCAATCAGCGGAGAAGTACTGGGCGGGTCATCTGCGGACTATTCAGTGGGCGATAAATACCGCACGGAACTCCACTACAAAAGCGAGTCCTCATGAGTTGCTTTTTGTGTATACGCCGAGGGACATCGAGGGGAACAAGCTGCTGTTGGAGCTAGGTAGGCCTGAAGCAGTTGAGCCAAAAGAGATGGAACGAAGAAGAGCATCAGCCTTGCAGAACATCGAGAGGAGCCAGGGGGATCAGAAACGACGGTATGATCTGCGGCATCGTAAGCCATCCAAGTTCGAGGTGGATGACCTCGTATTGGTCGAGCATGAAGCAGCCGCAACAGGTCAGTCCCGTAAGTTGGAGCCACTCTTTCGGGGGCCATATATTATAGGTCAGGTTCTGCCGAACGACCGGTACATAGTCGAAGACGTCCCAGGTATGCAGCGAAACCAGAGGAAATTCCGCACCGTAATGAGCTCTGACAAGATCAAACCGTGGTGTGAACTACCGGATGAAGGGCTAGTAAGCGCGAAAGACGATGCGTCGACATCGGACACTGACGGGGAAGCTGATGACGTTGACTCTGCTGATGGAGAAAACGAAGATGGTGCCGGGGTAAGAACTGGCATAGACAACCCGGATCGTGGGGGCACGATCGTTTAAGGATGGCCGAATATAAAGTAATGAGAAGGGCGCAAGCTGATGATGAGCAGATGGAGAGCAGTCACCGCCGAGCCGCCGAAGTAATCACATCTCGTGTATACATATCGATCATATGAATAAAGTGGAACTTGAATAGAATCGGTTTGTTTTATTTCTGTTCTTCACTTTACAGTGGTAGCTAGTTTTCTCTTAAGATTAAGACAGTAGTGCTTAAAAGTAAAACGACTATCAAAAATTATGCCCATGATATTAAGGTTATTTACATTTGGGATTAGTGTGGAAGAGTTGGTTAGAGCTAAATTAATGTCAAAATTATTACAGGACGTTTTTTTACATATATGAAGATGTTTGCTTTTTTCACGAGAGATGATGGAGCCTGAGAGATTCCACCATTGATTTATTTTCCAAAAGGAGTTTTGCGCGATTGTTGTCACTGCATTTGGATAATACGATTAAATCATCGGCGTATAGAACATGATCAATGTTTTTGTAACGAGCTATGCATTCACTAATGTCGTTGTACGCAATTATAAAGAGAGTAACTGAGAGCCGGGAGCCTTGGGGGATCCCGTTAGATAAATTATAAACCGTGGAGTAGGTGTTGTTTGCTTTTACCCAAAATTTACGGTTGGTGAGGAAGGATTTTATGTATGAGAGCATTCTTGATCCGA
This sequence comes from Eristalis intricaria, assembly GCA_964034865.1. Classification (NCBI taxonomy): domain Eukaryota; kingdom Metazoa; phylum Arthropoda; class Insecta; order Diptera; family Syrphidae; genus Eristalis; species Eristalis intricaria. Next base: position 23,232,146 of record OZ035875.1, on the reverse strand, counting down.
CTTTCCATTGGGTTAGTTTTCTAAAATAATATGAATCCCGATTCGATCAAAAGCTCTCTCAAAGTCGATTGATAAAATTGACACGTGGTTTTTGAATGACAACGCCCAGTTGACTACTTCATCGATGTGAGGTATCGTATTCCAACACCTTGCTTAGACATGGTAGTAACGAAATTGGTCTTGGGTTAGTGTTGTCTTTTGACGGTTTGACGATTGGAAAAAATTATGCCATGTTCAAAGATGTGATTGTACAGGCCGCGGATGCGCATTATAAATGAGTATGGGGTGTTGTAAAGCATGGGGTACGATATGCGGTCGTAGCCAGGTGTTTTCCCTTTCAAAGTTTTTAAACAGCTTATAAGCTCGAGTGGGGTGATTTGTTTCTCGATGGATTTAGCTGCGAAATGAATGTTGTATGCTGGGGGTGTGCTATGAATAGCTGATTGTTTGGTTGCAAGAAAGGTTGGGGAAAAGTTAAGATCACTGCTGTACTCGGACCACATTTTGCCAAAATGTTCGCAGATTTCGGATGGGCTTGTTAGTGACTGATTATCTGCAGCTAATGATTTAGTGGAGTATGGTATATAGTTGCCAGTAAGGGACTTAACATCAGCCCATATTTCTTTTGCAGTTGAGTTGGGGTTGATGTTGGGGGTTCCTGCGGAGCGTATGGTTTTGGTAATGGCTGCAGCTTCTTTTTTGATGTTATTCGATATTGGGATGCTATTGCTGGAGTCGGATATGTAGTTTTGGGAGGATGACAAGTTGGCGCGGTCAGTTTGAAATTTTGGAAGCGGTTTGGTATGAACTGCATTAATGCCAATGTCAAGACTTGTAATTATTGGCAGATGGTCACTACCATCAAGGATTTTCCGCATGGCTTTGGGCAACAACTCGGGTGATACCGCGTCCAAGTTTTGTGGGTTGAAAAATGGGTTGGTTGGCCGTTATTAAGGACTGCGAGGTCCGGTGTGAAAAGAAAACGTTCAAATACCTTTCCCCTGTGGAAATAAGCAGTGAACTGTTTAGGGGTGTGAGGAGAGGCGTTGGCAGGCAGGTGGGTTGCTTGCAGGGTAATTATAGAAGGCCTATGGCTATTTACTAGTAATTGTAGCTCATGACAATTATTGAAATAACCATTAAGGTTCCATTGACGAACCTTTAGCAGCTGTTTTGATGCAGGAGGTGTCTTATGTTCAGAATATATGGAATTATATCGAGAGAAGCCATTGTTGGTGTTATTATTGTTGGTGAACGGTTGAATTTGACTCGATTGAGCAGAGCCTGTGGCGATCGGGGCGTTTGGGGTCACGATTGCCCCAAGTTCTGGTCCATGGAGTCGTTACTGTTGGAATGGTTTGTGTTATTATATGCTTTCATGTTTTCATCAGAGGTGAGTTGGTTTTTATTGGAGAGATGTGATTTATAGTTTTTTTCTGTGGAGTTGTTAATATGGTTTATTGTAGTAGGGTTGTTTTGAGCAAGTAGAGAAGAATTAGAATTAGTTGTTTTTGATGGGCTTGTTATATTTTCGAGATGGGTTTGAAGTGTGGGATTGAGTGATGGGGTTGGGTGAGGGGTTTTGTTGATGAGTAGATGAGTTATATGGTGTGATTGTTTGCTTAGCGAATTCATTATTATTTTAGAATGCGGTTTATGGCGCGGGGGAGGGGGGAGTGTGCTTGCATTGGGCAATTCGAGTGAAATTTGGGCATTGCTGGTACTGGATGGGTGTGATTTAGTAGAAAAGCTAGCAACCGAGGCGTATGTTTGGGAAGACGGCTGTTCAGGAAACTGTTCTTTATAAAGCTGCTTGGCTTCGGGGATAGTGCAGTTTCTAATGGTTTTAATGTTAAGGATTTGTTTGGCTTTCAGGAAGCTTTTGCAGGATTTTGAAGAGGCGGTATGTTCCTCCGAACAGTTTACACAGAAGGTGCGTGTTTTTTTCGCATGTAGGGGAGTTTTTGCAACTGTTGGCGGTGATGCCAATCAGTTGGCATTTTTTACACCGCATGGGGTTGGGGAAAAAATTCGGAGACTTTACAATTGTACCAGTCAATGTTTACCGAAGATGGTGGGCGGAACAGGTCAAACGTGAAAATAATGACACCTGTAGGGGTCTGTTTTCCACCAACGTTTTTGTAAATTTGTACACTTCTGTGACGCCTTGTGCACTCATTTCCTCAACTATTTCATCTTCTGGAACATTAGTGAGATAAAAGGGCATATACTGTTCCTTTGGAAGCATTTAAGTTTTTGTGAAGGGACACGTGAATTGGACACAGGTTTGATAACATTTTTTTGAAAGGAATATCAGCGATTTTCTGAGTTTTTACTAGCAGAAGTAGATTACCATCACGGAGTTCAGATACGCACTCATAGCCAGTACCGACGCCGTACTTAAGAGCGAAGACATTGAAGGCGGATAGAGGTTTGTCTGCGTTAGATGGAGATATCACCATGCACTCGGGGTTTGGCGAATTAAGGGACGAAGGGATCGCGAGATTTTCGATGCAGGTGCAATTTGATTTTTTCGGGTTGTGGATCTGCGTTGAGAGAACTAAAAGGGTTGCCCAAAAACACGTGTGGCACTGGGGCCAAATTAACTCAGTTAATTACCACTTACTAGTGGGAGAGAAAGAGAAAACAATATGTATGGCTTAGATAAAGAAATAGCGGGGAAAAAAACGGAGGAAAACAAGTGGACCAAGAAGCGAGAACGGTGCTTACGGCTTGGAGGACAGTCGGTGACTGTTTTTTCTTATTATTTTTATGTTACATTGAGTTTTGTTTATGTTGTGTACTTTGTGGAATATGGAGCATTGCAATAAAAAAATGGTGAAATTAAGTTTCTAGAAGTGCTTTATATTGAAGCGGGAAAGTTGAAATTGCTGTTCTTTTATCTAGTGTAAACATTTTCTTGATAAACTGTAGATTCATCATGTGCACCTGTGGTGACCCACAACAAACACCATCGACGAACACACCCGTGGAGCTGCATAAATTCACCACACTCCGGACTTATGTCAAAGTCAGTGATATCGACAGGACACGTGCCCTCGTCGTCGTTCGTTTCGGGATCGAGCCGTGACCCCACTCGGACGCACCGGCAGCCTTTGCTTTTTGTCTAGCTTTAACATATACATATATATATTTGTACGTTTTTATTCAAGCAGTGAAAAATAATAAAGTTTACGTGAGAGCTTGCCCGTAACACACCCACTCTTCAATTACAAGAAATCTCTTGAAGGAAAAACGTCAACTTGAAGGAAAGAACCTACTTTGTGGATCATTTTCATTCACACCGGATTGAGTGTTCCATTTAACGAAAACACTTACTCGTGAGTGTTCACTCGGTGTGTTCTCGTAGTTTTGGACTGTGTGGACGCTTCACATATTCACTTTTCGTGGAAATTTTAGTGACGTTTGATTAGGCAAAACACCAGCGAATATTGTTGGAGCCAAAGTCGGCGGGACGAAAGCTTTGATTCGATCGGTTTAACTGGTAAACCTTCGCAAGTCTCAGTAGACAAATAGGTTCTGTTAAGTGGTTCCACTCTTAAAATATTTTAGCATTGATTATTGACGACGCGACACCGAAAGCATTGTAATTATTCGCAGATTTCACATGTGATTCATGTTAGACTTTCTTCTGTGAGAAATGTTCTATTCGGTAATGCAAACGTTACGCCTCAAATCACATTCCCTTTTTGTTTTCATGATAAAACTGTATTTATACAGTGCATTCTCGGTTATCGCAACTAATAGAAACGGGGGTAGTTGCAATTATCGAGTTTGCTGTCGCGAAGAGCTTAAGGTTCTTGGTACAGAGCACGATCACTCTGCTGCGTTACAGGTCACAGAGACATTACCGGCAGTGAGGCAGCTGGTGAACTTGCCAGGAAAGGCGTCGAAACCGATCCGTCCCAGGCAATCCCTGGCTGATGTCAGGAAGAAGGTGGAGCTGGCTGATGATAGGTGGACCTCCTTACCCAATTGTAGGACCACTCACGGGGTGCACAAGACCCTACCGACGATGCTAAGCACTTTATCTATGAAGACTATTGCGACCTCTTGAACGGTGCTTTTGTAGACTGACCGGAGTACGATGCAAAAATAGTGCTCGGCTCCTTCAATACTAAAATCGGTAAGGGAAACATATTAGGTGGATTGATCGAAAAGTACATCCTCCACGACACGACATGAGATAACGGCTATGTAGCACGATGTTCCTTTGCAAAAAATTCATACAGCAACCTGGCGATCTCCGGATGGGCCATCTATATGGTCGAGAAAGTTAAAAAATGCCAAAAATTTCTTTCTTATACCCGTTTTTTCTTATGCGCAATAAAAAAAATTGTGCTTATATCCAAAGAACTTATAAAAAAAACTTAAGAAAGGTTCTATATTTCATTTTATATGAAAAAGACGTTGCAAAAAAGATACATGCCTTTGTTTGTGTTTATAATTTACATCATATTTCAATGTATGTATCTCCAAATGCCCAGTTTCAGAGTGCAAGGTAAGTGTAAAGATCCAACATAAAATTCACTCAAGAAGATTTCGTTTTCCCACTCAATATTTAAGTGCGGTTTAGGTGATTGAACACGAAGTGCTTATGTATATACGAATGTGTGTTTAATTTGAAACCGCGAGTGTGCGTGGATGATGCTGTTTTATAGCTGTTTTCTTGCAAGTGTATATACCAGAGATAATGGATGATTTATTCAGTAGACTCAACATTTTCTTCATGGTAAAGTACACGAACGAGCAACGTCTGCAAGTTATAAAAATTATCTATCGAAATTCGGAGTCGGTGACCGCAACTTTAAGAGCGTTAACTCCAATATTCGACGTTGGCTTTTGGATCATTGGATCAAATACCAAAATATGCGTTATTGGTCGGGTGAAAATCCATTCATGAATCAGCACTTCATCCACAAAACATAACTATTTGGTGCGGTTTGCCGGCAACGTTATTGGGCCATATTTTTTTGTCGACGATAACGATCTTCAGGTTACTGTGAATGGTCAGCGTTATCGCGCCATGATTACCGATTATTTTTGGCTCGAATTGAAAGATATAGACATGTGGTTTCAACAGGATGGTGCCACAAGCCACACAGCACACGTTATAATCGATTTATTGAAGAGTAAGAATGGTGAGCGTGTTATCTCAAGAAATGGACCAATCGATTGGTTCGTGCGATTTAACTCCGCTTGACTATTTTCTGTGGGGCTATGTTTAGTCATTGGTTTATGCCAACAAGCCGACGACGTTGGAAGGACTCGGAGCCAAAGTTGAACGCCAAATAGGGGCCGTTTCGGCCGAAATGTGTGGCCGTCAAAGAGACAAAAACGAACTCGTGTGGGAGAGCACATCTCAGATCCTTTGACGGTAGAATTAGGGGTACCCCAAGGAGCAACGACTTGGAGAAGTTCCTTCAATTTCTGAAATCAGGCTTTTCGCGGATGCTCTTATTTAAGTATCTGGAGATTAGGTGGATCAATGTATTGACCATCTAAATGCAGACCTGGAAAACGTGTCGAATTATTTTAAAATATAGAAATTAAAACCCAATACTAGCAAAACTAAAGCAATGATCATAAATGCAGAGCCAAATAAAAATAGTATTGTTGATAATGTTATCATAAGCGAAATTAAATTTGGTTGCAATAATTGATAATCAGTTATTATTTGATAAACATTTAGACAACACTTGTAAAAAAATGCTCAGAAAATTGGTTTCCTCAAAAGAATAAGGTCTAAGCCATCTATTAGCAGTTATATTTAAATGTATAATGTCATGATAAGACCACACTTTGAATGCTGTTCAACGATTCTATTCCTTATTCAAAACAGATTTAAAGAAAGATTGCAAAAACTGCAAAATAGCGGAATGAGATGTATTGATGTATTGAATATATTGAATATACGCAATATATTAACACCTATTAGTTTAATGATGGATACACTTAAATGGCTAACAATTAATCAAATAACATTAATGAATGCACATGTATTTATCGGGTCTTACACTAAAGTATTTAACAAAGCAATTCGCTTATGTAGCGGAAGTTCAACCAGTTAATTGGCGCAATAGAGACGACTTCAAACGTGTTTTTCGAATAATAGATCTCAATGTATTGATATTTTATTTTTTTTAATGGATTAATAGTTTGCCAAATGAATTAAAGAATGAACGTAATATTAAAAATTTTAAATCTGTGTTCATTCCTTACATTAAATTAAATTATAGATGAATTTAATTTTTGTTATCTAGTTTTTTAAGACGAATTGTACAAAATTATTATAAAATAACTTAATGCTAAATAAAGAAATCAGAGTCAGAATTTTGTTCTATGTTGGCACAAGTTATTGCCGGCCTTCCCGAAGCCCGTGGCCCTCCCCGCTCCACTTCTTCAAAAAATCAATTTTTTCGCTAGAAGGGGAGAAGATTTATATCTTTATAGACCTGGAAAAATAATATCACCGAATACCGGTTGAAGCAATGACATCCCCAAAACGGCTTTTACCACCCTATTCGGTATATTTATTGACGAAGTTTTAAAAGACTTTGATTTCGCAAACGCTTACCTCAATGACATCCTCGTAGCATCTGAAAACATCAACGCGAATCGACGAAAACTGTATCCAACCACCGCCAGAATAAATCGAAGCGTTGAAAAGGATCACATCTGCTTACGTCAACGATTTCTGGCAATGATCAATTTTTAGAGCCGATTTATACTGATTGCGGCTGAAAGGCAACAACTACTTTTCCAACTCATCAAAGGTGACAAGAAAAACGACAACACCTTGATCCAGTGAAACATCGATGCCAAGGAAGCTTTTCAGAAGTGGAAGACCGATCTGGGAAACGCAACGCTATTATCATTTCCGCTATCCGATTTTCAAATATGACTCATAGTAGATGCTTCGGAGAAAGCCGTAGGAGCCACTTTGCATCAATTAGCAACTAGTGGGTCATGGCAACCCTTGGTTTCTACTCAGAAAAATTAACATCCACGCAAGTATAATACAGCACATATGACCGCGTCTTACTCGCCGCCTTGACATTAGCGTTCGAACAAAAACTGGTCAGATTACAGATTCTTAGGTCCGTTTACTATGGATATACGTTACATTCGAGTACGCGAGAACATTGCAGCCGATACATTTTCACGTATTGATGCAATTCAAGTACCAACGCCATCGGAAAGAGGCGGAAGAGAATTTTCGGAAATTGTTAGTATCTGATTACACTTAAACGGCGCTACGACCCTACTTAACCAAAAGCTTCCGAAAGTTGATTTTAGCAGAATTCACGGGCTATGTTATCCCGGGAACCAATCGATAGATAAACACACTGAGCAGAGGCATATCCATGACTCAATGTTTTGACCAAAGTCAATCAAACCATTGATGAATTTTTTTTAATCAAGAAAATAAGGACTGAGCAGTATTCTCAGGAAGCGAGTAGTGCCTTAATGGAAAATTGTACGAACACAGCATTACATATTTTCGTAACAGGTGTCAATGGAGACAAACAAAAATGAGCCAACTTGGTCACAGTGCAATAATTTTTTCCAGAATATGTAAAACTATTATACATATTCTGAACATGCACAAGTGTTATGTGTACCCTCAAAATTAAAAATAATAATAATGTGTTAATAAACAACTTCACACACTTCCAAATCCAAAGCCATATGCAATTTATCAAAAGAAAAGGGTACGCTATTGGAATGCCAAGCGTATGTATACTCAACTCTGAAAAATTACGGTAAGCTCCTTTAAAATACACTCTGACACAATTGTAAGTATACACTGGAGACTGGATAGAGTAATAGATAAATTTTTTGGTGTGAATTTAATTTTGTCACATTGTAATTTTTGCGAAAACAAAATTCATCTTACACCACACTGCCATTTAAAATCAAAACATTTTTCGCTCTCCCATCATCAAGCCATTGAAATCAATACGGAACGGTAGTTCGAAGCAGCCTAATTAGAATATTCATTTGGATCTAGATGCTTTAGAAATATTAACAACTTAAACTTTTTTCACCTGAGTAGGTTAGATTCAAGAGTTTTTGGAAAATGTCGAAAAGAACAAAAGAAAATACATTATTGAATTATATGTTGGGAAAAACTAAGACAACTGATTGGAAAAGTAGTACTTCTGCTGAAAATGATCAATGTTTAGCTGTTCCTGATGCTGATACAGCAGAAGTTTCTGGTTTTGCAAACTTTAATCAAGCAGATGATTTGGGTAAGTTTAATGATTTGTAAAACAAAATCGACGATAATTTAAAGTATAAACTATTAACATCGCCTTGGGAGCCGGAGTCATTCACTTTTTCAGCAAATCCATTGGCTTGATAAATTTTCATGGCAAGAGGCATACGGCAAGGGGAAATTTCTTCTCTAAAGAATGTACTGGCAAAGGCTGCCATCAAAATTTAAAATCCCTAGTTACTAAATCTTTCAATAAATGGAAAAATGCCATCCCAATGATTTTCAGTACCATTTATCTGCAGTTTCAGCAGATACAACAACTGACATATCACGAAAGGGGCAGATATCAATATACGTACGCTAATTTGATTGCAAAGCCGACATTTTTGTTTTACGAGACAACACAATCGGAAAATTCTTAGCTAACAAAATTCTCTCTGCATTACAAAATTTAAAAACAATTTTTTTTAAACTATCCGGAAAACAAATGCATTTGTTGCAGGAAAACAGCATTTGTTTGCCAGATACACAACGTTCAAAGAACACCATAACAGCTCTAGAAAACTCCAGCATCTGTCAAGAGGTTCCGAATTGGAGTAGTGCAAAAACCCTTCAAACTGCTTCTGATAGCGGTGTGGTGCATTGATGTGATGAGTTGGATGGATGATTTCGAACACTTACCATATATCATTAAGCCATAGTCTATTTGTGATAAAATAACTGATCTTATTACATTTATGATAGTGTTAACGTTACAATGGCTGTTATTACAAGAGAGGTATTAACTATGTTGACCCTAGTGGTGCTGTATTTCGTCACTAGATGGCAATCGAATCTGATGAGATATAGAGAGATTATCCTAATGGCCACCAGGATGAGTTACGAGTTTGTAATTTGTACAGTAGTACTTAAATGTAAATTTGGAATCGAATACAATCCCAAGGATTTTTGAACAGTTTATATGACTTATATTAGTGTTATCAAATTGGATTAGAAGACTTTTACTACAGTTGTATTTCTTGCATGTATGGAGCAGTTCACATTTCTGCATTGAAATTTTTGCACCTGAGTACTTTTCCCATTTAGAGAGGCTTTGAAGGATGTTTTCGAAAGTAGTATTAAGAAACGTCAAGTCTTTACATTTGGAGTAAATAATCAAGTCGTCGGCATAAATGGCCAACTATGTTGTGTCGATCAACTATAGACTTAATTTCATTGAATGCAATTATAAACAGAACAACCGATAAAGGCGACCCTTGTGGAATACCGATTTCCAAACTATGGATAGATGAGTAAGTGCCATTAGCCTTGATGCGGAAGTATCTATTGCTTAGGAAAGACTTGATGTAAATTAACATCTTAGGCCCAATTTTCCAATTGATTAATTGTTGTATTACGGCACGCATGCCAGTTCTGTCAAAGGCCTTTTCGAAGTCAATCGAAAGTATTGAAAGGTGATTTTTTACTGAAAGGGTTGATGTTATGGTTTCATCTAGGTGAAGGAGTGCGTCCATGGATCGGCGTTGTTTTTTGGAAGCCACTTGCCGGTAATAAATAAGATTATTTTTTTCAAGGAACCAGAACCAACGTCTGGATATTAACTTTTCTGAGACTTTACCTGTGCGGGGGGGGGGGCCGATATTGGGTGGTACCCTGAGACAACAGTAGGGTCTTTACTCGGCATAGGTATTGGAACAGTCGTAGCCAATTTCCATGCATGTGGAATTATCCCGTCGTTGAATATTTGATTGAATAGATCCAATAACCTTATTTTTAGGGCCGTGGAAATTGTTTTTAACCACGGTATACGATATGCGATCAAACCCAGGGGTTGTTCCTTCAAGAAGCCGTAGACAGCTGTCTAATTCGGTCATAGTTAAATGACTTTCAATTAGAGCTGCGGAAGGGTTGGTGGTATAAGATGGTATCATCAGATTGTGCTTTTCTCTCATAAAAGTAGGATGAAAGTTTGAATCTTCGCCAGAAAGTTTCCATTTTTTGCAAAAATTTTAACAATTTCCTGTGGGCAAGTGATTGTTTCTGTTTCAGTTCTAATAACTTTGATTGAGTGGGGTACATAGTGGCTAGTGAGGGCTTTCATATCAATCCATAATTTTTTTGATGAGGGGTTTGGGTTGATGTTTGCCATGAACTTTTCGAAACATACAGCTTTTTCTGCTCCTACAGCTTTACTAAAGATGGCGTTATCTTTGCGGTCCGATACGAGATTGTTGTCGGTAGGATGTATTTTAAAAAGTCTCCATGCTCTTTCTTTTAACTGGCGGAGGTTTCCTAACTCCCTGCTCCACCATGGACAATTTTAATTTTTATTTGTTGATTGCGGAATAGCAACGTGCTTTTTTCTAGAAGGGCTGCTTCATGATTAATATTACGAGAAGCTTTCTTATGTAAAATTTCTTTTGAGAGCGTTGATTGGAATAATTCCCATAATTCCCTTAATGAAAAAATCTTTTTTTGCAATCTTATGGGTGTTGTTTTCTCGCATAAGGAAATGTTGTGGTGATAGGGACGTGATTACTTCCGTGTAGGTAGTTGGAGATGGACCACTTGGAGTTTGGAGTTAGAGATGGTGTAACCAGAGTTAGGTCAACATAGGTGAACGATTTATGTGTCGTAAAAAGGGGGTCGGGCGACCGTCATTTAAAATTTTCTAGGCCGGAATTTTTGAAAAAATGGTCGATTATTTTTCCCGCGGCTATTACTTGAGTTCGAAACCCAGGACGGACTCCACTAGTTAAAGTCGCCGGTGAGGAGGATTGGAGTATGTTCAAAATGTTGTCGAGATCATTGTGAGAGAATCGCTGCTCCGGTGGAATGTAAGCACTGTTGACCGTGAGTTTTATTTATAGTTCTATTTCTTCTGCTATTGTTGTTATATTTGAGTTAATTCCAAAGAAACGATGTGGGATGGATGTATTGACAAGAAGAGAAATGCCCTGTTCGGAGGAAGTGTTTGAGTCTAAGTTATGAAAACAGGATGAAAACTGCTTTGGACTAAGAGGTTGGCAGTTTTTTTTATTTGAGTTTCTTGCAGGGATATGATTTAAATCATTAATAAGAAGTTGCAATTCATGGTAATTGTTGAGAAACCCCCTAAGGTTCCATTGAAGTACCTTAAGTGAAGGTTTTACATTGGGAGTAGGTTCTGGAAAAATTGTTCTTGACTGAGGCGGGTTAGACAATGAATGGGCTTGAGAGTGTCTTCGCTGATCGAAAATCGAACCATCCGAGTTCCGAGAGGAATCGGGAATGTTCGTTTCCCCATCAGCGGAATTGGTAGAGGAATAAAGATTATATTTATTGTTCAGAGACATGGTTATCAGACTTTGGTGGTTTAATGAAGTATGAGTTGTTACTAAATAAGGACTGTGTAAGAGTTGCTATTGGTAATTGTGTTGGGTTGTTGCTTTGAATAAGAGTGTCATCAGGGATGTTCGAGTTGACTTTATGATAGCTAGAAGGATTAACGGTGGAGGTGGTTGCGGTAATTCTGGTGGCGTTAATTGTGTTGGATGTGGTTTTAGTGGACTTGGCTGAAACGGATGATCCTGCTGTGGATCAGTATCAGGAAGGTGGGAACTTGTTGGTTGAAAGGGTGTGACATTTGTAGTTGTATGTTCGTGATTAACTGGTATCTTATTGCAGCTAAGATTGAATGATGGGTTTCCTGTTTGTTTTGTTGGTTTTGGGTAAGATTAGTCTGGGCTGAAATGGTTGTTGTTTTAGTATGAGCATTGTTTGCTTCTCTTGAAAAGGTTATGGGTTGAGGGTTTTGTTCACTCTCCGGAACATTGTTTAACTATGGGCATATACTGTGCTTTTTGAGGCATTTAATTTACTATAGCCGTGTTTTTTTTTTCAAACATCTATAAATAGTCTCAGAGTTGAGTTATTTGGTCCTAATATGAACTAATTCCATCAATTGCTTTTTTGAGAAGAAACACACTGAAAGAGGTAAGAGGCATTTCCTTGTCGGAAGAAGAAATAACTGTGAACTTACGGTCGTTGGGGGAAGATTGCGTTGATCGAACGTTCAATGACAAGAGGGAAAGATTATTGTTTTTTTTTTGTTTTTTATTTTTCAATTCGGGAGGTGCGTACATCAAGATCACTATATCGAAGGCACATGTGGCACAGAGGCCATGGCACTTTAGGTTATACACATTTGTTGTTGTTTTTAGTTTGCACACACACGATTCGCAGATAAGAAAGTAAACGGTGTATTAAGAAACTCGTTGGTAACGGGATCACACAAGGAGAAATCACACACTGACGGTAGAACGATGTAACCGGGATAGTCAGTGGCTGAGAGAAATAAATACTGCAAGGCATTTGAAAAGATTGTCATTCGAGCTTTGCAGACATGGGTCGAGGACAAAAATATTCTAGCGGACAACCAATTTGGATTTAGGGCAGGGCATTCGACAGTGCATGCTGCTGCAAAGTTGGTTTCCGACGTACAATGGAATATTGATAAAAAGTGTGTGTATTAAGAAACTCGTTGGTAACGGGATCACACAAGAGACAACGGCTTTGTCCCACCTGAAGCATTCCTCTATTTCGATTCGATCGGCTTGATCCAGGACACGGAAGGATGTCCTGTAATCTACCACGCGATGCGCCGAACAGTTGACAGGCGACTACTCTACGAATCGGATGTCGTCCGCGAGCACGAAGATCTTCTCCGGTTCAGTAGAGCGATCCCTGCTCGAGACAGGAGAGAGAGTGATAAGGAGCGGCACTTCTTTTGGTGGTTACACCAGAACCAATCCCCGCCTTCACCGTCCCTGCCTATAGGATATTAATCGTTTAGTTGGTATAACGGCCCACTTACCTAGTTGTAAGGCAACAAAAAAAAAAAAAAAAATAAAAAATAAAAAATAAAAACAAAAAAAAGAGGTGCACAAGGTCGTGTGGATTATATATGTTACGCATATATATAACATACACGCCCTTGAGTACACGTCCGTAGTATTACGGACATAGATTAAGTTAGATTAAGTGTTTTTTAATAGGTATTAGGGTTTTTTAGATTTAGATTTAGGTTAGGTAATAATAATAACAATGTATAGAGCGCCAAGTTTTTCTTAGTTTTCTTGGCCAGTAAGCCCTAAACAATAAAGTCTGTCCTAAGGACAAAAAAAAAACAATACTTTAGATGCCGAAAGGCAAATAGTAAGTTAGATTAGAATATTTTAGAGTACCCGCGAAGGGTCAGTAAGATAGAATTAAGTACATGAATTGTTAGATATTAAGATAGATTTTTATGTCATTTTTGTCTAGTATAAGTTGTCCTCAGAAATAAAATAAAAATGAAATTAAAAAAAAAAAAAAAAAAAATCACACAAGGAGAAATCACACACTGACGGTAGAACGATGTAACCGGGATAGTCAGTGGCTGCGAGAAATAAATACTGCAAGGCATTTGAAGAGGACAACAATATTCTACCGGACAACCAATTTGGATTAAGGGCAAGGCATTCGACAGTGCATGCTGCTGCAAAGTTGGTTTTCGACATACAATGGAATATTGATAAAAAGCAGTACGGGTGCCTGTCTGTTCGACTTGGAAAAGGCATTTGATACCGTCTGGTTATAAGGCCTTTTCCTTAAGTTGGTCAGACTTAGGCTAAATAAATCATTGCTATAGATGATTTATGATATGATAACAGGTAGGAAGTTCGTCGTGAAATGTGGCGGCTTAACGTCAAGTAGAGTATTTAGTATAGAAAACGGTCTACAACAGGGGGCTTTAGGATCCCCATTATTGTTTTCTATATTTACAGCAGATCTTCTATGGTCTATGCCGCACCTTATCGCTTATGCCGATGACCTAGTGGCTTACAGATCAGCACCGAAGATAGTAGTCATGAACACCATGTTGCAACGGGATGCAAATAAAATAACTGGATTTTGTAATGACTGGAAGTTGCTTATCAACTTCCTAAAGTGTGAAAATGTAACCCCGGTGCACAGGGCTTCAAGTGATACGCGTATGAACTGGAAAGAGTTTTGCATTGTTGACCCTCAGGGCCAGCCGCTAATCGTGAAAAGTGTATTCAGATATCTCGGCATTTGGTTGGATCATTTTCTGTATTTTAACAAACATATAGAGAAGTATTTTACCAATGCTAGAAAAGCCTTTGCTGTGGCAAGAAAGCTGTTTTACTTTGGTTCAACGTGAGCCCTTTCCAGATGGAAAAGATGAGGGTGTTCGAGAGACGGTGTCTTAGGACCTGTCTCCGGTTGTATCGGACACCTGAATCCGAGTACAAGAAGTACTATCGCAATGAGGTCTTCTACAACAGGACTAACGTTTATAATTTCACTAACGCGGCGACACATTGCAAGGAGTATGATGTCTACCAACAGTCTGATCTTCGGGGCTTATTACCCGAACTTTATGTATCATGAGAGGGCGCGCCACACCGGCTTTATTCCACCTGAGGCTTTTCTTTATTTACGCATGAGTGGATGTCCTATAATCGTCCAAGCTGTACGCAAAGGAGCGGCACTTCTTTTGGTGGTTACACCAGAACCAGACTCCGCCATCGGCAGCGCCTGATCTGATAGTCGGTCTGTTGGACAACAGCCCACTTACGTAGGGTTATATTAGGGTTAGGGTTTAGCGTTAGAGCTTGGGTTTAGTTAGTTTTAAGAAAATTTAAAAAAAAAATGCTTAGAGCGCCAAGTTTTTCCTAAGTTTTCTTAGCCAGTAAGCACAAATAATAAAGATTGTTCAAATGGACTGCAAAAAACAGATATTAGTAGTAGACGCCGAAAAGAAAATAGATAAGTAAGTTTAGATTATTTTAGAGCACCTGCGAAGGGTCAGTAGGATAGATTTTAAGAACATGAATTGTTTAGATATTAAGATAGATTTAATCATTTTTGTCTAGTTTTAAGAATCATGAATTAAAAAATGAAAATGAATTTTAAAGTTAAAAAAAGAAATAAATACTGACGAAATAATTGATGTATTTGCCGCAAAGAATTTTTTTATGTACAGTGGACTGCCCATAAGTCGAATTGTCACAGGATACCATAATTTGTTCGAGTTAGAGAGAGTTTAACTTAGAAAGAGGTTTTTGTATGGAGGGAAATGTAATTGAGGGAAATGTATGTTAAATATGGCGAAAAATTTCGGGTTAGATAGAGTTTCGACTTAGAGAGAGTATGACTTAGGGAGAGTCAACTGAATTTGCTATGTTGAAAAAATTTCCTTATTTTAACCAACTATTTTTAACCTTTCCTACTTAGTTTTCTTGTTATACTACTCAATAAAAAAATTAATTTTAAAAATTAACATTATTTTATTTCGTGCAGAACCCAACAATGAATGTTTTAAAGTTTTATTTAACAATATTCAATAGAATATTTATTCAGGCTCGTCCTTTACAATGAATGGTTAAAACAAGAACGTGTTTAGGAATAAGAAAAAGTATTTCACAACGTACATATTTAAAAGAGAATGACAGCCGAAAGAAAAATAACCTAACGATTGCTACGCCATCAAGCGATGGTTAGTTAAGCGCAAGTGTTGAAGATATGTTTTTACATATCCTCCTCAAACAGAGGGCCTTAACAGATTTCCATTCCGATGTCTCTCATGCATCTATGATGGGCCGGTCCTGGCAATGGCTTGGTGAAAACATCAGCTGCCATTGCTTCTGTTGGTGTGAAGATTATGTTTAGCTGCTTCTTTTTGAGCAAATCTCGCACGAAATGGTATCTAGTAGCAATATGTTGGGTTCGTGAATGACACACCGCGTTTTCAGCTATATGTTTTGCACCACGATTATCTGTTCCCAACTTTATAGATGATAAACTCTGAAGATTGATTTCCACCAATAAGTTGCGCAGATATATAACTTCTCTGGATGACTCGGATAAAGCGACATATTCGGCTTCCGTCGTTGAAATAGCCACTGACTTTTGTTTTTGCGAACGCCAAGTAATCGCTGTACCGCTTAAAATGAAAACGTATCCGGTGTATGAGATTCGATAAACTTCATCATTGGCGTGGTCAGCATCCGGAAAACCTCTGAGTCCCAAGGAGTCCCTTTTGTGGGCAAGTCCATGGTTCTGTGTCCATTTTAAATATCGGATACGCTTAGCCGCCGCCCAGTGAGCATCTCGATAGCTGTTGTGAACTGCTCCAATCGGTTCACAGTGAATTAAATGTCCGGTCTCGTAGCTATTGTTAGATACATTAAAAAACCAATGAGTTGACGATATGGTTTTTCCTCTTGATTTTTCTCCGATCGATATTCTCCTGTTGGCAGTTTTGTCCATGAGTCACGTGGTGTAATCATCGGTATGGACTCATCCGTTTTAAAATTTTTCAGGAGCTCTTTGATATACCCCGACTGCTTCAGTTTGATTTTCCCATCTTTTTGACATATTTCTACACCTAAGCAATGACGTGCCAACCCAAGATCTTTAATTTCAAAAGTACTTGCAAGACCTGTCTTTATTTCCCGTAACCTTTGTTGGCTTTTGCGAGCTATTAAGATATCGTCGATGTATACAGCAACAATTCTGAACTGCTCCTTTCTTGAATCGTAGTAGAAACAAGTGTCGCCTGAAGATGCTTTTAAGCCGAGGTCCTCTAGTACAGCATCAAGCTTTTTGTGCCACTGGCGACCAGCTTGTCGAAGACCGTAAAGTGCTTTGTTCAAACGGCACACTTTATTTCCTTTCTTTAATAATTGAAGCACTTGTTTTGGTTTTCTTACTACATCGCCTTCACATTGATCCTTTTTGATTAAAATTTGCAAAAGCTTTGAGTGTGATCCGGCGGTTCCATAAATATCTCTTGTTCCAGGTGTCCATTTAAGTACGCAGCCACGACATCCATTAAATGGGTTTCCATATTTTCGCGCAATGCCAATGGCATAAGAAGTCGAATAGGCTAAAGACGAGTTATAGGTGCAAAAGTGTCCGTGAAATTGACTCCTCGACACTGAGAAAAACCTCTTGCTACAATGCGAGCATTTTTAAGATCTAACGTCCGGTTTCATTTTATTACAACAATTTTACTGGATACAACTGCTCTATTGGGTGGTCTGTCGACGAGTTCCCACGTCTAATTTTTAATGAATGCTCGAACTTAAGCCAATCATCAGCTTCTACACTATTCATTGCATCCTCCAAGGAAACCTCTCCAATGTACGCCGCTTCCCCTTGTAAAGTCTGCTCCTCTTCTGCATCCATGTAAATCTCATCAATATTTTCTGTTTGGGAAATGTTCTTATCATCTGATTTGATTCTGACTCGTTTCTCGTTTGCTTCTTATTTGCAGTACTCCTTTTTTATCTGGTTGTATGTATATTTAAGTATTCACTTGGAATACATTGTAAAGTGCTCAGCTTTGGTACTACATTCGATGCCGGCGCAGATTCCTCAAACTCCGTGTTTGATCCCGATGATGTAATAGTAGCTTGTAACACAAGTTGTTGATTTTCGACATTAGTAAACGTTGGTCTGCTTTTGTCATCACTCATTCTATTCTCCAACACACGAATGTCTCTGGCTATGGCAATTTTCTTATCCTCAAAGATCAATACACGATATCCTTTGCACTCGTCCGAGTATCCCACAAAGACACCTTCCTTCGATCGGGGGTCAAATTTTCCTTTCCCTGGGGTTTTATTTAGCACGAAAGTTCTTGATCCAAAAAACTTTTAGGTTACTCAGGTCCGGTAATTTTTTGTTCCAAAATTCAAATGGTGTGTGATCCTTTAGACTGGTTGTTGGGCATCTATTTCTTAAGTAATTTGATGTAGCGCTTCTGCCCAAAACACATTTTCGAGTCCAGACTGTAGAAGTAAGCATCGGGTCATTTCTACAAGGGTTCTGTTTTTGCGTTTCGCGACACTGTTTTGTTGTGGCATATTTGGAATAGTGAGAGAGCGACGAATTCCATTTACTTTCAAATATTCATCGAATTCATGATTGCAGTACTCGCGTCCGATATCTGACATCAAACATTTTATTCGACGTCCTGTCTTTGTCTCAACGTTAACTTTATATTCCTTGAAATATTTTCAGAAATAAGACATCGCCCTTATTTCTGAGAAAATAAACTTCGCAACAACGGCTTCTATCGTCGATAAACGTGAAGAAGTGTCGACAATTGCTCAATGACGCTATTCTTGATGGTCCCCAAATGTCCGTGTGCTCTATTTCCAGAACGTTCGTGGATCGTTTTGACTTTTTCGGAAATGGTTTATTTACTTCACATGGTATTGACTCGTTTTTGCTTTTGATCGTCAAACCAGTAGCCAATTTTCTTTGATACATTCTCAACAAGTCACTTGCGTTAAGATGACCAAGTCTACGATGCCATGTGCAAACTTGTATCACTGACAGAAACGGTGTTAGCTTCTTTCATCTCGTTACGAACAAAGTAAAAATGAACGACACGGTGCGCAATCAGTTTAATTGTACCATCATTCCCACGTACTACTGCCTCGTCTCTATTGAATGTGACTTCATTTCCGTGGTCTCTGATTCTAGCAACAGAAAGGAGATTATTTCATGTCATGGAGTTTTATTGACCTTTTTTTTGTGTCTCGATTCGTGACGTGTATTTCGGCAGTACCTCCAGCATCCACGTTTGCATGCGCATCGTTTGCTAACAATAATTTGGCTTTATTTACAGCTGATGGCTTGTTCACGAACATCTGTACGTCATTGCACATGTGAGATGTACAGCCGCTATCCAAGCACCACTGCCCTTCACTTACACCACATACACTATGCCAGGCTATTTCTCCTTTTTCTGATGTGTGAAACGCATCCCCAAGGACTAGAGTTTTTGCTCTTGCTGATCCCCATCCGCTGTACTCTCTCTTTTGTCGGGACATTCAGATGCTTTCTGGCCAAGTCTTCTGCTCAGATAATTGATTGTCCCTTGAGTGCACACTGTACTGTTTTCCGGATGATTCACGATTAAATTTGAAGGTTTTGTTGATTTCGTTGGACGAACGAACATTGCTTCAGTCTTGCTTTCTAGATTTCTCTAGTTTTGAGCTTCAGTTTTCTCCAATATTTTTTCCCTGAGTACGGCAGGCAACGGCAAGGTGTCATGGGACTCCATTGTACATCGAAACAGCTCAAAACTTGGAGACAATCCATTGAGAAGTAAAATTGACAACAGCTCTTCATGAATGTCGATGCCCATGCATTTTAACTGTGCAACAGCACCAAAGAATTCCATCAGATGTTCACGTATATCTTCGTTTTCTTGCATCCGGTAAGTAGCTACGCGTTTGAGTAATGCATGCACTGATGTTTCCAGTCCTTTGACCAATCGTAGCAGACTTGGATCAATAGCGATGATCAGGTCTGATTTTGCCTTTGCATCTTCTTCCAACCAATTTTCAAGTTCCTTGGAATTATGCTTATTTCCAACTACCATTTTTCGTCATCACAGCATCAATCTGCATGACCCATGTGTCGTAGTGGTCGTTTGTAAGTGGTTTGATTGTATATGATGTCACAGGCATGATAGCACACAACAGCTTCTGCAAAATGCAATTTTTCAACACAAATTATTTTTCCTTTTTTCTGGAAAGATACAAAAGTCACTTTCTATGAATATATGATGTCTGGGCCCATAACCTGTGCAGAACCCAACAATGAAAGTTTTACAGTTTTATTTAACAATATTCAATAGAAGATTTATTCAGGTTCGTCCTTTACAATGAATGGTTAAAACAAGAATGAGTTTAAGAAAAAGAAAAAGTATTTCACAACGTACATATTAAAATGAGAATGACAGCCGAAAGAAAAATAACGATTGCTACGCCATCAAGCGATGGTTAGTTAACACCCAACCCAGAGCTGGACGCTGGATCGTTAACAATCAGTTTTGTGGACTCGAAGCGGGGAACTTTAACCTTTTCTTCGCAAGGAATATGGGTAAGCCTACAGCCTGTATACTTGAGAAGAAATCTCTTTCTTTTTTTTTCTCTCTCATTTCAGCTATCTAGACTCAGTTACCTTATGCCTGGAAACTAGTGTACACCTTTGGCTGATCTCGGCGTACATGTCAGATGACCATGTGAGACATCCACCAACGGAACTACTGAGAAGTGTAATTGCCGAGTCAGAGAGAAGCAAAACCGGACTCATCCTAGGGTGTGATGCCAACGCATAAAAGAAGTGAGTAACTAATCGAATGTATCTTAAGAAGCAAGTTGGCAAATTGTAATCTAGGTAATGACCCCACTCTAATTGTCAGCAACAGACAAGAGGTCCTAGACCTAACTCTTGCCTCAGACCATATATATGATTATATTAGAGAGCGGAGAGCCTTTGTGGAGACTAATTGGGTTAAGTATAGGGAGGTGGTGAACAATCTGCTACTCAACTGTTCAAATCCACGAACCTCTTCGGAACTTGATTCCTCACTGGAGAAACTCATCGATCTCATGAATCAAGCTCTTTTCAATACATGTCCCACCAGTAAAGTAAGGCAGAAACTCAGTCCTGGTGAATAAAATGTCGTTCTCTCAGGATGCCTTCAACAAGGGGATGTCTGTAGAAACAGCCCTTCACTCGTTAGTTAGCACTGTAAAAAAAACCCTCGAACATAAGGAATTTACCATTGCTTTTTTTGACATCGCCATTACTGCTTTTATTGACATGCTTTTGTTGACAACGTCGAACTCCATGCAATTATCTCAAATCCTTTATGACTTTTTTTTGCACAAACTTCTCACAACAACTGAAATAATAAGTGAATTGCAAATCGATTCAGTTCAATATATTTCCTTAACATTTTAAAATATTTAACAAATAAAAATTATTATTTCTAAAAAAAGAGTATCAATTATTATTACAATGAATTCCCATTTTTAGATATAATTCATGTTTTCCCTCTGATAACGAGCGATATCCTTTCAGGATTTGTTCATGTCTGTTAGGATACCTACGACCTCCTTTTGAAATTGGATTTGATTGTTCACCTATCCTTCTAAAAACCATATTTTAGTTGTTGCTTGGAAATTGTGGGCTTTTGAAGATAGTTCATAGCAGGATAGTTGTTCAAGTCCTCCACTCCGCCAGTATCTTCCTAGTTCTTAGCTGGGTGGTGGATATCCCAAATGAAGATGTATTTCGTATCCGCATCGGTCCAGCTGGTTGAATTTCTCCCTTTCATCTACATATGGAAGAATTCCGACCTTCAAGCTTGCACATAAATCCAACTTCAACCAGAGATTCCCTAATATTAGGCCTATTATTATTAATTGATTTCTGCTTCTATTCAACTATTCAGTCTTGGATATAATGAATATTTGAATAACTAACGACAAATATTACACAAAGAAAATATACTCACATGTTTCACCAACGCTCAGCTTCACAAATTTATTATTAATTTCTCAATTTCTTTTCTCTCTTCGGTGAAAAAATTAATTACTTCCATCAAAATAATTTTTGCACAACCAATCCGATAACAAAAGAGTTTTCAAATGCAAAACCGTAAGAGACTACGATCTTGACATCCACTTTCCAAATTACCAAATTTCCGTAAACGAGTTGGTATAACTTTTGATTTCAGAATGAATGAAGTGAGATTAGGATCAGTTAGCTCCATCGCTCACGCGACCTAATCAGAATGAGCAGGCCACATCTCAGAACTCTCATCAGCGTAATAACCGAGCACTGTCCCATTGGAGGAAGAAGAAACCATCGCATACCTTCTTTGTAACTGCAATGCCCTCTCATCTCATAGACTTAGTCATTTGGACTCCCCATATTTCTATGACAGGACAGAACTATGTGAGATTAGCATCAGTCAGCTTCATCGCTTTATCAAAAGCTCCAGATAGTTTGCGGATTAGAATCTACGAGATCTTTGTGGAAGCACAACGGGCCTACCTTTGATCTTAATGTGGCTACCTTTTAGGCAGTCAGCCACTCTAACCTAACCTAACCTAATATCTTAACCTTTCCTACATAGTTTCCTTTGATATAATAAATGACTATTCAATAAATAAATTTATTTTGAAAATTAACATTATTTTATTTTCCCCAGCCTTAGCCGTAGTAGTAATGCAGAACCGACCTGGAATAGTACGCAGCCCACTAGACCAACGACAAATGAAAACGGATCAAGCAGTTCAAACGAGACAGGTCAATTACACAAATCGATCTGAAATAACGTAACTAACTTTGCATCAGAACCACAAAGTGATCAAGAGAACTCGAATGAAGATTACATCCATGACTATTAAGACACCGGCTACGGGGAAGAAAATTCGGAAGAATGTGCAGAACTAAATTTTATTATGGAAGCCTCTTTAGCACACCATACCTAGAGTATTTTACTACAGATGCAGAGCCACTAAAATTCTTGATAGATACTGCAGCTGCTTACAAATTTTAAACCGATAACTACGCCATTCAAATACAATCTGCCGGTGGTCAACTGGAATTAGCGCATAAAATCGGGGGCCAATTTTTAAAATGTATAGACAATAATACCATAATCGATTTCTTTGTGAATGCCCAAGTTAACCTTATTCGACGGTATTATAGGCTACCTATCTGGAACCATCACTGAAAGTGGAACTATAGACACAAATGTCAGTGGAGAAATAAAAACCACATCTTCGGAACCAATATACACCAAAACCTACCCGTATCCCACCAACTTAAGAGCAGAAGCCGAAACGCAGATAGGAAAAATGCTGGCAGATGGTGTAATCAGACCGTCTAAAAGCCCAGTAATTTGTTCGATTTAGATAGTCCCATAAAATGCAGGGGAAAAGCAATATAGCCTTGTTATTGACTTCAAACAAATGCAATAACGATACACAAGCCTGCTGAGTTTTACATCAGATCAAAATGAGGGATAGCGATATTTCGAAAACTGCTTTTTCAACTGCAAATGACAAATTTGAGATTTTGGTTTGAACCTCTTCTTCTTTATTTGGCGCTACAGTCCGGGGTGGACCTGGGCTTCAACCAACAAGCCTCTCCAAGTTGGTTGAGGTCCTTCTACATCTGGGTGCGCCACCTTAAACGCGGGCGTCCTCTGTTGCGTTATCCCACGGGTTCGGAGTCGAAGACTCTCCGGGCCGGAGCTGAGTTGTCCATACGCTCTACATGGCCTAGCCATCTTAGGCGTTGGATCCGAAGACGCTTGACTAGACTCATGTCGCTGTACAGCCCGTACATTTCGTGGTTGAATCTTCTCCTCCAGAAACCGTCAACGCAAACAGGACCAAAGATCGCACGCAGAACTTTTCTCTCGAAAATACCAAGAACTTCCTCATCCGCTTTTGATATTGTCCATGCCTCCGCGCCGTACAGCAGGACTGAGATGATCAAGGTCTTGTATAAAGTCAGCTTGGTCCTTCGAGAGATGGCTCTACTACTCAATTGCCTCTTGAGCCCATAGAAACAGCGGTTGGCACGAGTTACTCTGCGTTTGATCTCGGTACTGATGTTGTTTGTACTGTTTACTGCGGAGCCGAGTTAGACGAAGTCCTTGACTAACTCGATGTTATAGCTGCCCATTGAGACGCTCTGTCCAAGACGTCGATGTTGTGTGTCCTTTCTTGATGACAGCATATACTTCGTTTTGCCCTCATTCACCGCTGGACCCATTTTAGCCGCCTCCGCCTCATTGCCAGCAAACGCCTCATCGACGGCTCGCTGTGTTCTGCCAATCACGTCAATGTCATCCGCGTATGCTAGCAGTTGTACGGACTTCTGGAAGATAGTGCCTCTAGTGTTGGCGTGTGAGTCTTGCACGATCTTCTCCAGGATGATGTTAAAGAAATCACATGACAGCGCGTCACCTTGTCTAAATCCTTTTTTTACATTGAAGGTCTCGGTGAGTTCATTACCGACCTTGATGGAGCAGCGAGAATTCTCCATCGTCATCCTGCACAACCTGACGAGTTTGGCAGGAATGTCCAAACAAGACATGGCGTTGTATAGCTCGTCCCTATGCACGCTGTCATATGCGGCCTCGAAATCCACAAAAAGGTAGTGGGTGTCGATTTGCATTTCTTGGGTCTTTTCCAGGATCTGCCGTAGTGTGAAAATCTGGTCGATGGTGGACTTCCCTGGCCTGAAGCCACACTGATAAGGACCTATCAGGTTATTTATAAACGGCTTCAGGCGAGTACACAAAACGGCAGAGAAGATCTTGTAGGCGATGTTCAGGCGACTTTTCCCTCTATAGTTGGCGCAGTCAAAGGGGTCTCCTTTCTTATGGATCGGGCAAACGATACTGAGATTCCACTCATCGGGCATGGTCTCCTCCGACCATATCTTACAGATGACCTTGACCTCGTCTAAGTCGGGGGGACGGAATTCTCGTCGATCATCGACCATATTGAGTGGAACATTCTGCCTGACAGCGGTATTGGTGTCATCATCGCCGTTTAGCAGTCTGCAGAAGTGGTTCTTCCAAATTCTCAGTATCGACTGCGACACTACTACTAGTTGTCCATTTTCGTCCCGGCAGGCTTCTGTCCGAACCTTATATCCACTGGATAACTGTTTCACCCTCTGGTAAAACTTTCGGACATCGTTCCTACCGTAGCACCTCTCCATCTCCTCGATCGCGCGCTTCTCTTGCTCTTTCTTCTTTTTCCTGAGAAGCCGGGTCTCATCCCTTCGTCTCTGTTCGTAGAGCTCACGAACAGCTCTCGTCGTTCGTTGCAGCGTTGCTTTGTAGGCTTCCAGCTTCGCTGCATGTGCCAGCCTACACTCGTTGTCAAACCATGGGTTTTTTCTAGGTGGTGCCGTAAAACCCAGCACATCAGTGGCAGCATCTTTGATGGCTTCTTGACAACGCCTCTAATCTTCTTCGATTGTTTGCGCAGGTGGCGACGAACTTAGAGAGAGATTCCGGGACACTCGATCGGCAAAGATCCTAGCAGTCCGTTGCGATTATAGCTTTCCGATGTCAAACCGTGGTGTCCTTTCCCGACTCCGTTGATCTCTTGATATCCGAGTTCTTACCTTGGCTACAACAAGGAAATGGTCCGAGTCGATGTTGGCTCCTCGGAACGTTCGGACATCAAGAATGCTGGAGGAGTGTCTGACGTCGATCGCAACATGATCAATCTGGTTGACTGTTGATTGATCAGGAGACCGCCAGGTCCCTTTATGGATGCTGAGGTGTGGGAACCGCGTGTTAGCTACAGAGAGATTACGTCCCGTGACAAAGTCAACCGGCCTGAGTCCGTCAAACCGTGGTGTCCTTTCCCGACTCCGTTGATCTCTTGATATCCGAGTTCTTACCTTGGCTACAACAAGGAAATGGTCCGAGTCGATGTTGGCTCCTCGGAACGTTCGGACATCAAGAATGCTGGAGGAGTGTCTGACGTCGATCGCAACATGATCAATCTGGTTGACTGTTGATTGATCAGGGGACCGCCAGGTCCCTTTATGGATGTTGAGGTGTGGGAACCGCGTGCTAGCTACAGAGAGATTACGTCCCGTGACAAAGTCAACCGGCCTGAGTCCGTTATCGGATGTGGTGTCGTGCAGGCTGTGTTTCCCGATGACTTTGGCAAAGATGTCTTCTTTACCCAACTTTGCATTGAAATCTCCTAGAACGATCTTGGTGTCGAAGCTGGGGCACTGATCGTAAGTCCTTTCTAGGAGATCATAGAAGTCATCCTTGCTGTTGTCATCTTTGTCCTCTGTCGGGGCGTGGGCGCAAATCAGGCTGATGTTCCCGAATTTAGCCTTGATGAGGATTGTTATGAGGCGTTCGCTTTTACAGACAAAGCTTAAGACTTGCCTAAGTCTGCCTCGAACAACAAATCCACATCCAAATAAGCGCCTCTCCCTGTTGCAATCACCGTAGTAGATGTCGCAGTTTCTCATCCTCTTCTTGCCCGGCCCATTCCACCGCACTTCCTGGATTGCGGTGATGTCTGCTTTGTAGCAGTCCAGGGTCTCCGCAAGTTCTTCGGCTGCACGTGGTCTGTTAAGGGACCTAACATTCCACGTGCAGAACCGAAAATCATTGTCCTTGTAACGTTTGCTGGGGTCGTCAACATTAATTCCGTCCGTATCCGAGGCAGTTGGTTGCCTCTGAACCATAGTATTTTTACGTGGTGAGGGAGGCCAGGCCCTATTCTTTAACCCTCGGGCGGAGGGTCCGGGTTTATCCGGAGTCGGTAACCTCGCTGAGGCTGTGAGCGCCGCCGTTGTCCCTAAAACTATAGGGATCTTCCGCCGCCATCTCAATTCCAAGGCCCCCACCTGGCCTTGAAAGAACCCTAGACCTGTGCTCCGAAAATGTCGAGGTAGCTCTAGAAGGACTGTGCACCAGGTAACTCCGTCTGACTGGAGTTTCGGATGCCGCCGTTGGCCAGACAGTTTCCAGCTCCTCCGCCGCCATCCATAAACAGAGATGAGCCCTTGTAAAGGCACTCTTCCCCTCTCTCGTCTGCAGCCGCCAACGACGTCCCACGGGGGTTGGTTACCCCATCTTCGATCGAAGGTGCTCGGCTCCCAGATTTCACCACGTGGAGGTGAGAGCAGGAGTTCGCTGATAGAGGCTAAGTGCAGACGCTTGTGCCTGCATGAGACGCCATATCAACGCTTTGAAATCTCATGCATATCAACGCTGATGAACCTGCAAATAGATATTAAAGGAATTCCTAAAAGCTCATATATGTCTTGAAGAAGTATTCTCTTAGTGTTCTGCGTCTCAATGCAGACTAGGGCAGTGACAAAAAAAAGTGAGGAGTGTCGTCTATTTCTTCTTCGTCCTCGTATGGTGCTCTGGGTGATTCCCATTTTATTACCATGATACCCGAAACCCCGCAAAGAGTGATCGTGTGCTGTGTACCAAGAACATTAAGCGCATCGCGACAGCTTACGACCTGCTTACGCTTGACTATCTATTAAAAAGGTTATATCAGCCGGTGGTATTTCCATCAATGAAAACGTTTTGGCTGCTTTCTAGACCGCCATGACCTCCGCTTGAAACACGTTCCCATGAATCAAATGGTGCCTATTTAGTGTTTTGGAGAAAATGCCCGCGCCTGAGCTTTTATCCATCTGTATAAACGTACATATATAGATGTCGGGTCGTTAATGGGTTCTTTTCGGTCCCATTTTTCCCTTGTTGGGGGACGCAACCCGAAGGATGCCTCAAAGTCAAGGAAGGGGAAAAGGTAGCCACTCTCGTTTTGGGAGTGGTGGAAATTGCTCCTGTCACACCGAGGCATGCACGTTATTATATACTGAGTTAGTACCTTCAGGTTTGTCAGTTTCAAGCAAGCCCTAATAGCAGCAGCCACCATACTTGGCTGCCGTAAATTAGGCCTTACAATCGCTGTATACATCCACAGGATTGTTTTGGGTTTGGGTCCCTTTTTCTGCCAAAGATTCTGTTACTGAGGTAAAGGGCACAGGCCGAAAGATACTGTGCCTTGTGCTAATATATTTTTGAAACAGTCATGATTCTTATGAATAATAAATTTCCCTAGAGATTTTTTTTCTTATTGGGAAATTCGCTATTGTGAAGAATGTTCAAAAACACTCCTTATTGCGAAGGACATCCTCATGGTGAATTTGACTAAATTTTCTACAACCTCCAATAATTGGTATGCAAAAACACTTAATTAATATCAACTAATAGACGTTTTTCATCCACTACCATACAATAGAAAAAATCGAATACGAGACAAATGAATATAAATTATTTGCTACCAAGGCACGCTGGAGTTTCAAGAGTATGCAACTATATCCTCAAATGTTACCACATACACCGATCACATTTTCGAATACAATTTCAACCTAACCTTGGAAAAAAACATTCCGATAGAGATTGCCAATAGCGAGGACTTTTCCCGAAGAGGGTATGGGATTTATAAATTTAGCCGGGATTCATAATAAGCATGTACGATAGTGATGGGAACTATCGAATAAAAACTATCGTCTTGTTCTATTGAGTCAAATGGGTCTGAAGCTGCTCTCAGAGAGAATTTTGTATATTGATTGAGCTCTAAGAGAGAATTTAGTGTATGTGAACGATTTTTTCACTGGTATGGACTTTGGACTATCGAGTCAGATGGAAAAATGTTCGAACAGTTTTTGCTTTGAGTTGACGATTCATTTGTATGGTTGGAAGAAGTGATATGTGTAGTGTGAGTTCTTTGTCGAACAATTTACTTTTAAAGGACATTTAAACGGTCGGTTGATTTTTGATAGTGTGCTTTTTGTAAAGGAGGGTTAGTCATCCTGGGGCAATTTAAAAAACGTATTGTATCTCCTACCTCCTTCACCTAAAACATCAAAAATGGGCGATTTGATTTGATAATGATGGTGAACAATTTTAAATGTTATTTATGATGATAGACATTGTCATATCAAAGCACTAGGAATTTGTTTCATAATACATATTCATTACAAATACAATATTACTTGTTTTGATCGAATTAGACGAAATAGACATTTTAACTGAAAGTTTAACACCAATTTTATTAAAATTAAATTTATTTATTAATATATCCATTTACTGTACAATTTGCGATTTCATTTTTTATATGAATGAAATATTACTGTTTGACGAATTGAATATTTATATACACTTTTAATATGAAACGAAAGTTTAATAGTATGTACTTGTAAAAATAAATATGCATATTTAAATTCTTAGTTTGAGGTTTATAGTAAAAAAACATATCATTAGGCTTATAACATTATTTTGTATATGTATACATTTTTATTTCAATATTTACATATTAGAATGTTGTCTATTTAAATTAAGATACGTTTATCATATACATATGTATATAATCCTACAATATTTAATTTACCGCACATTTCTCTTACAATAATAATATTATACGCAAAGGGAAATTTACTAATTTATAAGAAAAGTGTGTAATACATGTACTGAAGAAATTAACGCACTGCGCTTAATTTTGTGCCACAACACTCTCACGGAAATTTTTTATCTTTTGGACAAAATAACCTTCCAAGCCTTCGGCACATTTGTAAAACGTAGATTCTTTCGAGTTATAATAGCGGCAGTTATCGAATATTTTTGTCATATCACCAATAAATTCTGACAATTTTGTATATACATTTGCATATATTTTTGTTTCTACCTTCTTCAAATCTGAAATTTTAGGTAATTTGTTAAGTGTTTCTAAAATTTTCAAAACTAATAATTACCCATAGGTTCTTTAATCACTTTATAATAGTCCGGTGCCTCATCAGGATCCACGGGTTCCATAAAGGGCCAAGCGTTTTTGTGATTCTGAGAAATAATTATTATATTATCATATTTAGGAAAAGTAAATGTCGATATAACTATGAGTATTGACTATATGAAAAATAAAGTCTAAAATAAACCTAAATTTATTTGTGATTACGAACAAAATAGAAATAATATTTGAGTAAAATAATAGTAATCTGAATTATTAAGAATGTAATTTTGATAGAATTTATAATTCTAATTCTAAATAATTTAATACTGTTATACATATTGTTAGGAAATGTAATATTTCAGTTCTACAATTCAGTTTTGACAAATTTAAAATTTAATTAACAAAATTTCTAAATAAACCATGGAAATTGATGAAATTGAAAATTCCTTACCTGCATTTGCTTGATGAGTTTTTTAAGTTCAGCGTATTCATTGTTTGTAAGACTTTTCATATTTGCCATATTAACTGCATTGTTACGCTGGCAGTCTGGACAAATATACTCATCTATAAATTCTGCTTCACTTTGAACTATGCCAACACAACGACCATGGAACCAGTCCTGGCATTTATCGCAACATATATAAAACTGTGATTCGTCATACGGCTGTTTACATGAACAGTAGAGTTCTTGTGGATCTCTCGCTCGTCTACATTCCTCACATATAAATTCAGAAAGTTTTTTTGATGCTTCTTCAGTTATTTCAACACATTCTCCATGAAACCAATTACTGCATAGATCACATCCAACGTAAAATCTAAAAGAGTTTTATTTAACATTAATGGAAAATGCATTCGTATTTTGATATGCTATACACTTGTGGAAATGATAATGGTATTTAGGTGCACAATTCGAAATTTCTGTAATGTGGCCAAAATTAAAATGATATGAGGGCAGATATTGAGTGTACGAGAGTGTTAGTCTGCCACATTATAAGACAATTAGAAGGATAGATTACATTTTTATTAGCAGCATATGTACTAATCGGAAAAGCGGGGACATAATTTTTTGGATTTTGCATAACAATAAACTTTTGAATGTCCTTATGGTTGTTATTAAGTATGCAAATCAGTCGTGAATTGAAGTCTATTTATCATGATGACATAACCTGGCATCAAAATTCAGTTGTGGAGGGTGGAGACGAAAATTCCACAAACTGTAATAATCATGTTCAGTGAATATTACGTTAATGACTTAAAAATAAACACTTGATAACAATTTCGACGTGATCGCTTAAACCTTCTCCGAGCTTAAGTTTTAGCCATGACGTATTTTTCAGTTAAGTTCAAATTATACGAACAATAGACTATACAAAACAGAACAAAATTAATCAACCATTCACATTTACATTTATCCATGGTAATGTTGACTGCTAAATTGTTCGCCAGTGTATGCTAACTTTGAACTGTTGTTCGTTCTTTATTGTCTCTTTTGTTTTTTTGCGATTTTAAAAGTTAAGGATCTTATGAATTAGATTTATTAACATCTGTTTAGTGGTTGAGTAAATGGTGTTAATATTTATTTATTTATTTATTTGAAAGCATAATTTATAATTAAAATTACAAATTAGCTAAGAAAAGCCAGAGCGTAATAGCCTTAGGCTTTATGGTTATACAATTGTTTGCTTATATGGTATTCAATAAATTTGAACATTTTAAGAATTCTATAATAGTTTTGATATTATCAATGGTAGGATTAGAGAGGAGGTCTGTGGGATTATTTTGGGAGAAAAAATTTGCGTCTAGTTGGGAGGAGAGTAGGACAATCGGATAGGATATGGGGAATATTAATTTGACTTTGGTTGCAGTATGTGCAAAGAGTTGATATATTTTTATTCAAGTAGTGTTCATGAGTAAGCCTGCAATGACCAAGTCGTAGTCTTGTTATTTTTGTGATATCACGACGAGAAATATTATAGGGATCTACTTTACTAATGTATTCGTTGATCGATAATTTATTTTGGTTGGCATTTTTGTACCAAGTGGATGGTTGTTCGAAAATAAGGTAATGTTTATCGAGAGTAAGTATTTTTATATAGAGATTTATGTCCAGGGGATTATAATTGGGGTAGAAGAAGGATGGGGTTCTGAAAGTGTCTTTGGCAGTTTTATCAGCGAGCTCGTTTCCTATTATTTTGGTGTGACATGGGACCCATATAATTTTAATATTCGGGGTTTGGATATGAAGGAGGTGTCGGATTTGGGAAGGGTAATAATTCTGATTGCTTAAATTGGTAATAGCATCAATGGAAGAAAGTGAGTCGGTACAGATGGCAAATTTTGTTTTGTGTAATTTAGTATATTGAAGAGCTCTAAATATTGCAATAATTTCAGCCGAGAAAACGGAAGTGAAAGGCGGTAGAAGATATGAAAAGATTATTTTGGATTCGGAAGTAACACTAAAACTAACGTTATCTCCGATTTTAGAGCCATCAGTATAGATAAAGGTGAATTCACTTAAGGAGTTTTTGAGTTCAAGGAATAACGATCGAAATGTTTCAGAAGGAGTACTTTCTTTTTTATATTTTCTAAGAGATGAGATAACGGATGAAGATTGAAATAGCCATGGAGGGTGGGAAAGGGGGAGGATTTCGACAGGGGTGTAGGGAATTAAAAGGTTACTACAGAGAGTCCTGGAGCGATCAATACGAGAAATAGTTTTTTTATTTCGGCATAATTTTGTGTTGGAGTAAATTTTGAAAAGGGGGAAGTCTGCAATTTTGGGATGATTTGAACAGTCTTAATGTAGACTGAAAGCGCTTGTTTTCTATGGATAGCATTTTTGCTTCGAACATGAGGTGGTTGATGGGAGTGGTACGAAATGCGTTAAGGGATTTTCTTATAGCGGAATTGTAAACGGTTTTAATTTCGTTTATAGTGGATTTGGGGGAGTATCCATAAAGGAAAAGTCCATATTCAATTTTGCTGACTATGATGGATTTAGTTATTGCTGTTAGGGTGGACGGGTTGCAGTTAAATTTATTGTATGAAAGAGATTTTATGATGTTTAATTTTTTATCAAGGGCCGGAAGAATAAAATTTATGTGCGCATTACATCTATAATTTTTTTGGAAGATTATGCCTAATATTTTCAATCTATCAACGTTTTCTAAACTTATGAAGGTAGATAGGATACTACAATAGCATTTGTGTTTCCGACACATATGAAGATGTTTACATTTGTCTAGGGACAATTTTGCTCCAGAATATTCACACCATGACAGGATGTCTTGAAAAATGGGGTCAAGGTTAATGATGGCAGAGGTTTCTTTTTTATTAAGAGTTTTGACAATTGTAAAATAGTC
The DNA here is from genome assembly GCA_964034865.1 of Eristalis intricaria. Taxonomy (NCBI): domain Eukaryota; kingdom Metazoa; phylum Arthropoda; class Insecta; order Diptera; family Syrphidae; genus Eristalis; species Eristalis intricaria. The sequence goes on along the minus strand of OZ035875.1, from coordinate 23,199,369 downwards.
TGCATATGCACAAAATTTGACTTCATTATGGAGGGACAGAATGTGGGATAATTTGTTGAAAGCTATGAGGAATAGGGGAACGGATAAAGGTGAACCTTGGGGAATGCCATTAAAGAGGGGACAGGAGAGGAAGATGTATTTCCAATACGTACTGCCATTTTTCTATTGCTCATGAAATTGAAGATATAGCCGATGATGTATGGTCCAACGTTCCATGACTTAAGTTGGTCAATAATTGTATGGACTCCAATTTTATGATGAATGCGAATGCTTTTGCAAAATCAAGTGAAATGAGAGACAGATGGCTTTTTTTTGACAGTGACTTTGTTATCTGATGGTCTAGATACAATAAGCATTCGTTTACAGATTTTCCTTTTCTGAATCCCATTTGGTGACTACTGAGCAGTTTGTTGCGGTGAACAAACCACCAGAGTCTATTGGCAACAATTTTGTCGAGAACTTTAGCACAACAAGGATTAAGGGATATCGGTCTGTATGATTTAGGAAGGGACTTGTCGGAATTTGGTTTAAGGATGGGGACAATAGTGCTGTTTTTATACAATTGATATTGCTATGAAAAATAGCGTTGTAGTGTTTGAGGAGTCTGAATTTCATTGCGGGAGAAAGATTTTTTATCATAGGATACGATATTCTGTCGTTTGTTTTTGGTGTTTTTCCTTTCAGCATAGATAAAGCTGAGTTTAGTTCAGAAAGGGAGATGTCAGCATCAATGATTACAGCATTGTAGGGTATGGAATATGATATTGTAGAGGAAGTTTGAAGTTTATGTTGGCAGCAGGAAGGAGGGAAATTGGAATCTCTCGAATCTAGGGACCAATAATTGGCAAGGTGATTTGCAATTTGAAATGGGTCTGTAATGTTAATGTAAGGGGGGTCTGTGGAGTGGATGGAATGGATAGTGGAGTATGATCTAAGACCACAGAATCTTCTTATTGAATTCCAGATTTTGCCAGTAGGTGTAGTAGGGTTGATTTCTGATGTGATATGATGGATGGAATCGCTTTTTGCCAGTTTTACTTTTCTGTTGAATTGAGCGTTGGCTCTTTCATAGTATAAAATATTTTCTGAAGAGATGTTGCGGGACATTTCTATTGGTTTTTGAAGGGGAGGAATGAGGGATAGATTTGTTAGCGCTTTGGAGGATAATTTTGTGGATATTGGCTGCTTCCTTGTTAATATTACTACTGCATGGGCGAATAGTATTAAACTCGTCTAAATGTTTTTGGTAGAGGTTCCAATCAGCTTTTTCAATTTTGAATTTCGGTCTAAATTTGGAGGAAGCAGGATTTGAGTGGACTATACACTAATGGCAATTATGCACTCTCTGGATTGCCATGGCAATCGGTGGCTTAAGTTAAACCACTGTTTAAGTGGAAACTATCACTTAACTTCCACTGTGAAAACGAAATTTCTATTGATTCTGATTAGAGATGGATCGACACTTCTATTGATTCTGATTAGCGATGGATCGACACTTAAAATCACACTGTGAAATAGGGCATAAGAGAATAAGAGGTTATGATTTCAACGTAGTATGCATGAGCCTAAAGGCACAATTACATTAAAAACATTAAATATGTGGTGGCCGTGGTGTTGTGGGAATGTACGTCAACCTCGACGCATCTTAACCTCGCTGCCTGGGTTCGACTCTCAGCCGGTACGATAAAAAAAAATGTTCACTGTCCCACACCTTTGAGTCACTGACAATGCTCAAAGTGTAATTAACTGTCTAGAAAAAGCTTCTCAAACTTGGCCGTTCGGAATCGATATAAAACTATAGTTCCCTTCCACAATAGCACGCACATCACAAGTGGTTGCTGAGAAGCTAGGCCCTGCCACTGTTCGGGCTATAGCGCCACCATATTATTATAATTATGTAAGGAGTTTGAAATAAAAAATATGAGAATTTCATTTAAAAATTAAGATTTTTTTAAATTACGTTTAAAAATAATAATACCTGTACATATAGCTGTAATTATAATAATATAATTTTTCTCTTCACTTACTTTGTATCATCATATGGTGTTCTGCAGATACAATATAATTTTTCACGTTTTCTTGACATTCCAGGAAACTTCGGGTTCTTTTTAATTTTATTTCCAAAAGATAATTTAAGTGAATCGGTGTCAAAACTGTCATTAGGCGATAATCTAAAAAATTAGACAAATTATAGGTTATTGTGGATAGTATTTGGTAATAACATACTTTTCAACAGAACTGCCCGGTTTGGAAAAGCTTTTTATTGAACTTTTTTGGCATTCTGGAACTTCAGCGGACATTTCTCGTTGAATTTCAATATGCAATGTTTTTTCCAGAATCGCCCTTTTCTTCAGTATATCCTTTTTCAAAAGCTCTTTATGTCTATGTAAACGCTGAAATAGATTTTCAAATACATATAAATATAAATAACGCTGTTATTATTATTGAATTGTTATGCCACAGAAAAATGTTTACTGGGATAATTTTAGAAAAGTATTAACCTTGTACGTTTTATATTCTTCAATAATTAAGAAAAAAATTCATTTTTGCTCACTTGAGTTTTAAAGTCAGAAAAGATATGATGGTTTGTCCAATTATGTGTTATGATTCAGTGCTGTCATAGTTGTGATTGAGATTGCTATTCGGTTAGGTTCGCCATTTTATCTAGCATCGTTTCACACTTGCGAAACGTGTGGCATTAAAACCATGTCAAAGTTCGAGAGAGAGAGAAGAGAGTACACTCTTTAGCATCCAGATATAGATTGTTGCGATATGAAGAAAACGGCTGCCGTAGCGGCATGTATCGAATAAAACTTAAAGATGTCGATTAGAGACGACATTGTCAGAACATATCAAACCTATTCTCAAAAAATTTGACCGTCAGCTTGAAGAACTGCCAGCGAGTCACCATCTACTATCATCACATGTATTATATTAAACGAAGTAAAAAACAGAACATAACGAGTAGAGTCGTAATTAATAAGGCTTTTCGGTATATTCTGGGAATATATTTATATGACTATCGATAGGTATTTAGAACCGTCACACACACGATTAGAAAATCGCAATCACAGTTATACCAGTAAATACAAAATCGCAAACAACTACAAAAGCCCAACTCTAGTTATTTGTTTTATCATATAATTTTAACGCGAAACTGACATTATTTTCTTAGTTTATTGTTGAATGTACTAAGCCCGGGGTAGTCATTGAACAACAAAATTCACCGCAGTATTTAACAGCGCAGTAACTACTGCAATCTTCAAGTTCTGACAGTGTGTAGAGTGGATGGACACTAAATAAAACTGGCATGTTTAATAATTAGGGTTTCCTTAATATTAATTATCATAGTACTAAGGGGTTTTAGATATAATTAAGTTTATAGATAAATAATTCGCAGGATAGGACAAGATTGTGTATATAAGGAGATTTTAGGTTAACTTACATTCAAATAAAGAGCAGCTCTTTTTCTCTCAATCTCAGTTTTTGTTTTGCTTCCGTTTGGGGCGATATTAGACAAATAACTAGGATTCGACAATTCGAATTTTTCTTTATCAATTTTGGTTGTCTCGGACAGTACACACGTCTTCTTAGTTTTCGAAAGAGATTCTTCATCTTCTTGTGTATTATTGAACCGCTTTCTTTGAACATTTAAAAACGACGGTGCGGGGTTATGAGTTGTATTTGGGGTTGAGGTTAAACTGTGTACTGGATCTGTTTTCATTTGACGCTCCTGATACTTTTGCAAATTTATAAGTTTCTCTTCTATTTCCGGATTTAGGTTTTCTTGTTTAAGGGCATTCTTGATAGCTAAAATAATTGAAAAAAAAATATTATATTTTTTGTTAAATTAAGTTTTAAATATTGTAATTTGTACATTATTTTTGAAAGCGATTCAGAAAACAAAACATGTTTTGCATTTCTGAAAACGCAAAGTGCGAAAATTTTTTTATAGTTTGTATAACTTTATTTACTCAATATATTCTTTACATACAACTTTTATTCAAGGAACACTTTTGCAGCCACACTAGAGATTAACTTTCCTAAGTCGCTGACTGCACAAGACTGACTTAATAAAACTTTAAGTGACTTCTCTATATATACCAAGCCGCTTCGGAGCTATTTATCCTTTATTGATAGGATGGCGTGATTTAGTTTTCGGAGTTAACTCACAGAGCTCGATGGCGGTATGTTGATTGCGTTGTTGTTGTTATCGCGGAGCTTGCATGGCTTGTAAAATGTTGCATTGAATAATGCTTAACGGCCCGCTTTTCTTAGCAGTAGAAAGCGCAACTCGCTTCAAAAATGGCAAAAACTGCCACAATTGCTTTGAGTCAAGAATGCTATAGACGGATTTTATATTCCAAGACTCTTTCTATTTATACAGAAAGTCTAACAACTAAACTATAGTATAATAATAATTATATAAGTGGAGCGACAATCAGAGGCGAACCTGGGCCTAGCTTCTCAGCAACCACTCGTGTTGTGCGTGTCATTGTTGTTTCACGAGTGGATGGATGATACCTACAGTTTAATGCCGACACCGAACGGCGAAGTTGAGAAGCTTTTTCTAGACAAGAATACTCTTTGAGCATTGTAGATTAGAAAGAGGTGGAAGGAGGAGGCCGTGAATTATGAAAGTTGGTAGATTGGGGATTCGAACCTGGCACCCGCTGCGTAGGAGACCCACTTAACCACTAGGCCACGGCCACGCACATATTACTCTAATATACAAAATATGATCCCCATATGGTGAGTGCAACGGTGAAATGTGAACAATATCGAACACATAAACTCCACTGAGCTCTGCGTTGGTTTTCACATTTTCAGACTGATGCGAATATACGATTATATCAATTTTTGGATGTTCTATTTTGCTATGGTTTAAAGAAAAATTAGTGTGTATTTTATTATTTTAAATTATTTATACTCAGTTGGAGAGGCTAGTTATGTGAGCTCCAGGTCCACCCGGATCACTAAAAGTAAAACTTTAAATTACTAGTACAAAACTCCCCTCTAATAAAAAGGTAATAAGTTTGGTTCTGGAAGTACAGTGAAATTACATACCGAAATAGCATACCGAAAGAAAGCACACTGTCTCTATTCAAATGGCGACATCTGTTACGGCGATTACTATAAATAGGAAGGCAGAGCTTGTTTGGATAACCTGCATCCAAACAAGCGAAGCAGACTTGTTCGAAGCAGACTTAGCCAAGAAGTCTTAAGCTGTAAATATACAAGCGAGCGGCTCATAACAATCCAGCTTCGACACCAAGATCTTTCTGGAAGATTTTAACGCAAGGCTGGGTAACGAAGTCATCTTTGCTAAAGTCTTCGGGAAAGACTGCCCGAACGACACCACACCTGATCGAACAACCGTCAACTAGAGGAGCCAAACTCGACTCGGTTCATTTCCTTGTTGTAGCCAAGGTAAGAACACGGATATCAGCAGGACAACGGAGTAGAGTGAGACCACAACAGTTTGACAATCGACCGCTATAAAATTTGCCTTTCGAGTCTCCCTGAAGCTCTCAGATCCATCCCCACCAGGCGATACAATCGACGAATAATGGAACCGTTGTCAAACGCCATTATAAAAGCTGCCATTTATCTGTTGGGTTTTAAAATGTCACCACAAAAAACACCTAGAAGTTTGCAGACATGAGAAGCGGAGAAGCGCGCGATTGAGGAAATGAAGAGGTGGAATCATCGGCAGGAATCATATCCGAAAGTTCTACAAATAGATAAAACAATTATCAAATGAGTATAAATTGTGGAGAAGCAATGAAGGAGAAGCCTGTCGGGGCGAGGCGGATCAACTGGTAGTAGAACCGCGTAGATACTAAAAACGTGGAAAGATCACTTCTTTGTACCACAAAACGGCGATGTAGACACCGATATGGTAGTAAAGCTGCAAAACTGTTGAAGGCAGCTGAGAGCTGAGCTGATTGGGTACATGCACCAACTCGTTTGTAGAATGCCCAGCGAGTAGAAACTCAGTATCAGATTTTGACAAGATGACTCGCTGGCATGTGACTTCTTTAATATCGTCGTTGGGAGTATCATTGTAATACTGAATGGCCAACATGGTTAGGTCATACAGAGCGTGGGACAATACAACAAAGGACGTCCACGTACAAGGTGGCGCACACAAGGCGAGCCGGGCCCTCTGCCGACTTGGTGTGGGAAATTGGAGACAACTGTTGAAATAGCGGGCCGGCTGGCCCGAACAATTGCTATTATTCGCGGACGACATTGACGTGATTGGTCGAACTCAGCGAGCACAGCGGGTAAAGTGGTTCTGGCGGTAAACGAAGGCAAAACAGCTTTGATGACAGCACTGTTATTAGCTTAACTAAGTTTGGCCCGAAAAATCTTCGACTCTGAATCTGTGAGACAAGGCAACAAAGGAATTTTACGTACAATGAAAAAGAACACAATTAATGGATAGCAAAAATAACTACCTTCCAATTTTGGGCATTGTATAGTTGATAGATATATTGATAAGTATGCCAATCATCGCGTTAATTGCGCCATGCCAATCTTTGGGTACGCATAGCAGCCGTATATAATTTGTACTTAATCTAAAGCAGCTGGTATAATTTTAGATGCAAAAAAAAAAAAATTGGCTCGGAAATCGAAGATTTTTATTACCATCACAAATTATTTGAATATAAATTAATTATGTCATTACTTTTATGCAATAATTTAACTTTTACTTTTGTTAAAGCCTTTGTAACCCATTGTAAAATATTCAATTTAATATTAAATTAGTAATTTACTAATTATTATTAAATTAAATAAAATAGATAAATTATACTCATAAAAATACCACGCACTCAAATGGTTGATTCGTTGTAATTGTAACACTAAACAAAACACTAAAACTAAAACGAAACAATAAAAGGTATCGAATACGAAACTAAAAGAGAAATTCAAGCAAAGACGCGCTCCAAATTTCAAAAGTATACAAAACAAAGGCATTTTCGGACATATCGTCGGTGAAACATGAAAAATGCGACTACTAAAACTTCCTACTTTCTGAGATTGTGGTATTATTTACCGTTTTTTTATATACCATATTTAAGAATAAAAAGGGGATTTCCGTTAAAAAACTTGTAGACAGCGTTCAAACTAATAGTGCGGAATTACTATCTACTTTACAGAAAATTTGGAGTTACACACTTTTCAGGTTTCTGTATATGATTTTATGTATAAAGCTTAATAAATAAGTCTGTTTTTGATCAGAAATTAGTTATAATTATTTTACATATCATTTCTTACTTTGTTGGATGTAGTCAGGAGTAACGACGAAAGATGCATTTTCATGGTTTGAAGATATTAGTTTCATAACAGCTTTTGATGGTTGGTTGCTTGCGTTCATATCTTTCTGGTTATTATCGGTCTTATTTTCGTCGGTTTCCTTAAGCAATTGTGCAAAATCATTCGCTTTACTTTCTGTTTTATCAATTTGAGAACTCTAGAAAAAATACAAATATAATTATAATTAAGTTATACTATATTACTTGTAATTTTTTTTTTAATTTCTAAAATCGCTATTCACTTTAATTCTAATATACTTTATCCAATACATAATTCGTGTAACACATTACAATTAATATACGTGTTTACATACATACATATTTGTAGGTAGTAAGGCACATACAAATTCATAAGGTATAATTAAGGTGCCTCCTGTCCTACTATCCTTTCTCTTCTGCTATCACTTCAGAAGTACTCTAAAACTGTTTTCTATATATAGGGGAAGAACTGTCGCTTATAATCGATAGTCTTCACTATGGATAACCATCGATAATGATTATGAAAAACAAAAAACAGAATAATTAATTTCAAATTCTAAAGATTAACATTAGTTTACAAATGTAACAGTGCTAATCCCGAACTGGCAATAATTTGAATTTTAATAGGAGAATAACGTAATGACTTTGACACACACATTAATTTGTGTACTTGCAGACGGTGTAATATTTTATTTCAATAAAATAATTGATTCATGATGATTTTCAACCATTCAATGTTGCATATGATGAAGGATTTAGGTGCTAATAATAAATAAAAAAATTTGTTTTATTACATTTTTTTATTTTTTAGTACATTTTAAATACATTTTACATTTATAAAATAAATTGGTAGAGTCTGAGAGAACATTCAGTGTACGTAGTCAGATAGTAACCGAAAGAGGCTCAAAAACCAAATAAAAATGTGAATATTTTAACATTAAAAATATTAGTATTATAGAAAATATTCAAATTATTATGTTTTTTCTAGAAATATCTCATTATCTAAAAATATCGATAATTATTGAGTCTTTCACAAACTATCGATGGCAGTGACTATAAATAGTTCTCCACCTCTAGTTTTCTAGTACCTGATAAACAAACAATAATTAGTAAGTTTTGTTATTCACTACTTTTAAATCCCATAATAAATCAAAAAATGTTGGTGAAAATATATATATCAACTCAGAATTCAGCACAAACAAATAAAAAGACAAAATAATTTACAATTTGGGCCACTTTCTTAATACATAAATACATACAGGTAAGAGTAAAAAATATACAACAGACCGTGTATTTAAATATACCGTGGACAAGTAAGCTAGATAAAATGATATTCATATATTATTAATCATTTGAGTTGTTTTAATTAATACAAATATGCTTCAATCATATCACTAATTTTAAAACTTGGATATGGAGTGCCATCGAAAATTTACCCACCGAAATTTGATTGCAAAGTTTTGTTTCGCCTCCAAATTTTTTTTAAACGTTCCGATCTGGAACCTTTTTGACTTTTTGTTTTATAAAGCCTGTAGTTCTCTTCACTTTAAGAACTTAAAAATTTGAACATTACACTTTGTTTGCCCAATGACGTTTAGAAATTTTCAGATTTTTTCCAGACGGCTCAAAATCTTAGTAACCTATTCTTTCTTTCCTTTCAACTGACAGGTTCTCTTTTTAATTCTTAGTAGCAGTAGCAACTGCTTTCCTATTAACTTTTAGTTCCTCGGCGATTTTTATATACGTCCACCCTGGGTGTACTAAGACAATTGATAATATTTTTTCTTACATCCAATTCACATTTCAAGTTTGGCTTTCGAATATTTTTGGCTCAAATTGCAACAGCTGTATCTGGAACGACATTTGGTCTATCGGACAAATTGATAAATGCGTTCGGTGAACTATTGATTTCTCCTTTTGTATTTGACGGCAAAAGCATGCGATAATAGTTTAATAAAGTCAATATGAAACTATGTACGAATATCACGTCAATGCTGATTAAGTGATGATTGCAGCCTTGGAAAACAATACGACACGCGTTATTAGCGAGATACCAGTCAATATTCTCGTAAGTGGAATCCGTATGGATCACTAATTTTAAAAGTAAATGACAAACAAATGAAAATAGGATCCACTTTTGCAGTCTTACTTCGATTTCTTACAAATATCAGGATATTTTAATGCCGATTTCTTTTAAATATTAAGTATATAAATCCATTTTTTTCAACAGATGGCTTTAGTAATCCAAATCTCGGGTTGCATACGTCCCACCTAAATACCGTTAAAAACTACGGACAATTTAGTGAATGATTTACTGAGTTTTGTTGGAGTAAGTGTCAAAAATTGACACCAGCAAAGAGGAAATGCGTCATATTTTAGTTTTTTAATCATGCAAAGTTTTGGTTCAGTCGATTCCGTTCCGGTAACTTCGATCCGGTTCCGGTACGATCAGAGATGCATAATGCTCTGGAAGGCAAATTATCGAAAATGTCAGGAAATTCATGAAAATCGTCCAATCTAACCGTCATGTAAGCACTTTTTTGACTGTTCAGGAACTAATCATTGCATATTAAACAGTTTGGAACCATTTGAACAAGGCGAAGCTCGATGTATCGTTACCACACAATTTGCCGCCAGAGATCCTTATGGACCGAATTTCTATCTTCGCATCACGGATTTCAATTGTGACGAAAAAAAAAACGTACGGCTACGTCAAAAGAAATGCGACTCGCTTTGAACTTAAAGAGAGGTATTGTCTTCCAAAAGGACAACAATAGGCCACACACATGGATAGCGATTCGTCAGAAGCTTCGGGAGCTTGGTTGGGAAGTCTTTATGCATCCACCTTATAGTTCGGACCTAGCATTGAGTAATTACAAACTGTGCATGTCCATGGCGAACGATTTTGTTGATGAGTTCGCTTTTAGAGAGGCTTGTGAGGCAACTCTCTCAATTTTTGGCCAGTAGGGACGAGTGCATTTACGAGAGACCACCAACATGGCAACAAATGCCGCAAAACGGCGCATATTTGACCTAATTCGGACCATTTTTACTATAGTAAATACAGGCGTAAGTTTTGGGCAAAAATAATGGACTTGGTTTTTACTACAGCTAATATCTTTTCAATAAGATAATTTGTCTAAATGTGCTGTGAAATTGAATGCAATGAAGATATAGACGACTAATGTTCAAGATACAAAATGATACGTGACGCAGTGTTTGATAATGAAGTTATGCTTCAGTTGTAAAAAGAAAAAAATCAAACCTAATGGAGTAAACATCGCCTGCGTGGCGTAGCAAATTTAACTTCATACCATAGATTAAAATATGTGATTTCCAAATATTACTATAATATTTTTAATATATCTAAGGGGGTACCTTCAGTGAGAACGTCAAAAATGTCTGTTTTGTTAATTTTTTTTTTTCGTGGTCACACATGAAAATATTTGATATCAACTGTTTATAAACATGAAGAATATGTTTTTAAGGAAAATAATACAATTTTTTAATATCAAAACAAAAAAAAATTCATGGAAAACAACACAATTGAGTCGATTCCAAAAACAAAAAAAAGCTAATCGTCCAAACATAATTCTTCCCTGAAACGGAGGAAAATACTAAATAGTATATAACTAATAACTATATATTATAGAATAATGGATGGAAATTTCGAATTGTTCGTTAGAGCCGTTTTCAAGTTACAGTAACCACCGACTTCGAAGACATGTTTTCGAAAAAATGTGTGTTTAAGTTTTTAGTACCATTAGCATGCACTCCATAAATAACACTTTTGAAAACATACATAATTTTCGATTTTCTCAAAATCCCAACTGAGGGTACCCCCTTAACTTTCTATTACCTTACATTTTGACCCAGCGACAGATAATCTTCACAAAAAATTGCCCTGGGTTGTTAGGGGACAAAAAACTTGCAGCCATGTAAAATTATATATATATAATATTTCTGACAATATTTCATAATTTTTGTATAACTTTTCACTTTGATTTACATTTTTATTTTTTCGGTCGAAAATCTTGTCTGAACAAAATATTTATTTTCGTCCAAAAGGTGTTTTTCTCTTAGTAAAAGAAAAAATATGTGACCCGGTAAGTGCAACAACTTCGCTTACAACTGCTTTAATTTCTATTAGTTGCGTGAATCGAGTTTGTACTGTATAAATTTTTCTGCAAAATAAGACTTAAAAAAAAGTTTTCAATAGAGGTCAATCGCATTATGTGTGATTTTTTTTAAAATATTTTACTTTTACATATTTCTTTAATGCAGTTTTTGCATTGCCAGTGTATTTTCATGCACCAAAAGACTATCCCCTAAATGGGGACACCAGTCGTTAATGGGTTAATAACGAATTGTTTTTTGTCCGTTCTTGTTACCAAACATGCAATAAATACGTTTTTCTTTCTGTTTTAGTATTATTAGCCATAGTTTAAACACTGTGATAAACAATTTGATATTAGATGTTCATCCCTGTGCTTTTCTACCGTTAATTTAAAATTATTACAAATTTGTACTAAATGAAGGTTATATTTACAACGTCTTTAATTGAACCTACGAAGTATGAAATTCCAAATGACGGAAATGAAAGATTCATATGTTCGAATGTTTCATATTAATATCATTGAATTTTCACAGAATTAGTATGGAGGAAAGTACATTCAATAACAAAAGTAAGTACACAGCAAGAAGTTGTCTGGGTTTTCAATCTCAAACGAGACTGCAAAAAATAATCTTAAATGCAGTTTTCTAAAGTAATTATTAACGTACAGAAAGCAACACAAATGTCAAGATATCTTAAAAACTATAGGTCTAACGTGGTTAACTTAGTGTCCACTAATAAAAAAAAATGTATCTGTTTGGTTATTCGAACTATCTAAAGAGTAACCTGCGCCAAAAGCGTTCCATTTATTGGTGATCTGAATTACGTTACGTTTTTGGTTTTTGGCCCCGTGATATCCCCTTTTTTAAGTACACAGATTATTGTTTTAGACAGCTGTTTTTTTTTTCTTTGGGGTCCCGTTTGATTATTTTTTGTTGAAAATGCACACAACTTTTTACGCTATGTACTTACTTTTGTGATTAACTGTATATAAAATTACCTGATCGCAAACTACATTTGCATGTTATAATAAAATTATTCAAAATAATGGCTTCGAATTTACTCTTAGCTGTACTAGGTGAAATATGAAAAATTCGTTAGTTTTCCGATTTCCAATGTAATACATTTTTGTCGGTTGATGATCCAATTTTTTCCCCCAAATTTCCATCACAATTATTTCGCACGTATGGCTGCGACAAGAAACAAAATCGGGCAATAAAGTTGAGATAACCCAAATTATTATACGTGTTATGTTTGCAATGCCAGTTTGATCGTTTAATTCGAAAATCGAAACGAATCGAAATCGAAAATTCAACGCTACTTGGTTTGTGGCCCTCTCGCGACTGAACTAGGTATACAAGACCAATTTCTTCTTTGTTTTTTATGCTATAGCCGTTTTCTTACCACTTATGTTTTTCCAGTGCGATGACCCTTTCATAAATACGAATGGACAACAATAAAACTTCATTTAATTATTTTGACTATAGCACACCCCTCACAACACAATGATTTTAACATTTTCCATAGCGCTAAGAGCATTGGGTACACATATTGTTTTAGAATTTTAGCTAAAGTGGATTTTGACTTGGTAATTTGGTGGTGGTATTTTTGGTATGCATTGCATTGCAGAGGGTCACATACAAAGTGAAGATGCCTATTCGAAGCAGTTATCATAATATGATAAATCCATAAAGGTGAAAAATGTTCTACCAATTCAATTGAAGCGGAGTGTATTTGGAAGCAGATTACTAAGCGCCTATTAGTTTAATCACTTTGATATATAATCGACCGAATTCTATTAAAAAAAACTCGAGTGCAGTACAAACTCGATTTACTCAACGAATAGAAATTAGGGAAGTTTTAAGAATTAGTAGAGTTGCAATGAGTGTTGCAAAATTCGAGGAGTTTCGGGAATCGAGGGTTGTGTAATTCAAGTTTGAACCGTAATTGAAAAATAGATTTTATTTACACGTGATTATTTTTTTGAAACTACATCTAGTCGTTGACTAGCCTTTTCGTAAAAATGAAATTTTTTCTCAACCAATTTAGCATTTTTCAATAATTGAAATGCAAAATAAAAAAAAAACTTTTACAAGATTGTGTAAAAGTTCAAAATGAGTTACATATTTTATTTATTTGGGGTGATGTGAATGATCTAATGTCGAATGACAAACAGAAGTGACGAAATTGAAAGTTTTGCCTCATTTTTGAAGTTTTATTAAACAAAAAAAAAAACACGCAAACAGCATGATTTGACACAAAAAAATACAAGAATTCATTAAACATAGGAAGATTCATTAAGCAGAAAAATCACCGTGATAAAACTAAAGCACATCACTGTATATTAACATTAATTGTAATTTTATTTTATCATCTTTTCTAATTCACCGTTATACATATTATAAATATTCAAAAAAGTACACTTTAAGTCAAAATTTTATGAATTATTTAGCGTAAATTTTATAAACACGTGGAATTCCAAAATGTTATTCTGACCCACTAAAATAATGACCTGCTTCTTAGGATTAATTTGACCGATTGTCATCCATGAAGTAAAATAACGAATAAAATTTACAGCAAAGCGTTAAGACAATTTGCCGAAAAATTTGTGGAATCCTAAAGAATCGTACTAAAATCCTAAAGAAAACAAATAATTCCTATGCAACCATCAATTGTATAGTCATATGAAACAATTTGTCATTTTAGTGTGTGATGATGCTTTAGTTTTGTCACTGATAGATTAGTACTAACCCAATTATTTTTTATTTTTCATTGAAGTATGTCTTCAATTACGTATATATTTTATGTTATATAATATTAAAAAACAAACTTTTTTAAAATCCGACTTATGGAAGCAGAGAAATTAAAAAAAAACGTGCTGAATGTGGGTTGCTTTAGTTCTGTACGATGCTGTATGTGAGAATTGTTGCTTCATGACCCTTGATCTTCGCTTCAATTTTTTACTCCTACCAAGACATTACTAAATATAAATATTTTCTTATTAATTTAATAAATAATATATTTTCTTATTAATTAATTTTGTAGGCCTTTATTTACTCGTTGTAATCAACATTTTTTTGTTCGTACAATATAAGAATATTATTACATATTTCCGAAATCTGTAAGAGTCAATCTCAGTAGATGGAGTATTTCTTATACCGTTTTGTTGTCCAGACAATAAACATCAAACGAAACAAAAACAAATGATTCCCATGTTTTGTTTCTTTTCCGTGAAATTTAACAGCATTTGATATATAGAGTAGTAAATTGATTCATTATTTGTTGTTTAGAAATATCAATGAACTTCAAACGCTGAATCGTAATACTGGATAATCGTTATACTGAACGTCGAGTGTAAAAAAAAATACTTAAAGCATTAGCAGTTTCTTTTAAAAAACAATGCCAAATCAATACTCGAAAACGAAAGCAAAGGATGAATTCGTAAACGGTTATATAATACCTAACGATTCTGGGAGCAGTCTTAGTTCATGTGACTGCAAATAAGCTTTTAGTCATGCGAAATTGATTAATGATTTAAACTTTAATTTCTTATTTCATATTCATGGTTATATTAAATTAAAGCATTTACTGATTTGTGCAAATACTTTAAAATTAATTTATTTCCATTATAGTCGAAAATTGCGCTCATAACAAGGCATCATTAATTTACGAAGAATGCTTCTTTTTGCGTTTAGAAAGTCATCAAGTTCAATTCTGTAGAATCTTAAAGACAAAAAAAGTTTTAGTAAATCTTACTTATACATTTTTGGCAAATTATGTATTTAAATATCTGCCGAAAATCTTGAAATATATTGATGTAATTGACTCATTGTTATATAGATAATAAAAAGTACAGAAATTGTTCATCAACGAATTTATATGCACTATTATTACCTACGTACACTAAATATTTAGTATCTACCACATAATTCAAATTATATGGCAACAAGGGTTTAACGCTAGACATATGCACTCAATAAATATAAAATTTATTTGATTGACATAAATAAATTTAAAAGCAAATAAATTGACTGGTTTTATTTTATATATTTTGTGTTGTAACACCCTTTTATGTATTTGCCATTTATATCAAGTTTAAATTAGTGATGACGTCCAGGTTATTTTTGTATGATATATACTTAAGTACCCGACTACAGTATATATTTTATTTAGGACGGCATTATGATACTTTAAATTACACCGTTAAAACAAGCTTACACAAATGGCCAAGGTCTGTACACAAACAATAATTTCATGTATTCTGTTCATGGATGTAACATATGAAATCTTCGTGTAAATGAAGGGGTCTCGAATTTTATACTCCTTCAACTTGTATTTTTGTATTATCAGAGCAAAGTGACATGTCAATCTCTTCATCTAAGCCATAAGTGTATACCGTATGTAATGACAATGTACATTACATAGAAATACGAGTACAACTAAATTAAGATTTAAAATTAAAAAAAAAATTAAAGTCCTACAAGATGCGACCGATATTAACAATATTCGTATATATATGAAGTTTGCATTATTAACATTCGCTTAATCATAATTACTGTATAAAAATACATATTCTATCCTAGTTCTAATAACATCTTGCCAAGAATAAAGTATATTAAAATAATATTATAATTTACCAAAATCATCGGAGCTCATTACCACTACATATACCTATCTGATTTCGCCAAGAATTTAATTATTTCAAACTTTAGACAAATATTAACTAATCAGTCATATTTAACTTACAAGGGGAAAAATGTAACGCAACGTACCTTTTTAAAATATCAGTGGTTGAAATTATTCCAGGAAACCTTTGAAGAAATTTTATGAAGAGATAAGATTTATTATAATTCTCAAGCAGTTTAAAATTAGAAAAACAACAATTTTAACAAATTTAATAATTGAAATAAAATGTTTAGAAATTAGATGATGATTATGATGGTCAAGCCTTTGTGTTATATTTATTTATTATATTTCAAACTTCATAGATTATTATGACATTTTCAACTTATATTTGTACTGCTGTTGAATTCGTAGAAAACGAATCTCTTCAAAAAAATTTCAAAAAAGGTTTCCGCTTCGTCTTAAACAATAGTTTTTGGTATTTTAAACATATGTATTTGCAAAAGGCAAAATTTTAGTTAAAAAATTAGCACTTTTTATCAACACAAAGGCCAATTGCAAATAATCATCACACTAATGAACAATCTTCACAGCTTAATTTGCTTTTTTTTTTAAATTATTCTATACATAAGTGATTGTATGTAAATATTATATATATATATATAACATATATAATGTGGTATAAATTATTGAAAAAATAAATAAAAATACAAACAACCTAGTATAAGTATTTTATTAATTGCATTATCAATAAATACTTTGTTTCATGTATGTACATAAAACAATATAAAATTGAACAACATTTGTGTACTTATATATTTATCACATTCAAATAATAATACATTGATATGTTGCGAAATATCAATGTTGAACATTAAAAAAAACGATAAGGCTTATTGGCAATATTATAATTTCGTGTAATTCACGTTTCAAAAAAAACGCTATCAACTAACTTTTAATTACTGAAGAGTTTCTATCAACAAAGATGTGACAAATCTTCTGGGGTATCCTACACTCTATGTGATAAGCCCAAGCTTATAATTTCACATGATCAGTATATGAGGATTATCACAGTTCCAACCAACTAATGTTAGAATAGTAAAAAAATAACTTACTTGTGCCGACAAACATTCTTAAAAAACAATTGACGGTGACGCAACAGTCCGAGGTGGTAAAGGGCCCCCACTCCCCCCACTAACAGCCACCACTCGTGTTGTACGTTCTAATATCATATATATTTTCTAGACAGTAGTTTTTTCAATGACTCGGAAGACATGGAGCCTTTCATTTTTAATGTTTTGCCGACGGCTTTAATTATAAAGCTTATTTTCGCCTCTTACTATATATGGAACTTTTTTAACTAACATTTTATTAAAAACGATGATTTAGATTAACTTTAATTAGTAAACATGGGCAAAATTAATGCGGATGAACACATTTAAATATTTATTAAATTTAATTTAACATTTAAAATAAGATTATTATAGATTCATCTTACATATATATACCTTTTCATTGTGAAAAACTTGAAATGTCTGTTTTTTCAAGATATTATGCACTGGAACCTCCTACACACGTTACCAATTTTGCTTGGCCTGACAAATAAATAGCTTTCGGCCAGCGATATATTTTATAATATTTCAAAACCAAGCGAGTTAGTGTGGTGTATTTTATATTATCTAATTTTTTGTGAATGACTGTTCACGGGATTACTTAAAACAAAAGAGTATCGTATTATTTCGAGCACATATACTTACTGCTTACTGCTTATATCCAGTAATATATTAGAGATTACTGGGCATTACATTAATAAGTAGGTTTTTGTAAATTTATTTCTAGATCTGATTTATTTATTTCTAAGCTGATTTATTTTCTCAGATAAAATTCTTGAACCGCGGGAAATTACGATGTGTAATGAAAGTTACCTTTTGTAATCGGACTTGAATCTAATGGATAAATAACAAAAAAAAACATGAAGTCCTGATATTTTTATATTTTAGAAGTTCGACTTGACTATGACATTATTTGATAATTTGATATGATACACACATTGTTAAAAAAAAAGCCGAGTACGTAAAAAATACATAACACACTCAAAATCAAAAAATATTCATCAAAATATACTTATAATACAGTACAGCCACGATATAACGAACCTGAAGGTAATTATAAAATATTGGCTATATGTACCCAATGATTCGTTACAATGAGGTTTGTTGTATAGAAGTTCGGTTGGATTCGGATCGGACGATTCCTTTTAACAAAGTAACATTACGTAGGTACAACATTTTTCAATAAAAGAAGCATTACTATTTAAGCGAAAAAATGCATGTGCCCGAACCTGTTAAGAGATCAATTATTTTGGAATAGTTAAGATTCGTTATGTGAAGGTTGTAAGTCGTTAGAGGTGAACTTTTATATTCTGCAATGATTTAAAATCTAGATATACAGTTGAAATTCGATTAACCGTAATAGCTGAGCCGAGCTCATTACGAATAATCAAGATTCCCGATTAATGCCTGAAACACAATAGTCCGTTTGCGCTGGCGTTGGCTTTCAACACACATAATTCAATGGCCAAGCACAAAATACGGCGTCGACCCGCGTCAGTGAATAATGAGAGAGATTGAGAGGATCGTAATAAAACGTAAAACGTAGTCCATCGCACTTCATTATTCAACATGTTGGATATTTTTTGACAGAGGGGTGCGCTGTGAGAGATTTTCTCCCAGATTGAGAGTTTTTTTCCAAATTGAGAGTATTTTGTATCAACTGTCATTTAAGAAACGAAAACAGCTGACAAAAAATAATTTAACGACAAAAGTCATTTCAAATGAGTGTATACAAAAAGCGGCAATATTTTTCATCTAGTAGATGAGAGAGAGAGAGAACAGTTGATAAATTGAGTATTTATTTCAACGCAGTGCGTCATCGTAACATGAAGTCGGCTGGCGCAGCGCTCTACTGTGTTTCAGGCATAATAGATTTATCTACAAAAAGCATGGCAGCTTCATATTCAGCAGATTATTCTTCTCCTGTGGATTTTATCAAGCCATGAATTCCAGGCAGTCTTTTTATTTCTTCCAACCAGCCTTGAGAATATACACAATCAGATGCCTGGAAACTGGAATTATATAAATCTTTATTGTCCCAAACATTCCATTCATAAGTCGCTGTATCGAACTAAGGATTTTCAGCTTGATTAAAGGGATTTCGCTTCTCCGATCCTTGATCTAATCATTAATTTGAAATTATCGAAGAATATTCATGATACCAACGTGACACTTAAAATTCTCTACTAATTCCGCTTTTTCCGTTAGTTTCTAGAAGCGAGCTAAACTTGTCACTTGCATTGAGAATAGTGCATACGCATGTGAAAATGTGTGAGAAAATTGTCTATAATACTTCTTCAATTATGAATCAAATCAATACATTTTTTTGTTGTGAGACATAACAACACATTTGAGCAAATCGTTATATCGCTATACATATTTGGAATCATTCAAAGTGATTGCATTGAATTGTCCACCGGATTTCGGCATGTGATTATATTTTGGTTACTTAAAATCTACTCACAAAAAACGCGGTTTAAGTATGTATATGCGGCAGAGATTGAGATCCGATCATACTTGTGAGACTTAGAATTTACTCACAAAAAGCGGTACATGTGTGTACGGCCACCGTAACCTAAGCGATCGTTGTATTTATCATACGTTCTACAATGAATTCGATTGGGTATGATTCTCTTAAAAACTCGAGTGCTACGTTTTAGAGTCAATGCATACTGCACTACCGAATGTTCTTATTTACTTAGACGAAGTTGCTGGAAAAACTACTAACGATATTTACACCTTGTCACAATGCCACAATACATGATCAAAACTGTTCCTTTTTATCTCACTCATCTTCATGATCTGAGAAAAAATTATCAAAATTGGCGAGTGCTTCAACTACTATGACTACATGAATGCAACAATATACGAGTTTACAGTCAATGCGATGAGGATGAATGTTTTATGAAAGCTCAATGAGTTAGAGTAAAAAATAGGAACGTCTTGAACATGCAGTACATCGTTGCAGATCTCCATGCCCACCATCATTTCGGTGCTGGAACATCACCAAAATAAGAACATTCTTTGGTGGTGCAACAAATATTATCCCAACATTTAATCGAAGATAACCAAGGTCAGATTAATCACAGAGTCGGATCCTTATTCCTATTTGCGGATAGTTCTCATCACTTTGTGCATATCTATTTTCTTGAAAGTTTCAATGCTCCATCTCTTCGAACGTACTAAGACAAAAAATTACTGACTTTCAAGCTTCCGCAGCGTAACAAATTGGTAACATTGCTTCAAACGGCATTGGACAGAATGCCGTCGGACGATCATAGAATTAGCATTATAGCTGACAAAACGCTCGAAGTTGCGATGTACCAATAATAGACAATGTACCACTGATAATCGTTGGAGAAGAACTGAATGCACGAGATTTCGTAATTCATCGTAGAAATGATCAACTTCAAAGTATCTCATATGATACTTTGCAATATCCGATACTGTTTTCGCAAGGAGAAGACGGCTATCAACTTAACACTAAGTTATTCAATGGCCTAGGGGGCCTTGATTCAATAGCAACTACTCGTGTTGTGCGAGCTATTATTCTCACATGAGTGGAAATTACCTACAGTGTTATGCCGACTGCGAACGGCCAAGTTTGAGAAGCTTTTTCTATGCAGTTATTATTCTTTGAATTTGAAATTGTTTTTGTTCATACCGGGAATCAAACCAGGCACCGGGGTTCAGTGGCGTAGAAGTCGACGTACATACCCACAACGCCACATATATATGAGACTATCAGCGCAAGAGTGGCGTACCTCAACAGAACAAATACACTATAGCTGAAAGAATATGGGAGTACATATACTGTATGATATTGCAGCAAACACCCACTACTAATAACTGGAGACGTAAATGCTTGGTCCACCGGTGGAATCGTACAGGAAGCTAGGTCTAACCCTAGTTAACACTGGCACTACGATTGCTCTCCAACTAGGATTTTGATACGATTTGGTATAGAAAACAGAAAGTTACCATCGGTCAAGTTCTCATTTTGTGGGTTGTTCTTCTTGGTATTCTACTTATTTACAAAATACATGACCATGTATACAGTACAAACTAGTTTTACACAACTAATATAAATGAAAGCTAACTGAAGTCGTTGCATTACTGGGTCACATTTTTTCAATAAGAAATAATGGTCAAAACGGCTCTACGGCATAAAAAAATGGCAATGAAATAAAAAAAAACATTTTGAAACAAAAGCAAATCGCTAAAGTTAAACGCAATTTTTACAAAATCAGAAAACCGAAAATTTAGAATGGGTACATACAAAAGCAACGTCACGCTCTACGGCGCAGAGAGTCATTTGCAGATGAAGGTTCAACCACGAACTATACGGGCTGTACAGCGACAAGAGTACAGTAGTAGCTAGACCTCTACGGATCCAACGCCTAATATGGTTAGGCCATGTAGAGCATGTGGACAACTTATCTCCGGCCCGAAGAATCTTCGACTCTAAACATGTTGGACAACATAACAGAGGACATCCACGTACAAGGTGACGCACACAATTTGAGGGGAACTGGAGCAGTGTTTTCCTTTCAGCAGATAATAATAATTTTGTTGTAATTCAAAATTTCATTATATGTACATACTTCAATTTTTTAATTAGTGTAAAAATTGACATTGCTCTTGTACTAAGACATGGCTTAATGAGTCAAAATGGTTTTCGCACCCAAACTGTTTGGGCTATTACTGAGGCGGAACTCAACAACAAACGGCAGATTTGTCATTATTGTCAGAAAAGGCTTTGAGCACACTGTTTATCAATATAGTCATCTCAAGTTGCCTAAAGTTATTTATATAATTTGTACCTTACCTCATTCAAATCATTGATTTACAAAAAGCTTAATCACTTCGAATTTGAGTCTAACTCTGTGCAATGCCCTGAACAAGTGGATGTTTAATTTCGATTATTGCAACTAATGAAAACATGACCTGTTGTAATAATCGAACAGATATTTTAATTTTGAACACTCTAAAAAAGCTTACGCATTATACTATATAATGTATAAATAAAATATCCTCAATCCCTATTTTATTTTATTTTTTTCATTTAAAATTCAGCAATTACTTTAATTTTTTATTAATTTTAATTTCAATTTCTTCTAATTTTACTTTGGGCTGTTGATTACAGCTTCCATTTCCGAAACTTTTTCTTCCCGGGCTTCTGCGTTTTGTTAGATTTTTGGAGATCTATTCAGAGATGTCTTCGCTGCCCGTATTTTTATATCAGGTCTTTCTGACAAAATTTGATTTTCCTGAATTAAGAGAAAAGGAATACAGTCTTCTTCATGCCAATTACCAGAAGTTCTGATAACTTTTTTCCAACGTTTTGTGATGGTATTCTCTTTGAATTTTCTATGAAAAAAGGTGCGATGAGTAGTATTTGGTGAATAACTGTCAAAAGTCAAGGGAAGGGGATAATCAGCTGTGAAGTTGGCCATCTCTATAGTAATTCATTTCTGCACAGACCTATATACTACCTAGTATGTATATGAATGTTGGTATACATTTTGAGGCTACAATTTCAAAGTTGCGAAAGTCGTAAACTTTTTTTCGATTTGTCGAAAGAATCTAGACTGTATTATGCGAGACATTTATAATAACTATGTCTAGAGCAGCTGAACATGAAATTCCTAAAGGTCGCATATAAAATGTACGCACTTCACTCCATGATAATATCATATTATTGATTAGACTAAGGAATTCTGAAAGAAGAAAATGACTGATATGAATATTTTCGCCATTGTGTGAAGTTCTTAAAAGACGCAATTAAATACGAGATCGCGCCAAGCAGAGAGAAGAACTATTTCATCCAATTCGCCTGTTTTCTTGGATGAATACTATATTAAATACCAAAGTTAAAGAATTGGCTAAGCCCATAAATCAGCTGGCTTAGATAAAGTCAACTTTACCTTAATACTAATAATATTGGTGGCGCGACAGTCCGATGCAAATCTGGGCCTAACTTCTCAGCAACCACTTGTGTTGTGCGGGCTACTGTTCTTTTATGCCGACTCCGAACGGCAAAGTTGAGAAGCTTTTTCTAGACAATACTCCTTGAGCATTGTCAGTGACTCGAAAATACGCTCTTATCTGGTTTTAAAATTGGGTCCAGTCATTGGTTGCTGGTAGGATCAAATTACCGGCACTATCACTGGAGTGGTCAATCAGTGGTAGTAGTCTGACTGGACTAAATTATAGTCTAAGTGTGCCGGTGAATTTTTACTAGCAGCCTCTCCTACCTACCTAACCGTAAAAAGCATAGTCTTTTTTACTTTTCAATTCGGTTTCAGAAAGGGACATAACACGAGTTATCAATTACCATCAATGTGTATTTTCACCTCTACGCTGCTGACGTACGTAAAACTATAGGTCCCTTCCACTCGCAAGGACCAGTAGCGCGCACAACACGAGTGGTCGCTGTAAAAGCTAGGCCCTGGCCCCCTACGGGCTGTAGCGGCATATTATTGTTATTATTATGCAAAGTTGTCGATGGGTGGACTTTTGTCCTTTAAAAACAAAACTAGTAGATAGATGTAGATTTTGAAAATGTAGTATATTCAAGAGTTCCGAGAGTTCCAACAATGCTGTGGCAGACTTCTATGTTGCATATCAAAGATCGGCATGCGATCATATTTTTGTGACTTGCGATGTACTCACAAAAAAAAGCGGTGCAAGTGTGACCCGCAGAGATTAAGAAGCTACTCACAAAAACGGCGGTGGAAGTGTGTTGTTGTTAATCTGAGTGATCAAACATCGCATTGTGCTTCGATTGGCATGACTACATGAACGCAACGCCATATGTGTTTGCGGTAGAGTGGTAGAAAAACCCAATGTAAATGCGTTGAACGAATAAGTGCAGGTATCGCTGTAGATCTCTGATTTCTAAGGACATGTGATGAATTCCTATGGCCTTAAATCTGTTTACATGTCTTTTGTACGTCCATATCTTGAATACTGTTCTGTTGTAGGGTCTACATTATACATGAACCCTTTGGTACGTTCAGAAAGAGTTCAAAAATCATTTACTCCATTCATTATAAAAATAATGGGATGGAACCTTGACACATTCTCCCCATACCAAACAAGGTGCACATTAATAGGTTTAGGTACTTTAGAAAAAAGACGAAGTGTTCATTGAATGTTCATTTATGACATTTTCACGTATCGCGTTAGTTGACATGAGATTTCAAAATATTAGAAAAAATGTACCGGAAGGAATTCTTCGAATATGAAAATTTTTTACTTCAACAAGACACTTGCATAATTATGGCTTTAATGAACCGCTAAGTAAACGTATTAGACAAATTAATTATGTAATATTTTATATAATTATTTTTATTTTTATTATTTATTACTAAATATAATATTTCTTCACTTTAATTTACTGTTTTATATTATTATTTATTACTTAATCTATTTATTTGTATATTTATTGAATAGTTTGTGGTCCTATATTTATTTACTCATTGTAATCGAAATGTTTCTATCATGTACGTACAATATAGGATTATTATGGATATACGAAACCTGTAAGAGTTAAACTCGGTAGATGGAATAAATAACTAAACTAAACTTACAAAAAAAGTTCTATATACAGTCAAAACCCGACTAACCGGAGAGGCTGGGGCCAAACTTTATAGAGCCTTGATAATATACATAATTGTAGGATATGTTTAGTTTGCAATGAAAAATCTGTAATTATCTGCCCGGAAACTGGAATACCTCCAAAACTTTGTTGTCGAAAACATTCATACTTCGCTTTAACGAACTTTGCAGGTTCTTTAGGTTTTTTTTCGCATCTCCAACCCTTACAACGCGACACCTTTTCTCTACTAATTTCGCTATTCCGTTAGTTCCAAAAAGTGACGTAAACTTGTTCATTATTTTTTTTATGTTACAGGTAGTTGAGTTAACCCCGTATAGTACAGTTGAAATAAATAAAACCGATTTTTCTTTTTCATGAGGATTCAAATACAAAAAACATGCTTGTTTCTTTTGCGATCAGAGTGAAAAATATCCGGTTAATCGTGTCCCGGTTGAAAGAATACCGAATAACTGAGGTTCAACTGTATTTGAATTTTGGTGGCAAAATAGATAACCCAACTAAGGATGCAATAAGCCAATAAAGCACTGCCAACTTAATACACAAAGAATTGACCGTAGAAAACAACACATTTCCGAGTTGTCAATAAAGGATTAAATGTTACAAAGGTAGAACATACAGTAGAAATCAAACAAACATTTTACAGAAAATATAATCTAAAACATTTTTTAAAACTTAAGGTCTTACCTAGTAATTTTATCTGAAAAAAAAACTAGGCTATGTGAAGCCGAAAGTTTAAAAAATTGCAGACGCATAGCACAAAGTTATGAATGGATGAATGACGATAAAAACAAAGTGGATGAATTCGCATATTACTTCGAAGGAACTTTCTAGATATTGGACATTATATCGGAAGAAAAATCCATAATGCGTTACCAACACCTTTTATGTTTTTAATCAACTTTTAGACTGATACACGTTGCTTATCTTAGTATAATGTAAGGGGACACTTGTTATGATACTTGATATAAGATACAAGCAACCGATAAATAATTGATCACTTCTTCCCATAATGTCTAAAATACTCGAAAGAATTTTAATTAGTATAATATATTTATTAGTATAATATAAGTTCGATTCGACTGTGTGGCGGCCGTGTTGTTGTGTATATGTTCGTCGACCCTACGCAATTGAAATTCCGTCTGTTTCCGATTTCCGGTACGACCAAAATTAACGACTTAGCCATTTCGAGTCACTTAGGCCCTGGCCCTCTACTGGCTATAGCGCCACTCATATTATAATTATTGCAATCCGGTCAGTGAAGCAAAACGTTTTGTTACCAAAATTTGGAATAGAATTAGTCATTCAGCTCTCGAAGAAATATTTCTATATTAGAAAAAGTTCGGTACGAAGCCTGCAAAAAAATGTATCAATCTTTTCCAGAAAGCTTTATGAGGATCATAAATTTTAAAGTTATTGGTCCTATTCTATGGTTATAATTTATCACAGGACAAAGTTAGTACCGACATTTTCTATTCATGACAGTCCAAGATGGAGTCACAATTTTAAATTATGTTACAGTTACAAAATTCAATTATGTTTACGCCGTACTAAGCACCTTTGGCCTACGACAGTAATACCTGTAATATTACCATTTTGTATTAAAACTTTGGACATTCTTTTCGGCATGAAAATAATTTTGTTTTCGTCCTGATAAACGGCCCAAAGCAGAGCCATGGTTTTTGCACTGGTTGTACTTTTGCTTTAAAAAAGCCAAAAATGGCAAAAATATGTGGGCTTGAGGCTACAGCTTGCACAAGAAAACTGGGCGGGCAATCTATAGCCTCATGTCCATTTTTTTCATTAGGGGAACTTTCCTGACTATTCGCCAAAAAGATTGTTTTTTTTATTAGATATACAGCCGAACTTCCCTAAATCGAATTTCAATGACCAGACAATAAGTTCGTGGTTTAAAAACTTTGAGCTATAGAAAATACGCACAATATACTAAAAAAAATAATCGTTTATTTTAAAGAATTTTGTTTTTTAGGATTTTGCACGACAACTGCCCTTTGTCTACAAAATCCTCCACTAAATATGTATAAAGACTTATAGATATTGTCTGTTTGAATGAATATGGAATTTATATAACAATAGGGACTTGCCTACGCTTCTGAGAAAACATAGTTCAGTGAGTAAATTTCCCGAAAAGTTCGAGTTGGGTTGAAATATCTGAGTTGACACATCACTTTTTCAGAACATTTCCTAAAAGACTTAACCTTGAAAATATTCGAAAATGTAACAGCTCTTTTAATGAATTATGCATAAACGAATAATAAAACTTAAAACATTATTTTTCAATTTATTGCATACATGGCAATAATTATGCTACCAAACATACTTTACAGAAATATGCTAGTTAATCTGCTTATAAATTCATGTGTACATTAATGTAAAAGAAAAACATCAACCCATTATTATGAATGTATCTTAGAAAAAACATTATTTCGTTAATCATCAAATAATTGTAATAAAAATAACTTTTGTATTTACTGTTAACAATTTTATTTATTTAAAAAAAAAATACTAAAAGTTGAATGGAAAAAAATCTGTCATTTTTTTAATAACTACTTACATTGTGAATTTCCTGAATTTGTTGAACTGCCGCTGGGTTTTGAGAATGTGTATTTTGAACTACAGAATTTGTTGGCTGGACAGCAAGATAAATTTTGGTAGGCCCTAATACTCCTTGCTTACCACTAGACTCCTGAGCTGTAAGAAGATATAGATAATTATTTTTACCGTTGTACACCTTTTATATTTTATTAATATTATAACTTGATCAACATGCAATTACTACATAATATATTAGATTAGACATGTATACATGTGCGAATAATTTGTAGCTTTATATGTATGTGTACGAGTACCAAACAAACTCTAGAGCTAACAACCCGCCCACATAAAAAAAATTCCTTGTTGGGGAAGAGCAAGAAGCCTCGTATGAATACATAACAACGACGGCGACACGACGCGAAAAAGAATACGGTTTGCGAGTGTGCTCCTGCAATGTAAGAACACTCTCCTCACACAGTATAAGCGGATATTGCGATGCAGGAAATACGCTGTATAACGCATGCAATAACAAGGAAAAAAAAACTTATTGGTATGTGGATTAATTGTGCGAAAATGGTTAAGGTCGAAGGTCATAGACTTTAAACCGATAAGTGATTCGCTGACTGTGATCCGAATAAAAGGCAGATTCTACAATATTAACCTCAGATGTGTACACACCAATGAGATATTGCGACCTCTTTGACGTTGTCTACAGAGCTTGTCCGGAGTAGGATAAAAATGTTCGAATTAAAACTCCCCATACAAACTTTGACATTTCTGAAACGCAGATAAATCATTGCGTATCTAGGTGTTTCTTCGGCCACTTCCTTGAAAATTTTGGAAGTTCATGAATATATAATGCATAAATCCTATTGCCACTAGAAAACAACTAACCAGGATCAGTTCAGAGAGCTGATTGATTCCATGAAAATGGATTCCGATATTGCAAGAAATGATTTCAAAAGCCCAACAGAGGAAGCAAAACGTCTGAGATGTGAGGAAGGTGCTTCGGAACCAGCAGACGTTTTTCTTGAGGAACCTTAATAGTGCCTTATTCAAAAGAAAGGCATTAACAAATCTGAGAAATTAATGAACACAACATACATAAAGTGCATTCTCGATTATCGCAAGTAATAGAAACTAGGGTAAATGCAATTAATCAGTTTCTGTCTACTTCAAAAGTTGAGGTTAAGCTCTGCTTATTCTGATCAGATTTTGCTCTATTTCTAGTGACGTCCACCACATTAGTACTACGTAAGTCAATACTGGGCTCAGTAAGTCTTTTGCAGTCTCTCTCGAAAATAGTACCATTCTCAAAATTGGTAATCTACTAGACTTCACTTCTATCTACACTGCAGAAGCCTTCGTATTTCAAAAGAAAATACGTGATTTGCACCGACATCATAAATGCCATTACCAACCCAAGTAATGGCGCAAGCATGATACACAACAACCGAAACATCCTTATCAAGCACAGCTTAATTACAAGACTGATGTGGTCTCTGGGTTATTCCGGGATTAGGGGCAATGAGAATGCAGACGAAGATGTTAAATTCGCTAACAGAGTCCCAGTCACACTGCAAAATATGCATACTAAGAAACACCTCATGAAATCGATTAGAGAGAAAACACAAGAGCAAATGTTCTAGGCATCATACCAACACCATTACTCTAAAACCAACCCTACAAAAATAAATCCCGCCTACCCAAAAAAAAAAACAAAACAAAATTTCAAAATTCCTTTGACTTTGACTAGATAACACCTTAGCAGACACCTCCACCGCCTGAATGAAGAACCTCAGTCAATCTGCTCTACCTGTAAAAAAAAATAATAAATTGTGTTGAAAAAGAATGGGCGGACATTCCACAAAACTCAAAATCTCAAACATTTTTTTTACACTTTCTTGACAAACTGTATGTTTAATCCAATAATTAAACATAGACTACGACACAAAGCCTTATAGGAAATATCTAGAGATTTAAATAAAAGGTTTCCTGGACAGCATTCACACTTTTTTCTTTTCTATTTAATGTGAAGTTTAAGTGGAATATATTTCTTTAAATAAGAAAATAATCTTGGTTTCTACAAAGGACTAGTTGTGCTATATTTTATAACATTCCACTTCTTATCATCACTCTAGTCAATACGATTCTGGTTATTTTTTCTAATACAAAATTATAATACACCAACAAAAATTACTTTCTTGTAAACTAACCTTTTAGTAACTGTTGCTTTACTTGCTGCTGTACCAATGTCAATTGCTGCTGT
Organism: Eristalis intricaria; assembly: GCA_964034865.1. Lineage (NCBI taxonomy): Eukaryota > Metazoa > Arthropoda > Insecta > Diptera > Syrphidae > Eristalis > Eristalis intricaria. Next base: position 23,169,773 of record OZ035875.1, on the reverse strand, counting down.
GTAAAATCATTACCCACCAAACCCTGTAATACAATCCTGGGACCATGTTCCGTCTGTATTACTTGGGCTGTAACACACTTAATTACTGTTCCAGGTGGTTGACCTTGCAAAAGATTTTGTTCTATACTAGAAGTCTGCGACTGAATTTCTTGAGATGATCCAAACGCTTGTGATTGTTCTGTCGTAGTTGTTTTATGTTCATTCGTAGTTTGTTCGGAAATGCGCACCTGAGCCTTTTGTTGTTGTACAGGTTTTGGTGAGGATTTAATTGTATTTGGAGCTTCTTTTGAATTATCAGGAAAATTTGCATTTGTTACTATGTGAGCGTTTCCATCACTTTGCGTTTTTATATGTGCTACAATTTGGGCTTGATTATTCCCCAACGGTTTAATAATAACCTGCTGTCCATTCACTGTTGCAACTTGAAGTTTTCCTTGAGCTAATTGTTGTGCAAGCGCAGCATTTTGAACTACAAGCTGTTGCTGAGTTGGTTGAGACACTACTTCGGTGTTGGAATTCTGTTGTTGCATTGGTTGGTTCTGTGATTGTATCTGATTCTGTACTTTTATTTTTGAAACCGCAGTCCTAGTTTCAATTTGGGGTTGTGCGTGTACTACCATTTGCTGTTGGGGCTGAGCTGGCTGTATTATCTGTTGCTGCAAAACTTGCACTTGAGATGATTGAGGAACTGATCTCTGAGTAACTATAGTTTGACCCGGACTTAATATAATTCTTTGTCCACCAACCATTATTTGCTGTTGAACGCTGCTCGTATTAACAATTTGCTGAATAACCTTTTGCGTAGGCTGAGGATGTAATAAAATTTGTTGCGGCTGGGCTATGTTTTGGGTACTTGGAGGAGCCGTTTGTTGTGTTGGTGATGATATTAATACTTTTTGGCCTTGCGCATTTTGTCCGACTAACAGCTTTTGTCCAGGCACAATAAGCTGATGCAAATTTGTCGGCTTTACAGTTGAACTCGTTTGCACTATTGGTCCACCTGCAGTTAAAATCTTATGGACCGTTTGAGGAACCGAGGTATTGGGTGTTCTTATTGTCTGATTAGCTGGTGCAATGGAATTTGTGGCCTTTAGATATAATAACGTATTATGAAATATTAAGTACTCTTAGTATAAATATAACTAAATACTTACTTTATGTGGGACTTCTCTATTGATCACTTGTTTAAGGCTTATTCCACTTGATATTGCTTTTGTTGGTTTAACTGTTATCTGCTTTACAATAGTAGAAGAAGCAACTGGACTCTGGGGTGATTTATTAACTACGATTGGTGGTGGTTTTTGGGTAATATTTTTGTTTACACCTAACAAAAAATATTAACTATAAAACAAACGGAATGTTAAGGAATTATTCGCCTACCTTGAGTTGTGGTTAAAACATGCAACTTTCCGTCCGGCATCTGAATTAGCTGTTGCCCAGGATTAAGTCCGCGAACGCTAACTTTCCCATCAGGGCCACGAATTATTTGCACCTTATGTTGAGCTGGTTGTGCTGGTTGAGCTGCTTGAGTTGTCTCTGAAGTTGCAACATTTGTGTTGACTTTATTAGCAGTATTGTTTACTGACGTAATTTTATTTTGCAAATTGGTGGAGACAGCTTGATGTATAATTCTTGTTGTTCCATCAGGATTTTTTACTATTACTCTTCGATTTGATAAGGGAGGATTTGCTTTAACTGATAAAATGTTATTTAAAAGTAAGTAAAACTTATAAAAAAAAAAATAAATTGCATACCAATAGTCTGTTTTCCATCAGTAGATTTTTTTTGTTGATGTGCTGCTCGTTGTAATTTAAGTTGCTGTTCCATTTTTTCCTTTATTTCTTCATTAGTTAATTTATTCCCAGAAGTCTTTGAAACGTTACCAACTGATGTATTTGGAGAACTAGAATTTGTGACTGTATCGGTTTGCTTTAATTGAGAATGCCGTCCATTTATTGAGCTCCTCATTTTTTCTTGTTTTTCTCCAAATAATTTAATTTCCCAAAGCTCCAATTTGTCCTCATCAACCCACTCTTCGGATACTTGAGGTTCTGTTTGCTGGGGAGATTCTGCACGTTTTCTTTTTCTGAGACCAGATCGAATTGAGGTAACTTCTATAAATAAGTAAAATAAAAATCGTATTATTAGAAAGCCAAAATTAGTAAAACTATTCCATTACCTCTTACAGTTTTCGGCAACTCAAGTGGTATAACAACTTTTCTTCTTAAGTATTGAGTTCTTTCATTAAATTTACCGCAATGTCTCAATTTTAAGAGCTCTTGAGTTACTATTTCTGTTTCCGTTGTAATCTGATATTTGCCATCAAGTGACAATGGCTTTGCTATCATGTCATCCCACCTTAGACAACAAAATAAAATTCTTAGCTGCAATGCAATTGAAGCTATTGTTGGACAATTGGTTGTTCTATATATCCAGCAGGTTTTAAATAAGGGTCTTGAACATGGGTATGGCCATACAGACGTATTGTTTTTAGCCAGATGGTGATATCCATTTGCTTGTATTTTACCACCAGTTCTCCCAAGCTTTAATAATTCATATTTTGGCAGCACCATTAAGCTTTTATGTAAATTGCTTGTATAAAAATTGGATATAATCGGAAATTTCGAAACAATATTTTTGGCAGGTGGCTGGCGTTCCTTTAAATTATTTAGTCCTCGGACAAGATATATTTTTCCGCGCGTTGAAGTAGCCGAATAAATTTTTTCTGATCCATCTGGACCATATTCAGGTTCAATTTTGAAATTATCTTCACGTTTGACAACCCGTGGAGGATGAAGTGGAAATCGCCTGTTTTGCTTTACTACTAAAGCATTGTTGTCTGAACTTGGATTGGGCGATATTTCTTTATTATTTTTCGGACGAAGTTTCTGCTTCTTTTTTTTGGTTGACAAAACCTCACTATCAAGCAATGTATCCGTGCTTTCAATTTCAACATTGCTGCAAACGTCCAAAGCGTCAACATAATTGTCAACATCTGATGGTAATGTACCGTGGCTCTTTTGATTATATTGAAAAGATGTTGCACTTTCATTTTCGGAGTTGGTATTGACTTCTTTCACATTCATTTGAGAAAAACATGATTCAATTAGATTATAATCGAACACGACGGCATTCTCTAAAGAATTTTGAAAGTCTTGTTTTAAGTCAATTGGGGCCTCTTCAAACTGTTTTTCTTCCAGGTCATCTAACGACGTATTCGAGTCTTTTTTACCTTCCATTAGCTTTTGTTCCAATATCGATGGTTTTTTCACTGCACCCAAAATAGCAGCAACCGTTTCCTTTGAACCATTACCAGCAGTGTGAGCTTTTCTTAATAAGAGGAGCAATTCTTTTTTTGCTCGAGCCTTTTGTAAACATAAGGGGGAATAACAAGTATTCTGAGTTATTTGAGAAACTGCATTTGAATTCGTGTTACAATCTTTTGTATAACAACGATATTGTTTTGCAAATTTATTCAGCAAACTAAATTGAAGTCGAACAGATTGAATTTTTTTAGCCAAGGTATTAACCAAATCTAAATTTACAGAATTAGATTGAGAGCTTTGTTTTTGCTCAACCAAACGAAGTATTTGTTTTTCCAAAAGTGAAGGTTTTATAATGTGATCTGATTTCACAGGTAATTTGTTTTGTAAATTACAGTCTTTTCCTTCATCTGCTGTTAGCATCATTTGTTCTTCTGCTTCTTTCAAAAGTAATCTTTTAGACAGCAAGTCATCGAGTTTGCTTTTCCTTCCAATCTTAGGAAAAAATAATCTTCCCGTCGCGGTGAGAGATTTGGATACGTCAATTACGTCAATATCTTTCTGATTTAATTCAACAATTTCAATATCCCTAAAATCATCGATATAACCGTACTCTAATCCGGTTTTTGACGCACGTTCACACTGCTTAAGAAATGTGTAAGTCCGTGGATCGACGGAAATTACTTTTTCTTCGCCTTTATGGGATATGCGAATATTTATCTTATATGCACATATCTTTCTGTGAGATCGACGGTTTCTTTGGTGTTGTCTGCTGTATGACATCCATATCCAACCCCATTGTCCATGAATGCGATATTCTTCTCCTTTTTGCTTCCAGACTTGATGTTTTAAACCCAATGAATACTTCACATAGTTAAAAGCCAATCTATTTCTTTCTTCTTCATCATCTCGCTCCCTTTTCTCTCTTTTTTCAATTTTTTTCCTTTCCTCTCTTTCCGTAGACGTCGTTCTATGAAAACGTATGTGGCCTAGCTGCTCATGCCAAACGTTTGCGAATATAACTGATTTGAAACATGCTTGTAATAATAATAAAACTTGAGAAAAATCAGACGCTTTATTTGAGTTTGTAACTGCTGTTATCCACATTTTTCTTAGAGAACTCCAATTAGTGTTCATAAATGAAGAAGCTATACTCTGTTCGAAATTCAATAAAGTTTGTCTTATTGTATTTATTACACTTGTAGAAGTCCCGTGTGAATTTCCTATCCATTTGAATTCAGAAGCAGTGGTCAATGAAAATTTATGAGACAAATGCCTTCTTTTATCTCGCTCTTCATTCCTTTGTGGTTTATTTAAGGCTATTGAGTTAACAGTATACTGGTTTATATAATTTTTAAAACCATTCTCCATTCCTAATTTAAAATAGAATGTACCATTGTTAATTTGATTCGTCTTCTGGCGTGTTAGTCTTAATTCCGAGCTCGTTTCCTCATCTTTTTCATTTGATTCACTTTCATTACATGACGTTTGAGAGATTTTATCATTTTCAAAATCAATGTACGATCTTTTATTTAATCTATTTTCATTAGTCAATTTTTCAGTTATTTTCATTTGTCTGTAAATTTCATCCCGTTTATCTAACAATTCTTTACATAGATTGAGTTCTAGCTCGTTGGCATCCAAAAGAGCGTAAAGCTTATCAAATTGTGCAGTTGTAGTGTAATACCAGGTCTCATTTCCACATTGGTCTTCAATAAAAATTCTTCGGGCTATAAACCAGTATTTTCTGCCATGTCTGTCGACTCCTAATGTTTCATGACGGATTAAAACAGCTTGTTTTTCCTGAGATGATATACAATCAATGACCCCAGTAACCTTATGCGACTGACATAAATTACATTGCCAATCTTCAGTAGGCACATCAACCAAGGGTGGATCAACACATTCCAAATGAAAAACGGCTGGGCATGTTTCACAACATAAGAGATCTCCAAGGCGATGACATACGCGACAATGATCATCATAATGAATGGGACCCTCTTGAAGCATGACATCACGTACTGCAGTTGTATTTAACAATTCATCAGTAAGAAATTGCAGGATGTGTAGCCTATCCTCTACACTAGAATATGGATAATCTTTGGATTGCAAAATTTCATAAACATCTCGACCAAAAGATAAGTCGCTTTCCACATAACAACGAAGAACTTCTGGCCATGTTATATTATCAATCAAATATAAGCTAATATTCACACTGTCTTTTTGATCTAAAGGACCAAAGTGAGTGGTTTGCAGATCTTCTTCTCGAAGTATGGCCTTTAATAGCATTATATGGATTTCTATAAATAATGCACTTTGTTCTTCACAAATTAGCGATGCACAGAAGTCCTCAATACGAAACGGTGATAGACGAACTAGATGTCTAAACCTTCTTAGTACTTCATAGATTGTAACCGCTTTTAGACACAGGTTATTTGAAATAAGAAGATCTTCTGATGATTTGGGAAGAGTTAACGTGGCAAAATCACGGTTTTGTAACCATATTGGGTCAGGACTTGGAGGTCGCGTTGATCTACTTAAACCACTTTGACCAAAACTGCATTCCGAGAATTCACTCTCACTTTCATTTTCCCCATCCACGCTCTCCTCTTCGGTAGGTGACATTAGTAAAGGGTCATCTTCGGCATCACTTTTGTCTGTTGAGTCCCCGAAATCTGAACCATAATGATATTCGGATTCATAACCTAAAAATAGTTATAAAGAAAAAACACGATAAAATTCTAATTCAATTTATGATTTAGAAAAAGAGGAACATTTACGATTATATATGGAAATGGATTCTCCTCAAATACCTCAACTCGTAAATATTAACCTATGTAAACCTCAGAAACTAGAAAATGTAATTCAATATACATGTTCATTAAATAAATAGTTAATAATGCTACAGTAGAAAGACGCAAGTATATCAAATCTCTGTAATGTAAATTGTGCGACAACACATTGTTAATCCATTTTATTTTAATAAACTGTAGTTAAAAAAAAACAAGTTGAGTGGGACCTCAGCCGGCTTGGTGTGCGAAACTGGAAACAGCTGGCGAGACATTTAGTCGGCTGGAGAGCCATGTTGGGTGAGGCCCAGGTCCCCCACATTTACAGCGTCACTAAATATGATTTTAGATCAATTAGCCTATTTGCCAAAGGCATTGTTGCTAAATCAGCACTAAGACAGTGTCCAAGAATTTTAAATTTAGAATAAATAGACATTGCAACTTTATAAATAACCCATTACCCGCTTCGACCGTAAATTCGACGCATTAATATCTTCGTAGATAGTCAAGCAGCGCTCAAAGCACTTACAAGTAACATAATAAAGTCCAAAGCGGTACTCAACTGCTTCGATTAATGATGGGATGATTATAATTAGCAAAATTAATTCACGATGAAAGAAATGTTCGTATTAGCAGTATGAAAATAAATTGCTAATTTTCATGAAATGCTAAACTAATTTTCTACAGCAGGCGGTGTGTTGTTTAATGTGTACACACATCGAAAGGAAGTAGGCAAATCGAAATTTCAAAACAGACAAGAATATTTCGTACACACTCAGACGTTATGTATATTTCCGTTTTAAATTGCTCCACTGCTCCAGCTGCATGTTCATTTCTTTGAATAAAAAAAGGAAAACTAAGCTTTTTTAGCAAGATATTTTTTTATGAAGGTACATACATTCGCGAATTGTTGTTTAAGGAAAGGAATTTTTTGACGATGTGAATGCGAAATGAAATAGCAATATGTTTAGGGAAATAATGCGAATAATGTGATTCACTTACACTACTAATCTCGTTACCCAGAGATAACTGCAGTATAATTGTAGAGATCATTACAGGCCACTGCCGGGAGGGCCACCATTCTCACAGACTAGGCCTGATCCTCACTGATAGATGCAGAAACTGCAAAGAATCGACGGTGGTCGAAACTCTGGAACATCTTCTTTGTTTCTGTCGGAATTAGCCAAAACTCGACCTAATATTCTAGGTCAACCATTCTTTAAATCCCATATTATACATTTCGCAAAATACCACTGGGACAATCTGCTTAAATAATGCTACAGTGGACTACAACTAGGTTTACTCTGTTTAGTAGTAGCACTATGGACCAACAGGTCTATGTGAGGCTGAGCCGCCACCAGCTAACCTGAACTAACCTTGTGAATAGCTCAAAAAATCGCAATGTGTCACAATAAATTGAAGTTGTAGTTTCTTTTCAGTGGCATTTGACTTCTATTACTTTTACATCAATAAGATAAGTGTAATTATATATCAATTTAATACTTTTTGTGTCCCTGTTAACAAATTTGTCATTCATAAAATGGTATTGCCTTACGAAAGATATTCATTTTGATGGTGGGTAGATAGATAATGTTATTTTCCAAAAGTAAACCTTTAGAGAAAAGTAGGTTGCTTACTCTTTTTGCATGTAAATTGTTTCTTAATTTATTCTTTATGTTGTTGAATCTTTAACCACTAAGACCGTCTACAGACGGTCATCACTCGAATTCAATTCTATTCCAACTCGAAAATGTTCGCGCTCTAACCACCAAAGACAATTTTCGTCTGTTGAATATTTACATAGAACGGTGCCGAAATGGCAGATACAGCCATTTCTGTGAAAATTATTTGTGATTTTGGTGCAAATAAAAATAAAATATAAAAAAGAATACCTTACAACAGATCAATCGACTCGGGAATTTTTTTTGGTAAGTTGTTGGAAGCTGTACTGCAATAATATGTTGCTAGTCTGTAGACGGATTTAGTGGTTTAGGTGTTTTCGTTTTAGAAAACAAACATAAAAACATATTTCATATTTTGCACGACTAAGTGCAAGAAATATGCCGAAAAAGCTCAATGTTTCTGCAATGAGTGATGAGGAAATTGCAGATCTCATGGATGCAAATGAAAATGATGATGAACTCGAAGATTATGACAGCATCGAGAATCAGCAATGAAGATGAGATTGATTCATCATCGTTCTTGAATGCAGTAAACTTGTCGATGAATGGTAGCAATCTGATTTCGAACATAATTGAACCATTGTCAATTATAACTAGAAATGAAAAGGTGAACATAATGTCACGAGAAGAAGTTCAAAGTGATTTAGCTCAGTCGCTTCCAGTACAAGAAGGACCAGCTAAAATTTAAAAACCAAGATTCTAACTAAAAAAAAAAGGATTTCGTATTTCGACACCAGTGGCTTAAGGGTTAGTAGTCGAAAAACATATCTCGGCTGTACTGCACTACTAATGGTAATATTGCCAAATTTGGCATTTGGCATGGCTTTGGAGTCTTTAAATTCGACCAGAATTTAACAAAAATGTCCTCACAATCTCGTCATCTCACAATAACATCTCGGTTATAATAAATAAAGAGCGTCCACTGTGCACTTAAAAACAAATTCTTTCCGAATAAATAAGGGTAGGTATTCAATTAAAATATTAAATAACGTAGCCAACACGGATCAAATATGCAGACGTTGGATAAAATCATCAAAATGTCGATTGGGGGAGTTCCCCGGCAATACTAATTTAGAAATCTGGAAAAAAAACATAAAAATATTGTATTGCGGTATCCCCAATTTATTTATTATTTGTAATCTTTTGTGATGACAGTGGTGGTTTTAAGTTTTAAGCATTTAATTCACAGAAACGCGTTTTTTTGAATAAAAAATCTCATTAATTCGGAAAATGTACTTATTCGGAACATCCGCCCAACCATTCCGAATTAACGAGCTTTTACTGTACCTTGATGGTGCCTTGATTTGAAAACTCAAAACGTGTTTTTTATTCGTTAGTTAATGTAATAATTTCTGAAATAAGTTCTAACAAAAATCATTTCAGGGTCAGAAAACGAGTTTTAACTCACGCGTTGAATAAATTCTTCACAAAAAAAAAGGACTTCAACCAGCATCTTCAAAATTGCTATTACTAAATTAGGTCGAACAAAGTAACCCAAAATGCACAAAATTGGCGAAAATATGTGGATAAATCTTTGCAGATGCTTTCCAGCTTGTTTATTTTGTAAAACAGAGAGAGAGAAAGAGGAGAGAGAAGAGAGAAGAGGGAGAGGAAGAGAGGGAGAGAAAAGAGAGGGAGAGAAGAGAGGGAGAGAAGAGAGGGAGAGAAGAGAGGGAGAGAAGAGAGGGAGAGAAGAGAGGGATTAAAAATCCCCGATTTTATCCCTTAACTTCTGTTATTTTCGTGAGTTGAGAAAATGATGAGTTGATAAACTCATGAGTTGCAATTTGAGAGTTGAAGACATAAAATTTGAATGAAAGCAAATCCAGAAATTGAAGAGAAAAATCCCAAAATTATGTTTAAATTTTAAGAAAATTACCCTTAGATGACTACAATTTTTTAAATTTGGTTTGAATTTGGATTTTTTTTCAGATTTGCTCCTTTTCGACCTGTTTTATTTTAATGCAATTTATCTGAAGATATGCGTTGCAACGCAACAGGAATGAAGTCAATAATTGATTTATTTTAAACGAAGGTTATATTTTATTTATTTTAGTATCGAAAATGTCAAGTGGTGAAGATGTCTTGTCTGTATAGTGACGAACACTTTTTACTAGTCGAAAATGGTGTTTCGTGATAATTGTGATTCAGGGGAATCAGAATGTGAAAATGAAGCACTTTCTGTAATAATTAATAGACACCTTCCTCGCAGACGAGACCATATATTCAACGCAGAATTTTTCGAAGGCACCGACAATCGTCTTCGCAGTTTTTCTTATAGTCTTTCGGCTTCATATAGCAGGACTGGCACTCCTTTACTACCTCGAAATTGTAACCGTCGATCGTTATGATTTGTCCAAGATGGTGTGTACCAGAACGTTTCTTGGTCGAATTTTCGACCAGATCGAATAGTTCCTTTCGATGAATGCTGTCGTATGCGTCTTTAAAATCGATGTAGGGGTGATGTGTATCGATCTGAAATTCTCTAGTCTTCGTCAGGATCTGCCTTAGTGTGAAAATTTGGTCCAAAGTCGATTTGCCAGGGCGGAAGCCACGCTAGTAGGTGCCTATTAGTGCCGTACAAAACGGCTTTAGACTTCCACACAGTACGCTGGGACAGGATCTTGTACGCAATGTTGACCAATGATAGATGTTGCAAGAGGTAGGGATCCCCTTTTTGTTGTGTATGGGGCATATATATGACATATAGATAAAAACCGTACGTAAGCCAATGCTTAGATAAAACCTATTATACGATATAGGTTAGGTTAAGTTGAAGTGGCTGACTGCTGGGCAGCAACCATACGGATCTATGGATACTTATTCCGCAGACCAATTGCTGTTTTTGATATAGCGAAGGAGATGGCGGACTCTTACGCTAGTCAGTTCAGCCAGGTTATCAATATAGTAAGCCTAATAGCAAGTATTCAATGGTTTCTTTCTCATCCTCGTTCCTGTAGATTCTGAGGAAGTCATGAGAAAGTCTCTAGCCTCTGGGCTAGAGAGGCGGGAATTCTGAATGCGCAATGGCCTGTTATAACGTCAATGAGGGTTCTGAGGTTCGTTCAATGAGGAATCCTATGCCAGTTGTTCATTTGCGATTTGCCGAAGGCTGGATACGTTTGTACGTACGAACCCTCACGTGGTCAGCAGTAGCCGAGTATTATATATTCCTTCTTGTGAATATCCCCACTCCAAGTACAACATCGGAGAGAAAAGAGCCTGCAGAGGAGAATTTAGATCATCTATACGCTGAAACACTTGCTTCCCCTGTTGAACAAGCAACTGAAGGAGTGAAAGATGAGGAATTCATGACTTTCTCCGAGGACTCACTCGCTGAGGTGAAATGACGGTATTTGAAATGGAGGAGACCACACTCATTGAGGGAGAGAGTGGGGCATCAGCTCCATTATCCAAATAGCAAGGATTTTGACGACCCTAGATCTGGGCTGCGTTCCGATTTAGGAGCCATACGTCATGAAAGAGTTAGTCAATGCACTAAATGCAGGAATTTACGCTATTAAGCTCATGAAGGTTAATGGAGTAGTAGACCCTTAGGTGCAGGTACGTACGACTCGCCAGAGCGCTACACGAGCAGAGTAGGTGATCTGTGGTTTCCGTTATATGGGACACCCATACTGCGGGCATGATTGCCCTGTCCTGAGTGAAGATATACTAAATCCAAGCAAATTGAGTGATCGTTTGAGAAAAGGTAATGATATTTCCTTTGTTTTAAGTCGTGTGTTGCATTCTAGCCATATACAATTGGTATTGTTGATTGTGTTGATCTTGAGTAGATGGTAGGCTGTAGGCAGCGATTATCATGGAAAATGGAAATCCTCCTAGTGTTAGAGAGGAGGATATACGACACCTAGCGAGTTCATCGGCCTTGCCCGGTATGTCACAATGTCCCGACACCCACATAAGGTGTATGTTAAAAGGCTAAGTCATCTCGTTAGGAAATAGCCTACAATTAAGCGATTCGTGCCGATTATAGAAAGCGCCAGATCGACTGCGGATGGAAAATTTCGAATCCGTTTGTTTTCCTATTATTAAAAACCGCAATCCAGAGAGTGAGAGGATATCGGTAAGGTAGTGTATGTTATTATGGGGAAACGAAACTCATCCGCACAAATGTATGAAGTGCGACGTTTTCAATCCGAATCAAATCGTTTGCGGATTTCTAGGAAGAAAGATGAGTTGGTGCAACCGAAAGTACATTTTTAATTCTTGATTTTTGATTGATGAACAGAAATAATTTACTTTTATTTACTTTATTAGAATAACAAACAATACGATTGTGGTTCGAAACAATGTGTATTGCCATGATAAGAATGGCGCCTGTGGCGTAGTAACGCATCAACTTCATATTCATATTTCAGTTGGTTAGTTAAGTGTTTTCTCGAAGTATTTATTCCTTGAAAGTGACGTTGTGGTGAGTTTCTACTTATTTCGTGAAATCTTGCCCGCTTAGGGTCTTCGTCAAATCGTACAAGAGCCTCATATCTGCCGCTTCCTGCACCTCACTACTTAGTTCCTCGTAACACTTCCGCTTATCTTGTCCCACATTCTTAGTTATTGTTTTATTTATTGCCACATACTATTGATTGAATCTTACTTTATTGCATTCAACTAGCATTAAAATTTGTATTCTTCTTCAATTTTTCAGACATCCATTCCTCTTTCTGAAACCTCCTCTTTTCCAAAACTACGTGGCATATAATTTTGAGCGATCCGCTAAAGGCTTCCCACGCTCTTTCAGCTCCGCTCGAAACATCCACTTCATTGTCATTCACTCTGGTGACAAATGTTTGTTTGATTTGAGTTTCCGTCAGCTTTTCAATATTGTACGACTTTAGCTTGACTTCAGCACTTCTTCAGTAGGCTAATGTTTTTATTCGAAATTCAGCAATTACTAGATGGTGGTAGCTATTGATCTCCGCACTACGCCTATTGCGTACATCAGCATTTTGGCGGACTTGCCCGATATACCGAGGGCAAGTAATCAATGTTTTTGCGTGGTCCTAGACTATAGAATACTCAAAAATACATGGAAAACTGTATTCAATGCGTACATATTATACGTGTGATTGCACGCGATTGCGTTCGAATACACTGTGATTCACCATGGATACGTACATAAAATTTCCTTGAATATACTGATTACTTTCCCCTCGCGATTGACAGGTGTGGTCGATTTGTTTCTACGCGTTCTTTATGTAACTATCAGGTAACCATTTGACAGGTCTTTTGCGGGAATAAAGCACCTCCGATATTTATACTGTGGTTACTACATAGTTTTACAAAACGATTACCGTTGCCCAAAGCATGTACGCCCATTATATTTTCATATCCCGAGTTGTCGGATCCTACTTTAGCATTAAAGTCGCCCGTCAGTATTAAGTGCCATTCATATGAGCTCCCTACGAATCGCGAACTTCGCAAACTCTGACACTTCATTCACATGGAGTTTTCTCATTTGCAGAGACCAATTGGTACAATTTGAGCAACACCACATCATCGCGAATTTTTTGGTCGTGAATTTGTGTTTTGTCTCTTGTGTATTGCGTTTGCGTCTCTTGTGTATTGCGAACTTAGCTCACATTTGCAAAGAGAATGATTGATTCATGAAGGAAACAATTTAAAATCGTCAATATACTTAAACTAAATAATTCAATACGCATCTTTTTGCATACCAAGAAGTGCAGATTTTTGATTAAATATTGCTGGAAATTGGTTGTATCAGAAAGTTTGTGTTCGCAGCTCGTATGGATGACACTTTGTTCGGTCGCCAGGGCCTTGTCGGTGTTAACAGTTTTTCGTTCATCATTTTACAATTTATACATTTTCCTCATTCTTACAGTCCTTTTCCATTCTCCATTTTTAATATTCTCGTATAACTTGACTAATTTTAATTCACTTTTTTGCAAATAGTGCTATTGCTGCATTTTGGTATATATTTTACCACTTTCCTCGTTAAAGCTTTAATCGCCTGTAGCAGGCCCTTTACTTCGTTTTCACTTTTACAACTTCAGGAAGTAATAGTTTTTGTTAACACTGTTGAATGTCTTTTATAATGATATCCATGTTTTGTACATGTCATGATGTCATCACACACGAAGCGAATCCAATTAGTTTTTCCCAAAATTCCGCTGCTGTACTGATCTAAGCCCGAGCATTTTGTTGTGGGAGTGGAAAACCTTATTACAAACTCCCTCACAGATAATTCCTGTCTCTCCGCACTCAGCCATCACTGTTTATTAAATGCGGCTATTGCACATAATAAATAGACTGTTTCCAGTCGTATTATGTACTTAATATTTAAAATTGAATGACCAAATAAAAACACGTCCGTTCACTTTGAATACTTCAAAACTTACTAACTCCAACTCCCTTCTTTCTTTCAGCTTTGTGTCGCTTTCTTAAACATTTTGATAGCACCACTGCTTTGCTCAATAATCGAAATATGACATGGCTATGGGAATTAATTTAGTTAAAATAAAAATTATAATTCTTCTAAACACAAAATAATTTCGTTAAAATTTCCTTAATAAACGACTATTATATATTACGC